>RJWM01000184.1:0-159582 GCA_004363535.1 Dasyprocta punctata | reverse complement strand
CCCAGTTTCTTACAAACTGAGGCACAGTGGAGGACAAAGAAGGGGGCATTTGTGCTCAGAAAGGTAACTGGGTCCTCAGTAAGGCAGGAACAAAAGTCATGATCCTTCTGCGTCTGGGCAGGAATGTGGATCACACTGTGATGTCAGACAATCCTGCTGGACCTCTGCCCTGTGGCCTCAGGAGTTCAGCCTGTCAGGTCCTGAATCTCCTTGCACAAGGTGACACAGTGCAGGGTGACATGTCCTGACACCCAAGCCCCTCTCTGGACCACATCCAGTGTCCAGGTCTGATCAGGTGTATGAATCCTGCTTCTCAAGGGGTGGTGCTCAGAGTCCTGAAGCTGAGGGAGGCTCGAGGGGGACACCAGGTACCCAGGACTGCCTGGGGGTCGAGGGCAGGCACCTGAACTGGGCAGCATCTCGGCACAACTCCACATTGGGCCGCTGGGAGCGCTGGTACAGGCGGGTCTGGGCAACCCTTAGAGGCACCTCCTTGTCTTTGATGGCTTGCTTCAGTGCTGCAACCTGCTGCTCCTGGTCAGTGATTTCCCGCAGTGTCTGTGCAGGATAGTATCATGAGCCCCCCTGCCAGGCTGGGATGGGGCAAGCAGGCCAGAGCCCCCTCTCCAGCACAGAGGCTTTCAGGCTGGCCCTTCCTTTCCTTCCAGAGTCTAAACCCTTGCTGGAGACACCCGAGCCCTGGGACATGTCCAGCACCCAACAGACTCCAGTGAGGGCCTTGTGGCTGTTACTCTAGCTCTGACCTAAGAGCCTCCAGCCCTGGTGACCAGTAGGTCCTAAGCCCTGATCAAGAACTCAGCAGAGCCGGGCGTGGTGGTGCATGCCTGTAATCCGAACACTCAGGAGGCTGAGGCAGGAGGATCACTGAGAGTTCGAGGCTAGCATAGGCTACAAAGTAAGTTCAAGTCCAGCTTGAACTGTGTAGTGACAACTTGTCTCAAAAAGACAAACAAACAAACAAAACAAAACAAACAAACAAAAAACCTCAGTGGAGGGTCGGGATATAGCTCAGTGGCACAAGGGCCTGCCTGGCAAGCCCAAGATCCTGAGTTGGAGTCTCAGTACCAAAACAACAAAAAAAATTAAGAGATGTGGAGGCAGCACAGGTCACACAAAGACCCTCCCTCGAGTCACAGCCCTACTGGCCAGACAGGATTTGGGAGGGAGGAGGCCGTAAGGCATGCCACACCCCAAACCTCCTCTGCCTGCCCACTCCGCATGATGCTCACACTGACAGGCCACCCGGTTAGCCACTCAGGGTGGCAATGCCAGCAGACCACCCCAAGGAGTGACCTGAGTTTACACCAGTTTAACGAAAGTTCAGAGGGGTATGGATGCCTGTTTCTGGGGTCCTTCAGGGTGGGCAGGGCAGAAGATCAGGGAGTGAGACTGGGCCGTGCCTGGACAGAGTGGTCAAGGGCTGCTGGGCCACCAGGATCATGGATAAAGTGTGGACTACACAGGATGAGGTGGGCGTGTCCAGGGCGGTGGCATGTCATTGGTGATGGGTGTGTCCAGGGAGGGGCATATTTTGGCAGGGGTGAGCATTGTTGGGGGCCGCGGTGGGCTTGTTCCAGAGTGGGAATGTTCAGCGCAGGGCGTGTCTCTAGTTGGTGGGCGTGTCCTCAGTGAGTGGGCCCGTTTATGCAGAATGGGCGTGTCTCCGTTGGGGTTGGGCGTGCCTAGGCACAGGCCAGCTGCACCTTCTGCAGGTGGTACTGCAATTTGTGGCGCGCATCCTCCAGCTCCTCGCAGCGACGCGCGAAGGCCAGGTTGACAGCGTCGCACTGCAACCGCAGGTCCTCGGCCGTGTCCCGAAGGATGGCGTCGATGAGCGTCCGCAGGTTGGCTGAGGCCTGGCGCTCTCGCTCAGCGCGGAGCAGGTTGTCCTGCGTGAACTGCGCCCATGTCTCGGGCGTGGAGGCGCTGCGAGTAGGCAGGGCGCGGTCAGGTCTAGTTGGAGGCCCCAGTCGCCACCCCACCAAGTACCCTTATCTACCCACACCCAACAAGTCTCCGCCTGCCTCTACAGTGCCTGGTTCCTCTTGTAGTCTGAACTGCTTCTACCGTTGGCCGCGCGCCATCTGCCGGCCGTGCGCGGAAAGGTGGGTTCTTACTGCACCCTAAGTGATCTTTCTGCACCCTAAACGATCTTGCGCAGGACCCCTCTCTGAGCAGACGGCCCTGCCCAGCGGGCTGGGAGCGGGAGGGTCCCGGTGGCCCACCTCTCCTCGAAGGCTGCTGAGTGCGGATGGAACTGCACCTCGGTGCTCTGGTTGTGGTAGCGAGAGCAGGTCTCGTCAATGTTGTAGGCTTCGACCTTATCGGACCAGTCCCTCTCGCATATCTCCTTGTGCTCTCGGTTCAGCCTGGGGAGGGCAGGGCTGCCGTGGTGACCTTGTCCTGGCAGGGAGCCGTCACCCAACCAGCAACCTCCAGGATCACCCCTCCCCGCGCTGTGGGCCGTGGGACAGAGGCCGGGCCTGGGTGTGCTCCCCGCTGGTAGCCCCTTTCTCCCAGAGCCATGTGGCCGTGTCCCTTGATGTACAGTCACCCTGGCGGCTGCTGCGACCCACCGTATCTGGTCCACAGCTTGGAGGATGGTTCTCTTCAGGAGCTCCTGAATGTTCCGGATGAGCTCAACCTCCTTGGGAAAGAGGGGGTGGGGAACAGGTCCCTCTTGAGCAGCTGCACTTGCCCCTGGTCCCCCGGGTATGAGTCACACATGGTCAACCCTCACACACCAAGAGGAACTGGGATTTAACCCTGACACCTTTGCCTCCAGCCACTACCATTGGCCCCACCGCAGTCTTTTTCCTTCGGGAATAGGGCCAGGTCTTTCTGGTTAGGTTTAGTCCAGGTTTTTGACCATTCTTTTTGATAGGGTCTATTCTTCCAGGGACTTGTAGAGGCTACTAGGAAGGCCACCCTTGCACAGATCCCCTAGGCTGTAAGTTTACCCCTAAAGTCCATCCAGAGCAATGAGGGCCATGTTTACTGAGGCCTCTGAGGAACCCAGGCCCCCAGGCTACCTCAGCCCAGCCCCACCCTCTACACCTGGTACTCTGGCTTGTTCTGAGTTTCTTCTTTCTTTCTTTCCTTCTTTTTTGTGTGTTTGGTGCTAGGGATTGAACCCATGACCTTTGCACTGAGCTACATGTCTAGCCAGTTTTACTTTTTATTTTGAGACAGGATCTAGCTAAGTTGCTATGTTGCCCATGCTGGGCTTGAACTTGAAACCATCTTGGTTGGCTCAGCCTCCCAGAGTCCTGGGATTGCAGGTCCGCACCCCACCTACTATGTCTCTGATTTCTACTATGACAGCTAATGTCCCAAGTATGGCAAACTGGGATTGGGAGAATCCTGTGTTTAAGGCTTAGAGGATCAGGATCAGTTTTAATTTCCTAAAATTCACATGAACTGGGGGGGGGGGTCTCAAAAGCAAGACATTTACTTGTA
Source organism: Dasyprocta punctata (assembly GCA_004363535.1). Classification (NCBI taxonomy): domain Eukaryota; kingdom Metazoa; phylum Chordata; class Mammalia; order Rodentia; family Dasyproctidae; genus Dasyprocta; species Dasyprocta punctata. The sequence goes on along the minus strand of RJWM01000184.1, from coordinate 156,102 downwards.
AGTCAAGGGTTTGTGGAAACAAATCTTCTTTGACTAAAGAACCAGATTTCCTGCACCCAGAGGTCCTGAGTGGGCAGTAGGGCTCTTCTCCCTGGAGCCCTGAGCTGTCCTCCTGTACTGCCCCCCTCAACACGGTTGCCCACCCCATCTCTGGGGTGAGGGGCAATACCTTCAGCAGCTCCATCTCCACATAGTCACGCACAAGGTCTGGGTGTTGGCGGCGCTCACGGCATTGCAGGTGGTCAGTGGCCATGGAGTAGGGCAGGGCGGTAGCATCCAGGGCACGCTCCAGCCGCTGCTTCTGGGCCTGCAGCAGGTCCGTCTCTGTGGCCAGTGCATCCACCTCCTGCTGCAGCTCTGACTTCCAGCAGTGGGCATCCTGCAGGCGCTCTCCTACCCTGCGTGTGGAGTCCTGCTGTGTGCGCGCTGCCAGCGCCTCTGTCTCTGCTGCCAGCTGCCTGCTCTCGTGCCGCTGCCGTTCTGATGCGTCTCGGTCAGCCAGTGCCTGGTGGTAGCGGGCGTAGCAGTTTTGAAACCACTCATCCACCAGGTACTTGGCTGTGCGGAAGCCGGCGGTGGCCAGGCCAGAGGATGTGTGGACACCCGTGTTACAAGCCACCTCATACTCCTTGGGGGGCAATGCACAGGGTGGTACTGTCTGTGGAGCCGGCTGCCTAGTCAGGAGCACATCTGTCTGTGCCATGATGCCAATGCTTGGCCCAGGAAGGGTGGGAATCTAGGGGAGGATCAAGGAGGGGTCAGCAGGGCAGCACCCACAGCTCTGTCCCAGAGCAAGACAAAGCTCTGGTCACCCAGGGACACAGTACACACCAGGCTTCCTGTTGCCCAGCAACAGGATCCCCCTCCCCCACCACGGGGTGGCAGAACTGCCCTCTTAAAGGGACAGGTGGCCATAGCCTTTCATGTCCCTCTTCAACCACAGCCTAAGCAGCTGCAACCCAGGGGTCACATCACCTAGCGGGTTTTGGGCCCAGTTCCAGGCCTCTGAGTTTCAGTCTCCGAAGCTCCACCCCTTCACTGGCTCATTTGTCCTTTTCTTCTGAGACTGTTCTCAGTCCTTGTCCTGTGCAGTCTCTATGCTCAGCTATGAGCCAGAGGGACGAGGCTCTTGCCCACTGGGGTCTTTTTGGGACAGGAGCTGGAGCTGTGGGGTGGTCTTAGGGTCATCCACCAACTGTGACTGTGCTGCTGACCTCCACAGCCCTATAGGTGGCTCCTCTTTCAGTCCCAGTGGCCCAAACCAGCCTGCTCTCCACTCAGTAGACCTGCTGAACCATTTGAGCCTTTCACAGTCCTAGGGGACAGGAATCTTACTCATCTCTGTCCCCTGTCCTTACTTCGGGGTGGGGGCAAACCTGGAGTAGCACCTAAAAGAGACTTGGTCCATTTGTGGCTGCTGCCTGAGGGCCAGGCTCTCCTCCCCACACCCTTGTTCTTCCTGTCTCGTTCCCCTACAGGGGACCCCTGGGCCCTTAGGAAGTAGGTAAACCCTCCTAAGGGTGTTGGATTTTACATCTGCCTCATGGAGAGGACTCTGATCTGTCCAGGGTGGCTGTCCCAAGACCATCCAAGATTGGGCTTTGTGGTGGGATCCTCAGGAAGTACCTGGGGTCCATCTTGGGACTAGGGGAGCCAGCCTAGGGTGATACCCACTATGGCCAGCAGAGGGCGCCATTGGCTGTAGAATGCTGCCCAGCACTGGTTTCCTGCCTGTTCTCTTCCTGCTTTGGTTTCCCTTGGGGTGCCACCCACTCCAGTCTTAGCAGAAAATGCGCTCCCCTACCCCAGCACAGGTAGGCAGTTGCCACCCCTTCTACCTCTTCTTCTACCATTGTCCTCGTCCTACACTCCAGCCCCTGGAACCCCAGGCTCCTTAGACTCATCCAGCTGTGCCCTCCTGATGTCCCCTCCCCTCAGTGACCAGCCCCTCACCCCACATAGCTGTCTTCAATATGTATGCCTGGCCCCAAGAAACCTAATGGGGGAGGGGGAATATGGCATTTGCACTGCCTGGCACACAGTAGATGCTTTATAAATGTGGGCTGAGGGGATAGTAGCCCTGTGACCACCACTGACCCAGATCAAGCCAGAGTTCCTGCAGTCCTTCATCGATGGAAGGTCCAGGACCCTCAGGGACTGATGTGACCTGAGCAACCTTCTTCTTTTTCTTCTTTTTTTTTTTTTTTTTGTGGCACCAGAGATCAAGCTCACAACCTTGCACCTGCCAGGCAGGTGCTTAAGTCACTGAGCCAAACTCCTGGCCCTACTTTTTTGAGACAGGGTCGCACTATGTAACTCAGGCCAGCCTTGCACTCATGCTGTAGTGCAAGCCAGCCTCAAACTCACAATGCTCCTCCTACCTCAGCCTCCTGAGTGCTAGGATTAAAGGTGTGCGCCACCACACCCGGTTTCTAAGAGCAACCTTCTTGAATGCTTCGGTGACTCAGTTTCCCCAGATGCCAGCAGACATAGCCCCCCCATATACCTGGTACTTGAGGGCCCACCTACTGTATAGAGCCTTTGTTTTACACATTGTCTTTTCTCACAGCTGGAGAAGAGGGTACCGCCAGCATCTATCCCTGGTCTGCAGGCCTGGGAGACTGTGAAGAACACCTGGCTGAAGCCAAGATCAGTGACCCTCTGCTCAGCATTCAGGTACCAAGAGGCCTGCTCCAGTGCACCTCTCAGGCTAGCAGGGAAGGCCCAGTGTCAACGCAGACTCCTGATAACAGCACAGTCCCCAAGGCAGGGCTCTGGCCCTCCAGCACTGCAGGCAGATCGATTGGGATCGGCCACGAGTCTGGGCCTTTGTCCCCATCAGTCTCATCTTCAGTCCAGAAGGGAGAGTCACTCATGAGGTGACAATGTCCACGTGTGGTTTTCCCACCTAGGGAAGGATAACACCCTGCAACTTCACAGGGCTGCTCTGGGCACCCAGTACCTTGTACTGGCTGTTGACATCTTCTGACTCTGTATGGTCCAGGTCTCATGGGCAAATCAGGGCTGTGTGTTCAAGGCTTGTGGGGCAGCAGGATAGGCACGGCCACCATGGAGGCACAGAACCAGCTGCATAGGAACAGGTGGTGTTAAGGTTTATTGGATTTGTTTGTTTCCAAATTGCATTTGCAATGAGAAAATTGAGTCTTCGGCTATGTTGAGGATCCTTAGGGTTCGGCTCTCAGTGCCCTCCCCAGCAGTGCTGTGAATATCAGTGGGACTAGGAAGGTGTTAAGCCCCATCCAGATGCTTCCTCTCCCAGGGTGCCTTGAAGGACACCCCAAATCCTCAAATACCTTCTGGGCAGACAAATCTTATCAGGTCTTACCTCACAGACCCCAGGGTGCTGGTGGCTCTCAAGCCAGGGCAGGGGGGTGGCCAACAGAGCCCCCACTCAGGCCTAGAGAGATGGGGATGGGCCAGGACAGCTGTGTGGCTGCACCTAGTGGCTGAGGAGTAGAGGGCTCCAAGTCATGGCTCTGCAATGTGTGTCCTTGACAGGAATGACTAAGAAGCACAAAAGGGCTTCTTGGGTGCTGGAGGACCAGCTACCCTGGCCCTAATTCACCCCACCTCCCCATTCAGAGTCCTGCTGGCTCCTACCCTTAGGCCAGTGCAGAGGTGGCTGCAGAGCTGCTGCCCCTGGTTGTGAGGTGCTTGGGACACTGGCTCCCTGTGAACTGACCTTAGGCACCAGGACCAGTGATCTTGGCACAGCACTGGAAGCAGTGTGATCCTCCTTGACCTTCTGTCCCCACACTGGGCTCAGATGCAATGGTGTCATTCTGAAACATCCATGGGAACTGCCCTGGAACTCACTTCTGCGGTGGACCGGGCCCCCAGAGCCCCCTCCTGCTGAGTCCAGCCACCCTCAAGGACAAAGGCTCCTCCTCTGCTCTGTCTCCAGCCCAGAAGGTACCAGATGGGGAGGGCAGGCTATCACCTCTGCTCAGCCTCACAACCTCCACCCATGACAAGTGCTTCCCAGGCCCTGGCAGCCGAGACAGAGCCAAGGTCACACAGACCTGATGGTGCCGGCCGAGGAGAGGCTAGAGTAGAGACTTAGTCATCTGGCTGCCTTGGACCTGGGACTAGCCTCACACTGGCTGTCACTTGAAGTGACAGCTCAAGGAACCATCTAGGCTGGGATGAAAACCACCTGTGGCCATGGCAGGCAGCGTGTCGTGTTTCTCCTACAGACAGTGGAGCATTTTAAAGGGAGGATTCGAAGTGGCTCAAGCAGCCCCGAGCAGGCCCATCAGTGAGGCCAGATGAGCACGGTCACAGATGCAGGAAGTCACAGAGAAGGGCATTGTGCCCTGGCGCTAGAGCAGCACAGGGAGGGCAGGCCTAGTGCAGCTTCCTGGAGGAAGAGTCTCTGAAGGGCACAGTCTGGACAGGACATTACACATGACATGTCTGTGGGGTGGGCTTTCTTTGAGGGTCTCCAAGGCTGTCACAGAAGCATTCCTTTCTCTAGGGAGATGTCAGTCCCTGAATGGTAAACTGAGGCAAGGAGTGTGGGGCAGGTGGGAGGCTGACCAGGGAGGCTGTGTCTCCTACATACAGCCAGGTGGCTGAAATATTAGTGACCACATTCCATCCCCATCACTGACCACATCCCATTCCTGGGGTATGCCTGGGCCATAGCAGGCCCCCCTGCTGGGTCCAACCAGCCAACTGAGGTCAAAAGTTCTTCCCTCTGCTCTTCCCCCAGCCAAGAAGGTATCAAATGGGGAGTGTCGCTTCTGCTCAGCCTTGCAACCTTCACCAGTGACAAGCACTTCCCAGGAGGACCTTGGATACTGCCCTACCCACTTCTCACCCAGGAAGGCAGGGCACAGAGGCAGGGTGCTCTGGAGCATGGCTCTTGTGACTCTAGCCAGTTGTCTGAAGTGGGCAGCTGGGGGAACTTGGAGGTGTAGGGACAGTTTACAAAGAAACATCTACCCAACAAAGTCCAACAGACTTGGGAGGAGAGGGAGGGTTAGAAGGGAGTGGGCCCAGCCACACATTTGACAACAGTTGAACAGTACCGTTACTCCCCTCGGCCCTGCCTTGCCTCCCTTGCCTAAATCCCTCCACCTGCCAATCAGCCACAAGGGGACCTTGACATGTGAGTTGAGGTAGAAAGTGAGCACCTAGAGCATCCCCATCACACAGCACATGCCACAGACTGGCCTTTGTTCTCCACATGCTTTCATTGTGGTAGAAATCACGTAACAAACCTGACCACTAATGCACTTTAAAGTATACAATTTGGTGACACTCAGTGCATTCACAGGATTACACAACCACCATCACTGTCTAGTTCCAGAACATTCACATCACTCCAAAGGGGATTGGGGAGCCCCCTTCAACTTTTCAGTCCTTGACTCCCTGCTGCTGTGGTTCCTGCTCTGGGGATTTTGTAGAAGTGGAATCACATGTGTGGCCTTGTGCAGCTGGCTTCTCCCACACCGGGCTGTGTTTTCCAGGTCATCCATGTTGTAGTGTGTTACTTCTCATCTTTTCACGGCTGACTCGTGTTCTGCTGTGCGACTGGTCCGCACTTTGCTTCTGTCTTGTGACTCTCGGGAAGATGCCTGTACACTTTTTTTTTTCAGGACTGGAGATTAAATCCAGGGATACTCTCCCACTGATCTATATTCCTAGCCCTTTTTATTTTTTATTTTGGGACAAGGTCTCACTAGCTTGCCTAGAATGGCCTTGAATTTGTTATCTTCCTGCCTCAGTCTCCTGTGTAGCTGGGGTTACAAGCATGTGCCACTACACCTGGCTTGATATTTGTTTTAACATTTGTTTTCAATAACTTAGTATCATGTGTGTGTGTGTGTGCTGCTAGGGCTGGGATTCAGGGTCTCATGTACACTAGGAAGCACTCTGCCACTGAGCTGCACTGAGCTGCATTGTTATAATGAAAGTAAACACAACTTGAAAACTCTCAATGAGCATGACTTTGAAAACATGGAAATAAAGACATGGCATTTCAGGCGAGGGGCTTTTAAGCTATGCCTGTCTGGTGCTTCAGAATAAGGAAAATCTAAACTCCCATCACCACCTTACACTCATCAAGAGAAAAACATACTCACTGGAGAAAAACAACAAAAGCACTAAATCCTGGTGTGGGCGGGGCTGGGGAGAAACTCACACTGTCTGTCCAGATAATCCAATCAGTCCATCCTGCTTTCTAGAAAGACCCTGAAGGTTGTACTCAGAGACAGTGCCATTCTGTGCTGAGACTAGCAGTTCCAGTTTGTGAACTCCAGCCATAGCAATGGTGGCAAACTTAAGGTATGCATGCTACAGTGGGCTGTTTGTATCATTGAAAGCTCTAGAAGGTTTGCCATCACCTAGTCAAGAAATAACTGCAAATAAGAGGAGGGGTAGTCAAAAAGGAAAAGAAACAGACACTTTATCACAGCAAAATTTTTCACTGGAAAAAAGTATAAAGAGGCCAAGCACCCAGCAGGAGGGTGGGTGGAGCTACAGTGAAGAGCCCACTCTGCAGACACAGGGTGTTGGGACCCGAGGCAGATTTGAGATACACAGAGACGAGTCCATAAGACAAATTTGGGCTAAGAAGTAGGCAGAAAGCTGCCTGACGTCTGATTATAGCATGATGGGCACAGGGCTCCACTTCCTGCGGGGAGTGACCTCCCTCATCTGTGGAGGAGTCTCGACAGCTGCTTGTCAGGATATGGTGGAGGAACCCAGACCAGACAGAAAGACACAGTCACACATGACACCTGAGAATCAAGGACAGGCAGAGGACTAAGTGTGCAAGGGCCAGGCCTAGAATTGTCCTAGGGAAGCTGGACAGAGGCTGGGCAGCAAGGAAAGGTCTTGGAATTCCCAAGGAAGAGGTGTCATAGGGAAGGACCAACGTGGTCTCTGTCAGAGACATGTCCCTGGGACCACCCAGGCTGATGGGAATTCCTGAAGCAACATCATCCTTGGCTGGCCCCAGAGGCACCGTGCTACCCAACCAGCAGGGGCCTATGACAGGTCCCCCACCTTCCCACAGGGCCTGGTATCCCTGGGCCTGACCTCAGGTGCCCTTATTCTGGTGGCTGAGTCCACTAACACAGTGGCCACAGGCCTCCCACGCTTGCTGGGGGAACTGGGGGAGGCATCTTGGGCCTGCCGCCTACGAGAATGGTCAAATCCCCACTTTATCAGCTCAGCTTTATCTCTAGAACTTCCTACAGCTTCCCAGAGAAGAAAATTAAATAGAGGATTTAGCAGAGATTTTGTGTCTGCCTGAGCTGGGCCGGGGAGGGCTGAATAGTCTCTGCGCTATTAGGGTGGGCAGAAGCACCCAGCCTAGACCCTGCCCAACTCATCCCTCGAGGTGAAGGCACTGGGATCTGCTGGTGAGGTGCTCCGGAAACTCTGTGGCACCTCAATCACACGCCCCAGGGGTCAGGGAAGAGAGGCCAGAGTAGAAGGCTGTAGTGTGGGTGGCTCTCTCCGACTGCTTCATGATACTAACGAAGCTCCTGAGTACCAGTTGGGGATCTAAATCCACCCCAACCCTGGGCTGAGGGGCCTGGACCTGGGCAGGAAGAGTACTGTAGTTGCTACCTGCAGCTTTCCATGCCGCTGGGGCTGTACAACCCTCCCCCAGGGACTGGTCAGCTGCAAGACTCTGAGGCCAGGCAGTACCCTCACTTAGAGGATGGCTCTGAGTGGAAAGAGCTGGTGGAACCTTTGAGATCCTCCTAGGAGACTTTCTAGTCACAGAGGGTCAGAGACAGTGCAGAGCAAAGAAGCTACATGCTGAGCAGAGGCCAGAGAGGCTGTGTCCCTGCTGGGTGGGCCCAAGGAGCCACCAGAGACTCACTGGTCCCAGCAGGCCCAGAGGAGCTAAGCCTGGACCTGGGCAGGTCCTCAGAACATAGCCCAGCAGGACTCGCCTAGTAAGATGGGGCTCAGAAGTTCACAGCACCTGCCCCAGGGGGATGGACACTGACTGTGTAGTGTGGCTGAAAGCCTAGGAGAGGCTAAAACCTGGGACTGCGGTTCTAATCCCAGCGCCTGTGGACACAGGAGGGACCTGCCGGGACCCTCAGGTGTGCAGGGTTCATTGACCTACCCAGAGAAGCTGCTCAGTTCTGTGTGCCCACCACATCCTTTCTAGGACTGGAAGATCAATATGGGGGGGTGTCCCCCATTAAGGGGAGGAATGGGCAAGGATAGGGGAACTGTGAGGGCCTTGTACTACTAGCAGGACCATATCTTGACCTCAGCCATACTCCATAGCATGGACAGGAGTTGCAGGGACCCTGGATGGGGCCCAGAGCCACTGAGGATGGAATCATGTGCCATCTATCCATGCAGAGGAGATAGATCAGGGCTGAGATGACAGGTTTTCAAATGGCGTCTTCTGGTCTCAGGGTCAGGGTAGCCCAGGATGACCCAGTCAGCCTCCATCAGCTCAGCCAAGAGCTCCCAAGGCAGGTCACGTGTGTGGCCACTGGAGCCTCGTGTGGGGACACTGGGCCTGAGGTCTGCATGGAGTGTTCCCCTGGCTGCTTGTTCTCCTAATTCCCGGGACATAATCTGCTTCTGTGAGAGGGAATGGCTAATGGCACCCCTCAGCCCCACAACTAGCTAGGCATCTACTATTAGCACTGATACACAGGGAGCTCAAGCCCCAGGCACCAGAGGGCACAGAGGGGACAAGAAGGACTTGGCTAGAGCAAAGACCTGAAACAGTATGCAGGCCCCTTCCTCTCTGCACCTGCAGAATGTCTGGCCCCACCTAAGGACAATGTCCTGTCTGGTTGGATCAACAGGATGGGAAGATCCAGGGGAACAGTCCAGCCTGGGGGCAGTAAGAGGGTTAGGCTGTTCTAAACTCCAGTCTGGGGTCCTGGCCATGTACCCCCAGTTCCAGGCGTGAGGGCAAGATGCCATCTCTGATGCCCCTGGCAGGCAACCCAGCAGTACCTGTCCTGCTGATGTTGCCAGGGTGTAGGGTTCATTCCTCTAGAGGTATGGGGTGGACAGCCTAGGGGTGCCAGGGGACTCATGGGAGTACACCTATGGGCAAGGCATGGACACAGCTGTGCAGCCCTCAATGCCTAAGGGCTTGTAGCTGACCCCACAGTGCCCCAAAGGCACATGGAATTGTCTGCCCTAGACTGGGTCTGCCCACTCTTGGAAGGAAGAACTTCAAGGGCCTGGTGTGTGTGTGTGTGTGGGGGTGGTCTCAGTGAAGGAATGAGGGAAAGTGCTTAGTCAGGGTAGGGTTGGGTGAGAGGGTCAGAGTCAGGTTAGAGGATTAAGGGAAATGGTGCCAGCCAACGTACTGGGGACAAGCCAAACCACTGATATTGTGGGATGAGGCCCAGCATCCCCAGGGTTCCCTGGTGTGTGGGGCAGACATAGCAGGGGTTTATGTGCACAGCCTATGATTCTGGTTAGGATTTAGGTCCCTGGATGATCACTTGCATGATCCAAGGCAGGACTTACAACAAGAGAAAAAGACACTCTGACCTATCCCTTTGTCTCTGGCCAGTGTCTGTGTGTCACAAAGGACTCTGGCCTCACCGTGTCCTCAGCAGGCTGCCCAGGCTCGGGCCTCTTCACCAGTGGGCTGGATCCAGCAGACCTGAGATTAATCAGCTGCACTAAGGTTCAGTTATGGCCCTAGGAGGGAAGCCCCCAGGCAGACAGCAACTCCCCTATCCTAGCCTCATCATGGCAAGCCTGGAGCAGCCACAGTGAATGTGCTAGACACTGGGCATGGGGTGCTGGTTCAAAACAGAGGTCCAGGGTCAGGCTAGCCCTGCTTCACAGGGTAACTTTGAAGGACCCTCTTCCTCCCTCTGTACCCAGGAAGGACCAGAGGGACAAGCCCCTCCCAGTAAGAGGGCTGGGCTGGTTTTGGGGGTGAGGCTAGCAAAGGTCAGGCTCTTTCTGAGGACAGAGAGGGTTAGGACTAAGGGAAATGGTACCAGCCAACAAGGAGGGGACCAGCCAAGTCACCCTGCACCTGTCTGAGCTGCAAATTGAACCCAACTTGCCTTGGTTTTAGGGCTTTGGGCAGATCAGCAAGCTCCCTCACTGTCCTGACCCCAAGTCTCATATATTACCTGAACACCCACGTCCCCTTCAGGCCCAGGAATGCCAGCTCAGAGAAAGGATCTTCCAGAAATGTAGTTTGTCCAATGTTAGAAGGAGTCCTGGTGTCTGATCTGCTGGTCGCAGCACTACCAGAAGCTTGGTCCCTATCTCTGAGCTGGACAAGGCGATCCAGGGGACAAGCAGCTAAGGAGGCTTCAAAGGACACAGCAGCCCTCCCCACAGAATGGAGAGACACCCAGGCTGCAGCTGGGTGTGCCCCATCCTAGCTTTCCCTCCTGGTTGACCCCCAGGGGCCACACGCCCTAGCTTTGTTCTCTCTATCCTCTAGCCAGGTTAGTGGCCCTGTGACCTTGAGCTGTCCCAGTAGAGGTGTGAGGGGGTGGGCAGCATCAGGAGCTCAGCCGCTTGTGATGTTACGAAGCTCCATCAACAGCTTCTGCAGACTGCTCTGCGGCGGCAGAGCCGATTAAGGGTGTGCTGGTGCGAGATAAGACCGCAGGGTCGTTTGGAGGGCGGGCGCAGAGAACCGGGAGCTGAATCTCCCCTCCACCTGTTCTGCCTCCACCCTCTCAACTTACCCTACTGGGAAGAGTACAGAGCTGTCCTGAAGTCCTGCACCCTGCCAAGGGCATCCCAAGGGCATCTGGAAGATATTTAGTATCTGGACAGTGAGCCAGGGGCCCAGGCCAGTCCTCACGTGCCACCACCTGAGGATGAAAATAGCTTGAAGGGTCTGGGCTCCACCCAGCACTTAGTCCAAAGAGCCCCTGAAAATAGACACGGAGAAAGTTGGCTGGATGTGCACACCAGGCCCCCAAAGGTCCTCTCGGGACCAGCGGCCGCAGCCTGGAGCCACTTAACTGATGGAACCAGGGCAATCAGAGTTCACGTCTCCACCAGCAACAAACAACCGCTAAGTGCTGGGAGGAGAGGCGTGAGGTCACTGAGGCCCTCTTTACTCCTCTACCCTTCCTACCAACTTGGCCTGCTCCCTACCACCACCGCTCTACTTATGCTCCTCACCACCTCCCTTCTCCCACTCAGGGATGGACCTCTGGATGCCTTCCCTGATGGTCTCTGATCATGACTTTCCACCCTGGAGGCCCTCTCCTGTCTCCTCCCTTGCCCTTCCCTGCTCGGGGGGAGGTGGTCCTCAGGTCCACTCACCACTCTGCCCCCCACAAGCTTAAGATTTTACCTTGTACTGAGGATGTGTCCACTAGGATCTCATTAATACTGGCAGAGGGAAGCTGGGCACAGTGGCACACACATGTAGTCCCCACTACTCAAGAGGCTGAGGCAAGAGAATCACAAGTTCAAAGCTGGTCTGGGCAATTTAGTGAGACCCTATCATAAAATGAAAAGTAAAAAGGATGTAGCTCAGTGGTAAAGCACTTGACTAGCATGTGGGAGACTCAGACTTTCATTCCCAGTACTCCACAATGTTTTGGAAAAGACAGACAGGGAAAAGATCGCAAGAAAGACCCTGTGCCCTCCAAGAGTGGGCTCAGTGCACTATCAGTCCAGGCTCAAGGCCAGCATCTCACAAGAGCTCCAGTCTCCAGCATCTCAAACCAGGCCACAGTAGGTCACAGTGCAGGGTAGGGACAAAACATCCTGAGGGCTGAATTTTGGGGGGCTCAGCGAAAGATCAAAGTATCAGTGATGAGGCAAAATACATTATTTTCCTTTTTCACATGTTCCTTGATAAAATTATAGGACATAGTGTTGGTACTGTTTTTCAGGACTAGGTCAGATTGTTCTTAAAGCCAAGAAGAAGGAAGCCAGGAGTGACATGAAGACCTGGCAGAAGCCTGACCCACAGCTGCACTAAGTGGCACATGGCTACACATGGCTGCATATGGTGTTGCCTTGGCTATCACCATGGTTCATGCTGCATAAGTCAGAAGGAACACACATTTCCCAGTGGGAGAGTTGCTGAGGTTTGCAGAGGTGTGGAGGGATGTTCTCCAGTGTGCCCAGGGCATGCAGGTGGAGCTGAAGGTGAGATGGGCTGCAAAGGTGGAGGCCTCAGGGCCAGGACCAGAGCATGTGTCCCTTCGAGCCTCGCCATGGCGCATGCAGAACAGTCCAGAATGAACCAGATTCCCAAGGCCTGGCTGTTCAGCTGGCACCTGTGACCACCCTAACTGTGGGACTGGAACAGCTGCACAGGGGAAAATGAGCTTTCTTGTGCCCCTGAAAGTGTGGCCTCTGCTTCTCTCTTCACCCACCTGTGCCCAGATTCTAGTCAAGTTATGAAACCATAGGGAGCCCTAGTATGACTGGGAGCCCAGTCACCAGGCACAGAAATCAAACCAGGATTGGATGGTCTCTGACCGCTGGTCCATCCAGGACTACACCTTCCAGCTCCCTGTGCCCTTGGTGCTCTCAGAAGGGCAGGGAGGCTCTTGGAAGTGGGGTCCCTGATTGCACATAGGAGTGAAACACAAATTTGACCTCTGAGAGCAGCAAGCCAGAGCAGGAATGATCTCCTGCCACTCAGGCAGGCCAGCATGGCCGAGTGGAGCCACCACAGGAGCAGGGCGGGGGAGGCTTCCCACCTTCCCATTAGCGGTGCTTCCCCTTCAAGGCCCCCTGGGCAGGCTCTAAATAGATATTAGCCTGAGCATCGACCTGCAGCCCTGCAGCTGGCACAAAAGGCCTGTAAAGACACTGCCGTGCCAGGGAGCCAGGATCAAACTCCTCCCTGTGGTGCTAATGCATTCTGCATTATTGTAAATTCTGCTTTTCTGAACAAGAGTGAAGAGGGTGCCCTGGGGAACTGCTTGGCCAAGGGGCAGGCAGTCTTAACTTGGTTGCTTCAGATGTACAGGGAATGAGCACTCTGGGCTCTGTAACCCCACACCCACCCATAGCCAGGCCCCACTGGCTCCTTTCCCGGTCATTCTGACCTCACAGTGCAATCCCTGTGAAGTCCATCTCTCTCTTACTCTCCATCTGCAGGACTCACCACAGACCTTTCCTGGAGGGACTAGATTCCACCAACCTTAGGCCTTCCCACAGCCCCCACCTACCTCGGGCCTGCCCTCACCTCTATCTCCCACTCCAGGTGGCCCTAGAGGTGTGGCACAGCCTGGGCCTGATCAAGCAGAGTCCTTCAAGGCCTGCTGGCAACAGCAATCCAGTCAGCTTTCCTGTTCCAAGGATCATGGCAATGACTTCCACAGCCCTAGAGGGACCACAACTTGCTGGGCAGAGAGTGGCCACTGGGGCCCCACTGGGCTGGAAGAGCTGCCAGTGCAGCCTGGCCCATGGAGCCCTGGCCACTGAGAGCCTCTTGGGCCAGCCAGCTCCACCAGCTTGAAGTAACAGGCCAAAGGGAACTGCCCACTGGCCCTGAGGTCCTGGGGATACATGGCTGTGTGAGACTGTGGCAGTGGCCACAGATCACCCTAGAAAACAGCTTTCTCTCTGCAGATCAACACAAGCAATCAGAACTAAGGAAGATGTGCATTCTACACAGTGCTTTCTGTGTGCCTTGATTTTCAAGGTGGGCCAGATTCTCAGAGTTGTTCTCACCAAGCTCCACAAACTTTGATACAATAAACATCTACTGCTAAACACAAGGTCTACAGGGCTATGTAGAACCATTCTCCCAAGGGCTTCAGGGGATGGTCCTTCCTGCCTCCTCCAGCTCCTGGGTCTCACGGTGGCTCAGGAATCACACAGGTGATGACATGAATGGGCTGTGGTTCAGCACGTCCACTGGCTGGGTGGAAGCTAATGACTGCGTGGCACAAAGTGGGGCATAGGAGATGGGGACATAGGAGATGGGGGAGGTGCAGGACCTGAGGACTAATTTCTGTGTGACAGCACTGGCGGGGGAGTGCTACAAGCCGAAAATGATCCTGTGTGTTCCATGAACAAATTTGGGAGAGGGTGCCTATCCCATTACCCCGATCCCTGGGCAGTGAGGGGCGCAGATGGCCATGAAACACTCTGGGAATACAGCTTGTTTCTATGACAATGGGGCCTTCTGCCATCTCTGTCTTGGTGGAAGATTGTGCTCCAGGCTTTGGAAGTGGAGGTAAGAGTCAAGCCAGCCTCCCTCCTATTTCAGGGCACCCTGGGGCTGTAAGTGGGGGCCTGCTCATACACTTCCCCTCTCGCATGGGCCTCCTTGCCTCGTTGTCCCAATCTGTCTTGAGTGCAAGTACTTCAGGGAAGAAGTACTTCCAGATCTGAGATCAAGTATTCCCATACCTCAACTTCTTTGCCCACAGAATGAAATTCTTGATTCTGCCCTTGTCTCTTCAAACCCTCTCCCTATACACTTCAGTTGACCACAGGAAGCTGAGCCCTGCCCATTGGAGGCCTGGAAAGCAATGGTCCCAAGTCACCCAAAGGATGAATGGACATAAAGGGTGAGAGGACAAGACACTCCACACATGTGGAGTGGCCACAGCAACCTTCCTAGGTCTCTTAACCCCTGGAGTGGACAGGGCCCAATAGAGATCTAAGGAAGGGAGCCTGCCCCTCTGGTAAGGCAAATGCCCACAGTGGAGGCAGCATCCCAGCTCTGCACCAAAGATGTGCCTTTTGTAACCACTGATTCTTTTTTTTGCGATGGGGTCTCTCTATGTAAGCCAGGCTGGCCTTGAACCCACTAAGTAGCACAGGCTGGCCTTGAACTCATGGTAATCCTTCTACTTCAACCTCCCCAGTGCTGGGATTATAGGTGTAGGCCACCATGCTGATTCTTAAGCCTATAGCATTCTTCCCTGAACTTTTGACCTATGAGATCCATGATAAATTGTTATTTTTAAACTCTAATGGTGTGTGAGAGACATATAGGGGTCACTGTGACATAAGTATCCCCAGTTGATAAGAGAGCCAAGGGTCAGCAGGATGTTGCCAGCTGTGCCCTTGGGTTTTGTCTGCCCCACAGACAGATCCAGAATGCTTTGGGAAGTGGCCAGGGAAATCGGTTCTGGAGGGGCACTGTCATTGGGTTTAGAAGCTGGGAGGCCCAGGGAGGGAGGGGGCTGTGGGCTTCCAACCTAGAGCAGGACATGTCCTTCTGACAGGCAGGGCTACCCCATGGCCTGGACTGGGACCACCACTTTCTGCTTGACCTCAGGAGTTGCAGGATGGGTGGCAAGGATGGGTCCTGGACAGGCTCCCCGCTTCCAGTGTAGGACCAGCCGGCACTTACATGCTGCACTTAGAATCTACCCATATGCCTTCCACCAGTAAAGTAGAGGGCCTAGATCTACTGGACAGTGGGCAAATATAAAACTGGACATGAGCACCACCCTATCTCTTAGTGGGTGCTGTGCCACAGCCACTTCATATTTACTAGTACAGTGATAATAGGCTGGGAGCCCACCTATCAAGACTCCTTAAACCTCAGGAGGGCCTTGGCTACTGGTTCTGAGGTTCTTAGCTGCCTTGAGATAGCAGAGGATGGGCTAGGCCTCTGGGACCATGGACAGAGAAAAGAGGTTGATCCATCCCCACCCCCATGAGGGATGTCCTTCACCCCACTCAGGGATGACCATCCAGACCAGTTAACTGTACTCCTGAGAAAAGAGCCAGGACCAAGCTCCTCCCGAGCCCATCACTTCTGTTCCAGGGACTTGAACTCAGCGCTGGCCCAGGAGGGATCTATAGAGCTGCCCCTGATGCCTCTCAAATGAACACCAGATCCTGGGAGTGTCCTGAAGGACACTGGGTTCCCGACATACTGGTTGAGAAGGTCCCTGAAGAGTTCCTGGCCTCCGGGTACTCTGTGCTGATAAAAGCCCCTCCCCAGTGCCCAAGCCAGGCCCATGGCTAAGGCCAGGACTCCCTCCAGGCACAGCAGCATTGCTCAGCCCTCTCAGGGCACACCCCCTTATCGCATGCCCACACTCACCAAGACAGTGCTGTCCTCTTCTATCCCCAGTTCCTAGGATGCCCTCCTGGTATCCATCTGATTGGGGCCAGGCTAGACTGTGGAGCTGGAGAAGGCCAGTAGGGGAGGCAGCTCTACAGATCTGCCCAGGACAGGGATAAATTCAAGTTTAAGTTCCTCCAGCAGGAGATGCAAGTCTAGGGGAGAGGCTTGGCTCTAGCCTCTACCTGAGATTGAACTGCCTCTGGAACTTCAAAATTTAAATTTATTGAGGGGGAAGGGTGGTCAAGGCAGGAGCTTTGACAATCAGGTGGGAAGAGAAATAATGTCACACCATGAGTTGCTGTGCAGGCTGTTCCTCTGTAGAACAGATCCCTACTGACAGCCCCCATACCCAGGGCTAGAAACCTGAGCCTTCTGAGTAAAGGGGGTTCCCATTCTCTGATCTCTTTCAAGATCAGGTCCCCTTAGAATTCCCTCCTGCCCACTCTGCCCTCTATTTCCCCCCACTCTGCTTCTCCATGAGGCTAGTAGGTGCCTGGTTTGCAGGAGGATGTAGAGTAGGAATATCCTTCCCACGTGCCACCAAAGCACAGACAAGTGAGGACTGTGGACACACCCAGAGCAGACAGGGCAGAGGCTAACCTGGGAGGAAGCCACATCAACATCCACTTAGAGGAGGTGGATGGGGAAATAAAGGCCAGGTACTTCTTGTGGTCAGTTGTAACCCCATCCATGTGAGGATCCCACCTCCATCCAGCCCTAGGCACTTTCTGGTGTGGTCAGCAGAAAGTGCATGGAGTGCCGACCTTCCCAGGTTGGGGAGGAGACAAGCCACAGAAGATGTTGTCCAGCCCCCAGTGAACACAGCTGGTGGTCCAGTTTACCTAGCCAGCTCCGAATTTGTTCCCTGCAGGGTAAGCAGGGTGGAGCTTGGCCTGCAGCGTCCTATGCTGTGCCTCCCACACTGGCCAGAGATCCTGATGCTCTCTGTCAAGAAACCTCAGATAGTGTGGCCAGCGTTGTGAGGGCTGTCGGAGTAAGGTTGATTTTCCTGGAGCCCATGGGGTCCCCTAGTCCTCAGCCTGCAGGGGCCTTGGTCTGTGGATCAAATAGAATTGGTGAGAATCATGGAGCCACCCAACATCCCCTTTGGACTTCTGGGAAAACAGGCCTATGAGAGGTTCCCACTGCAGAGTTGAGCTGAGAGCACTATGTAGGGACAGTGTACCGAGGCTGATCTCAGACCAGACGGGACAGGGGAGGCTGAACTCCAGCTGGGTCTTCTCACATTGTTTCTGGTGTTATTTTGGGTCCACGAGGAAGACCCCCTTTTGTCCCCACCCTGTGCCTGGGCATCCACCATCATGTCTCTAAGCCATGGGCAGTGCTAAATCCCAGGCAGCTGCTCAGACAACTTAGATGCCTCTTCTGAGAGCCGAACTTATTGACCAGCAGGCTCCATTCACCCCCCAGCCCCGGGAGCCTGAGCCCTGGCCCTGGCTGTGGGCCCTGCCTCCCCCCACCTCCCACCGGGGGAGGGCTCCCTGACCATTGTGGAGGAAGGAAGGTTGGGTAGACTCCCCCATTCAGAGCGGAAGCAGTGCTTTAGCAAGCAGCAAAGCATAAATATTGGAACCTGGGGCTTATCCGCCCCACGGTGCGGGAGACGCGCCGGATGCGCGTGGTGGTTGCCTGGCAACCCCCTGCCTGCGCCTGAGCCCCTTCGCCCACGCAGCTGTCCTTGCCTTGCTCAGCACCTCCTGCCCATGGGCTCCTGCTCACCAGGCCAGCTGGAGGGAGCGGGTATAAGACACTCCAGTGTTTTCCTTGGTCAGGCTCCAGTCTTGTCCCTTAGATGGGTTTTAGGCTGCTTACCCTGATGGAGGAGGGGAAAAGGCCTCTGCCAAGTCCACCTGGGCAGGTAGGGGCATCTGCAGATCAAGCTCACATGGACAACATTCTGATGCCTGGAGTATCTGACCTAAAAAGATGAACAAATGGGGACCCTGCCTCCCCCAGAACCTCTGGCATCAATTAGGCCTCCAAATACCCCTGGGGAAGGCTGCTTTACCATCCTCAGATGGAAACTGAGGCGAAGAGAGGTTGTGCTTGCCCAAGATCACACAGCTGTTGGCCTATAGAGCTTGAACAGCTTTTTGAGAAGAGGAAATCCAATTTTAGACTAGGAGCGACATGCCCCACACCCGTGATGATCTGAGGCTCACCTGGTCGAGTGTGAGGCTCCCAGTTAAAGATAATGACATCATCCCGGTGGGGGTGGGGGGATTCAGCTGTCTTGGCTCTGGGAAGTGACCCCACTCTCAGATGACGATGAAGGTCACCTGAAGTCACAATGCTGAGCCAGGGTCAGAATCCAGATGCAGGTCAGACAGGTCTCACCCATCCCAAGAGGCTCTAGGGAGAGAAATGCCCCTTCCCACCTCAGGACTCATGGCTTGGGACTCCACTTGCCCCTGTTCACCTCCACAACCTCCATGGGCTGCCCCACCCTCCAGTCTGGACCCGGACATGCCTTGGGCACAGAGCAGGTGGAGTACTGCCATGGAGAGACAGGAATAAACCAGGTGACAAGTCACAGGACTGTGATGCTGCTCAGGAGGATGCAGAATGTTGAGGGAGGAAGGCACTTGGCCGACTCCTCTGAGCTGAGGATGTGGGTGTGGTACTCCTAGACCTCAAATAGGAGGCTCTTGTCACCTCTTCCTCAAGGTCTAGTCTGTGTCGGGTAGTCAAGCTCACCCGTGGCATCTGGAGTGTCCTGCTGACCCTGGGCAGAGGTAGCCATGGCCATGGGGGAAATGAATACATCTTGGCTCCCTGCTGCAGGGGGGCAGGGCAGGCACAGGCAATGCCTCTCTCTGCGATGCCTCTCTGAGATGCCTCCCCTCTGCTTTAAGGGCCATTCTGGAGGCCAGCTTGGGAAAGCTGCTCTCAGGGGACCTGGCACTCAGCCCAGGCATGTGGAACTTTCAGAAGCCCCTCTCTTCTGGGGGTCTGGACAGGGAACTGGGCAGTTTGGAAATTAGGGAGATTAGTCCCTTGTTTGGTAATTAAGGGAGATTAGTCCCTTGTTTGGTAATTAAGGGAAACTGGTCAGTCACACCAGGCCTCAAGATGGAAGGGCCACAGGCTGCTCTGTGGACCTGTTACCTACCAAAGTATCCTTCAGGCTCCTCTGAGGAACATGCCAGTGAAATCTCTGAGTTCTCCCAGAATCCTCAGCAGAATGTCCAAGGGCCCGAGGACTAAACCTCACTGTGACCCCTCTTAGTATCACTCACTAGGCCCAGCAGAGACCACCAGGGGTTTTCCCCAATTCAAGAAATCTTCCAGGAGGTCAAGATTTTAAAGAGTGGGCAGAAGTAAGATGGTGTGATGAGGAGCAGCAGGACTTTGGGTGGCCACTATGACCCAGCCTTGTTCCTCCCTGTCACCCTTGCAGTGCCCCAGCACCTCCCTGCCTTTGGGGTTCAGTGGGTTTGGGCAGAGGAGTGGGAGGTTCTCACCCTGGCTGATCAGTAGTCAGAAGGGCAGTGGTAATGTTCTCCCTTGCAGCTTCTCTGTCCTGCCTAAGCCTTAGCTCTTATGTGTCCAGGGCAGTCAGAACCCAGGTCCAGGCTGTGCTGCTGGTGGTGCATCTGCTGTCTGTGGGGTCTGGCTGAGGGACAGGGGTTGGAGACAGGTCTCAGGCACAGGCCTCTAACTATATCTTCCAGGGAATCCTGGGGAAGTACTTGGAAGTTCTCAAGGGGCCCAGGCTGAACCATCCAAAACCAGTCCTTCATAGATTTTATCCTGTTTCTTACCCATAAGACCCACAGTGGGGTCCTATGGTGAGTTCTTGGGGCTCAGGGCTCAGGGTCCTCCAAGCTTGATTGATGAATGACTGTGTATTGCCATGTTCAGGCTGTGCCATGCTATTTGTAGAGAAGGGAGGGATAGGACATCCCCCACCCCACCCCAGCTATGTTGTCTGCTTGGTCCTTAGGCCATGGCTTGGTTAAGAAGTCACCTCTTTCCAGAGTGTCTGGGGAAGTGTGGCCTTTTGCCCAAAGGTTGAGTTCAGCCTGTGTGGCCCTACTGTGGCTGAGCTGCCCTGTGTGGGACTGAGACTTGGTATCCAGGGCTCCATAGCCAATACGCTAAAAGCTCATGGGGAGCCAACAGGTGCTTCCTCCTCAGCCTTGTCCTGGGTCCTGGAGGACAGGGAATCTGCATCCCTGAGAGAATTCTACAGCCCCAAGCCCCAGGGAGACAGGGCCAGCCCATTCACATCACTGTCCTCAGTACACAGAACTATAGATTCTGGGAAATTTGCTCCACAACACTACAGCCTGGGAACCCATTTAGATTCTGCAAGCTCCAATCTCCTCATTATCCTCCACTTCCAGGCCTACTCAAGCACAGCCCTGCCTGCTTCCCAGAAAGGGGTAGCAGTGCCTCCCTGCTGTGCTGCAATCCAGTGAGTTTGCTTCCACCTC
The DNA here is from genome assembly GCA_004363535.1 of Dasyprocta punctata. Taxonomy (NCBI): domain Eukaryota; kingdom Metazoa; phylum Chordata; class Mammalia; order Rodentia; family Dasyproctidae; genus Dasyprocta; species Dasyprocta punctata. Next base: position 135,624 of record RJWM01000184.1, on the reverse strand, counting down.
TGAGGCCAGCTTGGTCTGCTCTCTGGGACACTGGACCATCTTCCCCCAAGGGACCAGAGGGACCTCCTGTTTACATACATGATGTGGGCAGATGCACTTTGGGGACCCAGAGCCCCATCCTATAGGCCATGGGTCAGGCAAGTAGCTTCGCCAGCCAGGGGCATGCAGGGCCTGTAGTGGCTACTGCTATCCCTTCTGTCCCATGTGTCCTCTCAGTAGAGCTCCCCAAGAAGGGCTGGGATCTGGGTCACTAGGAGGCTTTGCTGGGCCACTGCACTCATGCATCTCCTGAAGTGCAGAGGTATCAGCAACACCAGACCATCAGGCTGACATGAGGGACTTCACTCATCTGGCAGGACTCCCTGGGTCTGGGGCAAGAGGCTGTGTGTCGTGGGCCTCTGCCTGCCTCCTCCAGCCCCCTGCCCAGCCCTCCCTGGCCCACCATGGACTCTGGGCACAAGCTCCTGGACTAACCTCATTCTGGTCAGCCTGCTGCCCCAGGATGGTGTCAGGAGGGCCTCACCACAGCTGCCCATGAGCTGGTCACTGTGGCCATTTCTGTGGAGACCTCCCCAGCCAGGCCACTCCTAGATGTGTTCACAGAGTAGCCAGGAATGTGAAGATGAATGCAGCAAGGCCTCATGGAAGAGATGCTGGCAGACATAGATGCTAGGCTGGCATCTTCACAGATCCTTGGGACATGGCTTGGTTATCAAACCTCCTTTGTCTAGGGTGCACTGTATTGGCTGCCTCAAGTGTCTGGTTGGAGCTCAGTCCAGGACCCCTGTGAGCAACAGCCTCACTATCAAGCAGAACCCCCACCTGGCCCCTAACACCTACAGAACAATAGCAAGTCAAATGAGTGTTTGTCACCCAGCCAGTCCCTCCCTCTGAGGCCCCTGGTGTCCATCGTTTCACTTAGCCTCAACCCAGGAACAGAAGTTACTTTCTGCCTGATATTTTTTCCCCAGTGCCTTCATCTCTGTAGAGAAATAACTATATGAAGTGAAAAGCTAGACTTTAAGGGTATAGATTTCATGGGGGTTTGCAGACTAAATACGAGTTTGGAAGAACATTCTTTTCAGAAAGGAACCACCAGCAGGTCAATTTTCTGGTGTAAGCAAACAGAGGTTGTGTTGAATACACGTGTCCCTCTGTGGTCACCAGTTTACGTGAGCTATGAGACAGACTTACTAATGATCAAAGAGCACCACTCAAAAGTTAATTAAATAATATTTCAGAAATGATGACAGGCCAGTCAGTGAAAACCAAGGAAAAAGATCTCCCAGTCTTCCCAGAAGCCACGTATTGTCTCTCTTTCCTCTCACCCCACTGCAAGTGACTGTTTGGTCACAGAGCTTGGTGTCCATTGCCCACTGTAATTGTCCACCAGACAGCAATTCCAAGTTTGAAGCCAGGAGGCCTCTGGTCCTGCTGGAGACTGCGTATTCTGGGGTGTCATCTCTGATGGGAAGTACAGGAGGGGCTGAATGGTGGCCTCAAGACAGACACATGCACATCCTGACCCCTAGGGCCTGGGAATGTGACCTTGTTAGGAAAGGGGTCTTTGCAGATGTAATTAAGTTAAGGATCTTAGGATAGGATCATCCTGGATCATCATGTGGATTATCCGAGTGGGCCCTAAATCCAATGACAGTGTCCTCAGAAGGGACAGAAGAGGACACAGACAGAGGGATGATGGCATGTGATGACAGGGACAGAACTGAGACTCATGTGGCCACAAGTCCTGGATCATCTGGAGCCACCAAATACTGGAAAAGGCAGGAACAACCCTCCCCTATCCCCTAGCACCTGCTGGGGAGCCTCTGGCTGCTAGGGATGGGGAGACTACGTCTCTGTTCATTCAGTCCACAAAACTCATGGCAATTTGTATAAATACTACAGTAATTCAGTTTGCGGATAGAGACACCAGTCATAGCCCTAGGACCAGGGTTGAGGGTCATCCCTCCTGCCAAAGATAGGGCCAAGGCTTCCTCAGATGGAGCTGGAGGCTAGTGCAGCCCAAGTGAGGGGATGGGCTGCCACAGCCTTCCTACCCTTTGTGATCTTCAGTGTCCTGACTCCAGTCCCCACTCTGGACCACTTGGCAGGTTTGGAGACAATCTTAAGGTGTCTGGGATTTGGAGATGGGGAGTCCAAACCCACTTCTGTGATAGCTCACTCATGGGCGGGGTGGATTCAGGGTCTGGGAGTCCCCTGCCTGGGGTCTGACACCTACATCTAAGTCTTGAAGGATCTAGCACTACAGATGCCCCGACCTCCACATTGCATGTAGTGCACCCCTACAGTGCCAGGAATCACTCTGAGAAAAGTGTCAGACCTCAGTGCTCTATTTGTTCCTTCTTGTTACAAGACAGCCCACTAGCATTGCGTCCCACCCCCAGCCCCCAACCTGGGCACCCACCAGTGGATCCCCTTGATCGGCCTGGACCACCTCTTTCGCCCACCCATGGCTGGTCATGGGCTGCGCAGAGCAGATGTACTGTATCTGAGCCACCTGCTTAATTCTGAGATTTGTTTCCTCACTCTGATCAAAGAGTGCCATGAGATCAAACAGTTCATTAAGAGCCTGGCCGGAGGCGGGGGTGCTGCTGATGCAGAAACCACCAGATTAACAGCAGGCTTGTCCCTCAGGTCCAGCAGAGCTAGAGAGAGGCTCGGGATGGGGCTTTGGCTCCTGGGTACCCACACATGTGCCCACAGTGTGTGTGGACCCTCAGGGTTAACACATTCTGGTGCTTACTTCATGCTGGCACACTGATGTGACCTCATGGCTTCTCTTAGCCCTGCTATGGGGCCAGCCAAGCATTACCACCCACCCACCATCCCTGCCTGCCCTAGAGACCAAGGTCTGCTGAGGAAGTTCAAATAGTGGTCCACCTGGGGGGTACCTACCTTGTCTATGGCCCAGTCAGTGTCTTGGGATGGCCTCTTAGCCCAGCCAAACTGGCCTTGTACTCTTTCATACAAACACAAGAAAGTCCGAACAACAGGTCCCATGTTACCTGGGTCCTTTATCTCTAAGACCTGCATCTGTCACCAGGTAGAGTGAGGGAGGCCAAGTTTTGCAGGAGGCAGCCCTGTTGAACAGACAGTAGAGATCCCCATCATACCTCCTGCTTACAGGCCACTGCTCCCAGGCTTCTCCTGTCTGACCTCGGAAGCCTGGGGGTGAGGCTGACCCACTAGAAGAACACAGACCCTAGTGGGATTCTTGAGGGAAGCTTGTGTTTGTCTGGTGGTCCTGCCAGCCCTCACCTGTTGCCTAAATGCCACCAATAGTGTTCCCTGTGGAATCTGCAGCCAGGGTGGTGAGAATCCATTTACCCCGATCCATCCCCTACTCATCCTTCCCTCCCTCCCTCCATTCACCTATCTTTCATCCGTGCATCAGTCCACCCACCCATCCTACCATCTATCCTTCATCTGTCCATGCATAATGGCTGGAGGTCCCCTATAAGCCAACCAGACAGAGCATCCCAGCCCTGTCCTTGAGGAGGTCATGCTCTAGCACCACGGGCACCTACTTGCCACCGTATTTGCCTCATTCAAGTGTCCTGCCTCAACTCTGCCCTCCAACTTCAGTGGTTCTCCTGGATGAGCCTGGAGCCCTCCAGCTGCCTTGGCCTTGGCCTAGGGTCTGGGTAGATCCCCTCAGGATAGGACTAAAGCCCAGGCCTGACTGGATTGCTGCCCAGAGAACTGATGGGATTAGGCAGGCTACCTCCTAGCCCTCCTTCTCTGTACCTTTGGGTAGCCTGAGGGCCAGACCCCAAGGCCAGCCTCTTCAAGGAGGGCCAGACACAGAAGCAGGGCGAGGCTTCCATAAAAGGCATGGTCCTCATTGTACAAAGCCAGCCAAAGGACAGTGAGCAACTGTCTTCCTGCCCGAGACTAGCAGCTTCAGGAATCTGGGTCAGCTTCCTCCCAGCTGTGTAGCTGCCTTCCAGGTCACAGAAGACCCCCAACATCCAGGCTCTGCACCTTCTGGCTCTGTTCAATTTCCCTCTGGCTGTGCCTCCCCCTTCAGGGAACACAGCCAGGATGACCAAAGCAGCTGGGTGGAGGTGAAGTCGGCTGCCCAGGTCACACAGCTGGTAAGTCCATCTGACCTCACTCCCAGTGGCCTGAAGGAGGCCTGACAGAACTAGGTTCACAGGACTCCCTACGCAGGAGATGAGCTGCCTGTCCTAGAGTCAGGTTCCAGGGTCAGGCTTCCTGTCTTAGCTTCTCCCCTGTCCTGTTAATTTTCTGGCCCTGCTCATATCCTGAGGCCCAACCCAGGACTCCCAGACCCAGGTTGGCCTCAGAAAGCAGCCGTGGGCCTGGCCCAGGCTGTGGGCTTGGTCTCTCCAGGTTTCTGGAGTCTGTGAGATGTCAGGAGGGCTGCTTCATGCTTACTTCCTGCACGCTGAGCTGACATTCCCCAGGCCCAGCACAGCCAGCCACGTGGGGTACTCTGTCGGGGGAGCTGCCACCCGTAGTGACTTGACCTCAGCAAACACCTCGGGGGCCCACAGTCACAGGGCCCTGTCACTAGGCAGAGGAGGATGGGGCATGGTCCACCAAGCACTGCGGAGGCCCAGGGCAGTTTCCTGACCTGTTCAGGGCTAGATAACAAAATGAGGAGATCGCAGCAGGGAGAGGCTTTGCTGAGAGCTCAGGGACTGACAGCTGCCCCACTGGAAGTGGTGGGTTTCCTAAATCCTGCAGGCTGGGACCACCATTGGTGATGGAAGGACCATGGGGCCAGGAGGCTACAGGATCTGGGTTCCCCACCCGACCTCGCCCAGGTGTGTGGTCCTTCACTGACACTTCTGGGTGTCTGGGAAGAGAAGCCTCTTCTCTGAGGGGCCAGAAGAACAGGTTTCCTGGTTTGGAAGGAGGAATGATGGAGGGAAACAGTGAGGCCCATGGGCACCTTTTTTCTTGAGGAGAGCACAGCCCACCGTCTTGATGGCCTGAGGAATGTCGACGGTCCCGCGAATGACACCTACACCTCCCAGTTGGCTCCCACTTGGGCTTCTTCAAGTCAGTGCTGGGCTCCAAGTCAGGAGCTGGCCAGTGGGCAGTAGACAGTGCCGGCAGTTGGCCCTCACAGCAGCACCAGAGACAAGGAAGCCCCTCTGCTGGGCTGAATCAGGACCAAGCCACTCCAAGAGGAGGCCCTGTCCTGCACCTGTTGTGTGCCTGGAAGGCATGCTATATGCTTTGGGAGGGGGTTCTGCAGCCTCCAACCATCCGGCCATCACCTGCTGTTGTCTCTGGGCTCCTGTCAACTTGCCCTGTTTAAATATTTAATCCAGTTAAATATTAAACCTCCTCCAAGCCCCAATTACAGCCTGATCAATTCTCCCAGGTGATTGTGTGGCTGTCACTCCACCTTACCTTCCCCAACCAGAGCACTGCAGGGCAGGGGTGGGAGGGGAGGAGAGGGTCCTCGAGGAGGGGGGAAGGAAGAATAGCCTGGGTGGGGAGGGACTTGGAGAAGGGGAGGTATCAAGGAGGGAAGGGGAAGGGTCTGGAAAGTGAGGTGCCTGGTGGGGGGTTTCTGCACCCCTCAAAAGGCGACCCTGTTCTGGGGACCACTTACCTTTCAGCCCTGCCATCCCCAAGGATTCTGCCCTTGGGAACACAAGAAGACATTGGTTCTGCCCCCATAGGATGGGCTGAGGCTTCCCCATCATATTCCTATTTTCCTGGCTCCTTTGAAAGTGACTGAAATTGTCCCTTAGGAGTATGTGAGGCCATGAGGGTACCTGAGAACTACACCTATTTCTGTTTAAAACTGGATGGAAATTATGAGATGCTTTGCACACCCCAAAAAGCAGAGGAAATGGTCCTTCCCTGCCCTCCTCAGTTAACACTGTTAACGTGTCCTGTGACTGAAGGTGCTGCAGATTGATGCAAATCCCTTCCTCTGCGACAGCCTTTCGGGTGCTAGTTTCACAGCTCAGGGGTGTCAGTCACCCAACAATGCAGGCATGTGCTGATGCTCACAGTACTTATCAGTACTACTAAGATAAACCATGCCTCGCCAACAACCTACGGAGAGCAATAAAATATATAACAATCTTGATTCTAAATCCCACGTGGACAAATGAGTCTCATGGTCACTGTCTTTGACTTTGGCCCAACTCTAGTAGCCACTGCAGTGACAGTGATTTGAGGGTAGGGCTGTGTATGAACTTCCACTCTTCCATCTTGCCCTCTAACTGTATTGTGACCTGTGGCTTACCTTTCCCCACCTGCTGCAGGAGATATCCACCAACCTGGGATTCTTCCCCTTCTAACACTAATTGTAAGTTTACACATTTAATTTTTAGCAGTGATGTGTGTAACAAGTGGGTCACTGACTCCTTGAACATCTGTCTTCTGGATCCTAGGGCCCAGCTCTAACCCAGGCTCATTGTCACCTACTCAGGTACTACTGCAACTCACTTCATTCCCCCGACCTCTCAGGCCTCACACCAGTTGTTCTCAACTCACTCCAGCCTGATTCTACTTTCTAACCCCTGGTGTTTCTATGACTTCACCTTGACTTCAAGTCTTGAAATCCGGCTGAGGGACCTCCCTTGTTATTCTTTCTTAAAACTGTCCAGGCTACTCTTGACTCTCTAGTCATCCAGATAAACTTTAGTGTCACCTTGTCATGATCCAAGAAACACCAGTTTGGAGTTTGATGGAAGTTGCATTGAATGTGAACGTTAATTTGGGGAGAGTTGCTATCCCACAATGTCAAATCTCAGCAATGAATATCACAGTTCCTCAAGCCTTTAGGTCTGCTTTGATGTCTTTGCAGAGTGTGTTTATTATTTTCTCTGTAAATGTCATGTGCACCTTTCTTCTCACTGAAGTAGTTTTTGTAGCAGAAATTGGAGTGGAAACATCTTAGCTTGTGTGGTGCCCCTATGATGTGTGGGGTCTGTTGCTAAGCATAGGTTCTGGACAGGCAGCCACTTCCAGTAAACCTTTTAGTGTTCTGGCTGTTTCCTGGCCTGTCCCTGCTGCAAAAGAGTCCACTGCATGTACACCTGCCACTATTTGAAACCCTCAGATTTTCCTTCCCACATGTCATTGAGATCCTCATTGAGATCCTGTCTTCACTTGGGTTCTGTAGTTCTCTTTGCTGAGCTTGAATGTGAATCAACTCATATTTAACCTGTTTATTTCTTATATCTGAGGATTCATATCATTCATCGATTATTGAAAAATTTCAGCTATAACACTTGCTATTCCCTCTCCTTCCTCTTTTTCTTCCTTCTGGAACTTCTCCTAGAGCAGAACTTCCTAAGTTTTCTTGGAAAGGGCTAGATAGGAAACATAGTAGACTCTGTGGGACTGAGGATCTCTGTGTGAAAATGCCCTTGGATCGAGCGTGAACAGCTGGGCAGGTCTGCACCAGTAAAGGCTGTTCACCTCTCACCTGGATGTGGTTTGATGACCCTACTGTGGATGTTTACCAGACGTCTCCATCCTCAAGTCTCCTAAACTCTTTCTTCCATCTCTCAACTGCACTATGGGCATTGAGGTGATTTTTCACAACTTTATTTTCTAATTCACTAACTCTATTATCAGCTATGTCCAAATTTTAACCCCCCCCCATGGCATTTTACTTCTTCCCTTAGGGTTCTGATTTCTTTGTGATTTTCCTAATCTTCGACATGCTCTTTTCCCATTCTCTTTGTTTGACACGGTATCCACTCAAAACCTGGGACTCACAACCCATCTACCTTTCATTCATGGTGGATTCCTTCCTTGTTTGTCTCAAACAGAAGTATCCTGGTGACCTGGGCTGCACGGTGTCCCACTGAGGAGCTGTAACATTACATCCATCATGGCCCTGCTGTTTAACTGGCCTAGGGCCAATTTTTCTATGGATGCCCCAACTGGATGATTTCTAGCCCTACAAGTGAGTCCTAATCTGTGTGAGGTCTAGGCTGACAGTTTCCCAGGGACCCCCTTTCTTTCCACCCACCCCTAGAGGCCAAGTGAAGGGGACCTTTCAGGCTGCCCTACTGTTGAGACTCAGTCTCTGGAGACCCCAGTCCTAGCCCTCGACCCTGGTCCTTATGTTTATCCCCCACCTCATCCCCCCACCCCTGCCACAAGGCAGACCCAGGTGCAGACACCAGGTTCTCTGCTCAGATTTGTGCCCGTTTCTTTTTGCCTGTTAAAGATTTTTCTTTCCTGTCTGGTGAACACAGTCAAGCATCTGAAGTAGCATTTGCATAGTTTACTCAACATTTCTGGGTGTTACTGGGGTTGTATTTTTAGGTTAACCTTTTTTGGTGATGGCTGTGGCCCTGGGAACTCCTCGGTAGATTCTCATATGTCCTTGTAAATCTCTGCGTCTGGCCCAGGTGCTTACTGAATGCCTGCAAGGATGAGGACTCTTCTGCTACACATGAGGGCAGGGCCCCCCATAGTCAGAATCAAGTATGACCCGGGGACTCAGGGAACCTCTGTGCTTTTCCCATGGAGATGTGTCTTGGTTACTTTCCTTTCATTGCTGAGACAAAAATACCTGATCACTCAAAATTAAGGAAGGAAAAGTTTATTTAGCTCATAATTTGTGGAGGTTTCAGTCCATAATCAGCTGGGTTCAAGGCAGGGTGGCTCATGGCAGAGGGCAAAAGGTCATGGTGGTGAAAAACAGCAAAAGCAACAAGAGCAAAAAAGGGAGTGAGAAAGCAAGCCTCTTTTCTTCCTTTATAATGTGTGCAGGCTACCCACCCCAGGGCAGGTGCAGCACTCATGCCCATAATCCCAGCATTGGACCATGAATCAATCACAAACTCTAGATTTAGCCACCTCCAAAAAGCACCACCCTATGACTGCATGAGGCTTTGGGGGAACATCCAGATACAAACCATAACAAGATGTTGAACACTGAGGGAGTCTCTGTCTGTGTTCAGGGTAAGGCAAAATCAGAGAGGGAGGGAGAAGATGCCAGTCCTGGACTCACCTACTAGGTGGCTGTGGTGGTGGCTTGACCACTTGTAAGGAAGTGGCAACAGAGAAAATCTGTGTATTGGTGATACCTGTGCAATTCCAGGTCACCGTGGAGGCCATGTGCCTGGGTTTGTAAGCAACACTGAATGGTGGCCTTGGTCTCTGTGGAGGATGTAGGCAAAGGAAAGGCAGGATGGGAAGGAGGCATCAGGCTGGACACAAAGTTGTTTCCCAACAGTTGAAGAGGCTAATAGCCATTTAGCTGGGGAGGGGGGCACCAGAATCTTGGCCTGGCCTCCAGAACGATACACATGCAGTCTAATGGGTATGCCGCTTTGACCCAGATATGTACATCACCTTGTTGAATAAAGAGTCTTAGCAGATGTAACAAAGTTAGAGACTTTGGGGTGGGATCATCCTGGGTCATCTGGATGGGTCCTAAGTCCTGTGTCTTTATGAAAGAAGTGAGATAGAGAAAACAGATCCACAGAAGGGAGGCCAGGGGAGAAGAGAGACAGAGGCTGGAGCATGTAGCCCCAGGCTGAAAGACACTGAGGATGTCTGACCATATTGGAAGTTGGGAGAACCAGGAAAGGCCTTCACTCTAGAACTGTGAGAGAATAGGTTTTAGTTGTGTTAAGCCACCAAGTTGGTGCACTTTGCTGTGGCAACCACAGGATGCTAACTGTGAAAGGCACCATGGTGAACTCTGAAGCTGGTGGCGATTTAGACTTTTGCTCCATGTCCTTTTCCCCAAACCAGAGATCCTGTGATGATCACGCTACCCCAAGGGATGGGAGTGACTCGTCTCCATTTCTCCAAAGGGAAAACTGAGGGCCAGAGGCCTGTGCCTTGCCCCTGGTCACTTGAACCAAGTTGAGGTTTGAACCAGGGCTTTTTTTTTCCTTCTGAAACAGAGTCTTGCTGTGTAGTTCAGCCTGGCCATGAAATCTCTTTGTAGCCCAGGCTGGCCTTGCATCTGTGCTGATCTCCTGCCTCAGCCTCCTGACTCCTGGGATTACAGGAATGTACCACTATACCTGGATTGAACCTGGGCCTCTTACCCCCTCACCACATACATACCTTACAGTCAGGAGAAGGGGCTTGTCCATATAATTTCAGGATATAGGAATGTCTGACTGCTAAGGTACTGTCATCTCACTGGCCTGGACACAGGATCTCTGCTGTCTGAGTGAGTTAAGAGGGTACAGGAGGGGCCTCCTCTCCTGCCCTTGAATGGCATTGCTTTGAGGTGTTCCTCAAATGTAGCAAGAGGAGACCCATGGGCTGTGAGTGAAGCCCCTTAGCAAAGAGGGGTTCTGCCCAGGTCTCCCTTGGGCATGTTCCCCCTGTTCACCACTACCTTCTCACCTCGGCTAGAGGCCTGGAAAGACCAAGCCCTCCCCATCCTCTGCTTCCATAGATCCCAGCTGGGCCTGGTGTGTGTGTGCGCATGTGTACGTATAGTGCTGGTCCTCATTCTTTGATAGCTAACAAGGTGACATTGGTCAGCTCCTTGCTTTCACTAGCCTCAGTGATCCCATCAGGGAATGTGAGATTAGCTTAGCACCAAAGGGTTGAGCAGGCTGGTTAGGCAGCAGGGAGGGATGGAGCCTGCAGATCAGAGGGCTGGGCTGTTCTATCAGCAGAGCTGCTCCCTCTGCCTGTGGCTGCCTTGCTGGGATGAACCCATGGTGGAGCACACTGTAGGGCTCAGGCTACAACCCACATTTGCAGTCACTGTATAAACCCAGAGCACACACTAGGGCTGCAGGATCCTCTGGGCCCGAGGAGCTCAGAGATCCTGGTCCAGGAGCCATGGATTTAGAGTTCTGGAATTCTCTGTGTCTCTCACCAGGAGCCATGGATTCAGAGTTCTGGAATTCCCTGTGTTTCCCACCTACGCTGCTTATTGCTAATGCAGGCCGAGGCTTTGCTTTCTCCACCTGCAAAAGAAGGATCAAATCTGGGAAGAAAGACAGATACAGTGTTGTGAGAGGATGTGTGTGGTCTGAAATCAAAACATCTCTGAGAACTCGCTGTGCTGATTCTGAATCCCTGGCCAAGACAGCCTCAGAGCAGGCCCAGGACCAGGCAGGGCAGGTGGGTGGGGCCATCAGAGTCTCAGTACCCGCTGGAGGCAAGGAGTCTCTCAGCCCCCTGCACCTCTATGGGCTGTGCCTCCAGTGTCTGGCACATTCAAATTTCTCCCTTTAGACTTTCTTTATTTATCTAATTATTTTTCTTTTCTTTTCGAAGAACTGAACCCAGGGTCTTCACACTGAGCTATATTCTCTACCTTTTTTTTTTTTTTTTTTTAGACAGGGTCTCACTAAGCTGCTAAGTTGCCTAGGCTGGATTTAAACTATTGATCCTCCTGCCTCAGGCTCCCAGAGTGCTGGGATAGACTTTTTTTAGTATTGATGACAACTCATAAACACTGAAATGTTTAACTATACAATGTCTGATTCATTGAATTTGGGGAGCTATTTTTCAGGATATGTATTTTAAGTAGATTTATTGAAGTATAATTACTAATCCAGTAAACTGTATACGTTTAAAATTTGACACATATACGTATATGCCTTCAAAACCACCACCACAATGAACACAGTGGAAATATTCCTCCTCCACTTCCTCTACCCCCAGCTAACAGCTCACCTGTGTCCCATACTTTGGGTTGATTTGCATTTCCTAGAATTGTTATGAGTGGAAGCATACAGTCTATACCCTTTTAGGTCTGGCTTCTTTCACTCAGCATAATTGTCTTGCAAGTCACCTGCATTTTGAATCAGTAGTTTGCTCATCCCCATGTGCAGCCGTTGGGTTGAATCCTACACTGTGTGGTGCAGCCTGTTGGACCACCAGTGGAGGACCAACATGCCTCTCTGGTTTGGGATAGTTGTGAACATTTATATAAGTCTTTGTGTGACCCTTGATTCCATTTCTCCTGGAAAAAAACACCCAGTAGAGAAGGACTGAATTATATCCTGAGTGTATTTAACATTTTAAGAAACTGCCAAATTGTTTTCCAAACTGGTCACACCATTTTGCAACCCCACACATTGTGTATGAGTTCTAGGTCCTCCACCTCGTTGCCAACACTCAGTGTCACTAGTCTTTTTAATGTTTGCCAAGCAGATAGGTATGAAGTAATACTTCATCCTGGGTTTGTTTTTGTTTTTTGTAGTAGTGTGGATAGAACCGAGGCCTTCTTCATGCATACTAAGCATGGGTGCTACCACTGAGCCACATCCCAGCCCTTTTCATTTTATTTTGAAGCAGGGTTTGTTAAGTTGCCCAGCCTGGCCTCAGATTTTCTAGTCCCCTGAGTAGCTAGTATGACAGGCATGTGCCACTGAATCTAGGTTCTCCTTGTGTTTTTAATGCACAGTCCCCTAATGCCTATCAAAGTTGATAATTTTTCTTCTGCTTACCATCTGTAGAATCCCTTTTTTTTTTTTGTACCAGGAATTGGACTCAGGACCTTGCGCTTACCAGGCAGGGACTTACACCACTAAGCTGTATCCCCAGTCCTAGAATCCTTGGTGATACGTCTATTCTGAACTTTTGACCATTTTCAAATGGGTTTGTCTTTTTAATATTAATTGTAGCAGTTCTTTAAACTCTCTGAGTGTCCCTGGAGTCAGATTCTCCTTGCTATCTGTTGAAAGTTAACCCTCCAGGGACTGACCAGTCCATTATTTGTTCTCCAGGGAAAGATACAGTCCCTGGCAGAGATTCTGGCCACATGGGGTGTGACTGCAGGTTCCCTGGCAGCAGCTGAAGTATACACGGCCAACACATGCCCTGCTGGCCATGGCCCTCTATAGGATGAGTCCACCCTGTTGTGTGCCGTTCTCCCTGTGTGGAAACTGTCTGAGGCAACCCTGGCAAGCCATGTGGAAACCAATACTAAGTGGAATCAGCAGAATGATAAACAAAGCATATTATGTAAATGCTGTCAGAGTCGAGGTCCAGGAGCAGCCTTAGTGGTGGCCCATCAGGCACACACATTTTCTATAACTATTCACTGAGGCTACAGCTGGAGTGGCCTCTCAGCACTGACCTTTGTCGCAGCTGGGAGGGGGAATCCCTCTGGAAAAGGCACTGTTCAGTTGATGACTTAACCCAGTTAACTATAAAGATAAAACCATCCTTCTGGGGGTGAATGTATGAAAGGAACATGAGTCAGAGGGGAGACCTCACCTCCCAATAGGTTCTCAGTCTCTATAGTCCTGCACCCCTGTGACCACCAACTGCTGATTACAGCCCTAGTCATCACTTATTGCTAGGAGCTCAGCCAGTTACGGCATGTTTCCTATCAGCCTCCACAATAAAAAACAAGTCATAATGCAGAGGTCACCCTGATGGAAGCAACAGAGCCCATGCTGGAGCCAGGTGGGATGGTGCACTCCTTTAGTCCCAGCACTCGAGAGGCTGAGGTAGAAGGAGCGTTGTGAGTTCGAGGCCGGCTTGGGCTACAACGTGAGTGCAAGGCTGGCCTGAGCTACATAGTGTGACCCTGCCTCAAAAAACTGGGGCTGGGGGTTTGGTTCAGGAGCTTAAGTGCCTGCCAGGTAGGCATGAGGTTGTGAGTTTGACCCCTGGTGCCACAAAAAAAAAAAAAAAAAAAAGCAAAACTAGGGCCGGGAGTTTGGCTCACTGGCTTAAGCGCCTATCTGGCAGGCGTGAGGTTGTGAGTTTGATTCCTGATGTCACAAAACAAAACAAAACAAAACAAACAAACAAAAACAATAAGAGCCCGTGCTGGGTTCCCGCTCCCACTTAGCACCCCCAGGGTCTTTGCACAGCTGTTTCTTGTGATGCTGTCTCCAGTTCTGTGTCATTTGTCCCTCAGATGTCACCAGGCTAGTGGCTGCACTTCCAGGTCAAGTCTCCCTACCTCTTCGTCCCATGGGGCCATCTGCTGGTCCCTGACCAAACAGCTGAGGTAGGAGGAAATAATCTGGGATTAGATTTCAGGGATGATGCAACCTCATGGTCTCTGATGGCCTGGAGAGAGGGAGACCCTCCCAGGGCTCTGAGGGCCAGGGGTGCTGATATTTGCAGGAATCTGACCTGTGACCTGTGACCTGGGGGACCTGCCATGTTGGCCTCTCAGGGATTCCTTTCTAAGAATGGACTTCTCAAGGCCCAAAAGGAGCTCCCAGAATGGATCTGCCCAGGCTTAGTCCTTCCTGCCAACAGAAGGTGCTGAGCAGAACGGGGGTGAGGACAGAAAAGGCCTGACATTTGCCTATTGCTTTCTCACGGCCCCCCGTCCTGAGCTCAATTCTCATGGGTCTGCTTCCTGCCTAGCCTGACCAGATGTTGCTGCAAAGCAGTCACCACCCCCAGGGCCTCTGTGACCCTGAGGCCCTAAGAGACAGGCTGAAGGCTCATTCCCTCCAGCCCCTCCAGGAGTGTCCGGCTCTGGCTGTGTCTCAGGGTTTGAAGGGCCCATTTAAAAAGGCCCATTTGAGCACAGGTCCGACTGGCCCAATCTTGTAGGGGATAGGAATCATTCAGAGAATATAGCTGTGGTTCTGAGAATGGCCAGATTGCCCACCCACCCCATAGCACACTCTTACAACCTCACAAGAACCTCCTTACCCATAAGCTATAGCCCTCCCAACTGTTTCCAGGGATTCTGTCCTCTGGGGCTTCCACACAAGACAAGTCTCACAGCATTTGTCTTAGTCTCCCTTCTTCCTAGAGGCAGGATGTCTTCAGGTTTACATACACACATGTTGAGCTCCATTCCTCTCTATGGCTGAATAATAGCTTACTGTGTGCAAAGACCACATTTGTATATTTCCTGATCTTTTGGATATTTGGATTATTTTTACCCTTTGGCTACTGTGATTAGTGCCGTGTAGATGTTTGTGTACACATTCCTGTGCAGACACACAAGCTCACTTCTCTTGGACTAGGCCCTGTGGTAATTTCTTGTTCACTCGTTTAAGGAACTGCCAGTTCATCATCACCTTTCATTTACACAAAATTTTTTTCCACAGGAAATTTAATCCTGAGAGAGGTCAAGACAGTTGTCCAAAGCTACATAACCAGGAAGTGCAAGTTTTGAATTCAGGAATTAGAATTTGAGCCCAGGCCATAGTCTCCTCCCCTTGCTGCCTCTTCAGTGACTCAGATGGCCATACATAGCCTTCACTGCATGTCTTGGTCAGGGAAGGGCCACCCTTCAAGTCAGGGCCAGACTGAGCTCAGAGGGGTATCTATTAAGATGACACCAAAGTGAGAAAAAACACATTCCCACAAAGTGATTTTTCTACATCACTGAAAACCAGTCTTCTCACCTGGCTGTGGTAAGTCAGATGCTCCTTACTTTTTAATCATTGTATCATAACTTTTAAAGCTGTCACTGCCAGCTTGGGACTCTAGACAATGAACTGTCATGAATGCTAGGCAAAGTCCCCTGGGAAGGATCAGGTCATCCACCAGCTGGCCAGTCACCAGGACCCCTGCTCCCTCCCAGCACAGGTTGGGGTTCATGGGACTTCCAAATTCCTTCAGACACAAGTACAACCCCTCCAGTCATACAGGTGGCATGCATTTCCCAAGCACCTCCTGTATGTCAGATGCCAACCAAAGGTGATCCTTCTGTACCCCTGTACCACATGCCCCTTGTGGCATAACAATGTTTCTAAATGCAGGTCTAGAGCCTTCTCCATTTTAGGTGGCCTGTGATGTTTCCTCAGGCTCCATCAAGATTATACTTGCATGCCCATCAATCAAAGAATGGATAAAAAAGATGTGGTATTTTTATACAATGGAGTACTACTCAGCTATTAAGAAAGATTGCATTGAGACTTTTGTAAGTAAATGGTCACAACTTGAGACCATACTCATAAGTGAGATAAATCAAACCCACATGTGTAAATACCGTATTGTCTCCCTAGTGTAAGAAACAGAAAAGTATATATGATCCAAAATCTATAATAAATGCTATGTAAGGGTAGAGAACAGCTCAAAGAGCAAAAGTAATTGGGAAGGGAAAAGGCGGAAGGAGAAAAGGGAGGAAGAAAGGATATAGACCTGTATGTATGTATATGTAAGATAACTAAAATGAACACACTGCTGAGTGTATTCATTATTGAGAAAGAATAATTAATACTCATATGATTAGATCAATTTTACATGTCTATATCTGTTAATGTAAGTAACCATTTTGAAGATAATGATGCGCAATATTGCAACCATTGTCAAGTTTCTATCATCTGGTTTTGTAAACCTACAATGTTACTGTTGTGCATTTACTCTAGTTGTTCGTTTGTCTCTTTTGCTTGTTGTCCTTGTTTTATATGTCTTTTTCTCTGTTTTTTCTTCACTTAAATAAAAAAAATAAAATAAAATAAACTGAAAAAAAAAAGATTATGCTTGCATGCCTGCTACCCCCTCCCCATAGTGACTGAGGTGGCCAGAGCTGGTCAGTCTGGGGTGACGTAAGTTCACATGCTTCCCCAGGTTACTGGCTGCCCAGGTGAGTGTCTGCTGTGGTCTGGATGTGACTCCTGCTGGTTGGTGTTGGGAGGTGCTTGGGTACTGAGGGGGGGTTCCATGGCAAGTGAGGGGTCTTTTTTTTTTGAGACAGGATCTCAGTACGCAATTCAGGCTGGTGTCTTGAATTCACTATGTAGCTCAGGGTGTCCTTGAACTCATGGTGATCCTCCTACCTCAGCCTCCCGAGTGCTGGGATTGCAAGTGTGCACCACTATGCTAAGGAGGTGAGGGATCTTGTGGGAAGAGACTACACGGGGACACAGTAAGAAGTTCAGACTGAGGGCTTGTTCTTGCCAGGTATAGCAGTGCCAGCGCCTTGATGTGGGACTTTTGGACCATGGGAAATTGATGTCTCTTGTTTTAAGAGGCTAGTTATGGTATCTATGATAGTAGGTGGGAAGGTTGGGCACACACTTAACTGGGTACCAGCTTGTACTTCATCTCTCCCAGAGCTGGTTTGGCTTGAATCCCTGCACCCCTGGGGCCCATGGGATACTCCGGGGCACCTGGTTCATCTAAGACAGCTCTCCCCTGATTCCCTACTCTCAGTCTCATATAGATCTTTCCCTTTTATTAACCCCTCATAGGTCACTAGATAAAATACAGGATTCCTGGTTAAATTTGTATTTCAGATATGAACATTTTTTAAGTATGTCCCAAATTATCCATGAAATACATTTATACTACAAAATATTCATTGTCTGAAATTTCAAGTTAACTGAACAACCTATATTTTCATCTGTTAAATGGACAGCTCCACTCAAAGGCTTCTGTGGGTAGAGAGCACTGTGTCTCCATCCTGCAGCTGGAGACTTCAGACAGGCTGAGGCTGGCTTGGTCTCTTCCTGTCTCTGGTCCCGCCCTGTCCTGTGGGGACAGGAGGCAACGAGCCAGCCACAGTGGGGGCATACAGAGGGTCTGGCCTCAGGGTGCCAGGACAGAGAAGGTTGATTTTGCAGTATGGCACTAAAGACAAGCACAGGACTCTTGGAACACTTAGGAGGTAGCTGTGTGACACTGAGCCTGTTCCACATGACTGTGTAGAAGAGGCCCCATAAGTTTAAGGAAGAGTAAGCCTTCTGATGAAATCCCTTCTTTCAGCTTCTTGCTTTGTCCTGGGCCTGAAGTCTGGGGAAAAAGACAGAAGAGTTCCACTGTTCAATATGATCAATGGGGGTGGTTTGTAGCCTCAGATAGCCTTTGAGCTGGGTGATTCCAGAGGACACTTCGGTGGAGAGGGGTTTGTGGGATGGAAGTGAAGCACATGTCACTAGCCAGGCATGCATCCAGATTGTGCACAAGGAGTATCTCTTTGTGCCTGGCTTTCAGGTGGTAGTGGGCTGGGGTGGCTCCTTGGTGACACAGCTGACCAGGAGATGGGACCATTCTGGGCCCAGATGGAAACACCCAGGCAGATCTCTTGCATGTGCTTGGAAAAGGGTATGTCATCCAGCCCAAAGTCCAGTGCATGGCAGATCAAGTACTGGCCAGTAACCCAGCCATAGCAGGTAGTGGGACCAGCTCAGGCTCATCCAGGACATGCTCTCTCCTTGATGCCATGCTGAAGCCTGCTGTTCTGGACATTGTCCTTCATGAAAGGTGCCAGGAAGAGGACCTCACCTCATCATGTGCTCCCCAGAGAGGTCACCAGGGACAGTGGCTGGGCTGAGGCACAGACCTACAACTCCACTCTTGCTCCAAGGGGCACCTCCCTGGGGATGCTCACCTATTAGGCCCCCAGGCCACTGTGTTATTGAACTTCCTGACCACCTACATGAAGACAGGCACTTGTATGGGGTCATGGGTATGTCACATAGTATGGGTGGCAAGTGTAGAAAGCCATATGGGGCCTGAGGAGAAAGCTGTCCCAGTGAATAATGAGGGGGGTGCAGGGCCAGGAAGCAAGGCTGAGGTTTGGGATCTGAGAGGGCCTGCTGGGTTGGGGTAGCTGGCCAAATGCAGAATGGGGGCTTGGTAAGGCTGTTTGGGTGGAGGTGGAGGTGGGTACGCTGTCCAAAGGGAATAGCTAGGGAGGACAGGCTGGAGATGATGCCAGAGAGTGAGCTATGGGTCCAGTTAGAAACTCAGACTGGACACACAGAGCATGGTGATCACTGGGAGTCCTAGGAGGAACATGGGCATGAGGAGGGGAGGCCCTCAGAAGGTCTATGGGGACCACATCGAGCTCAAGATAGATAGGGTAGCCTAAACACAGGCCTGAGTGGGGGTGGGTGCTAGAGGTGCCTTCCAAACTGAACAGGTGCCATAGGTCTGATGGGGAAGGTTGTGATGCCCACTGTCCTTTGCTCAGCTTGCCAAGGTGCAGGGGCCCTAGGCTGCCAGCTGACTGCTGACCATTGGTTGGAGGGACTCCTGACACCCAGATCATAGCCTTATGCCTGAGTCCTTCTACTTCTGGCTGGCTGCACTCCTGGACCACCCACCCCCACCCCCAACTCTGACAAGCAAAAGCTCTACCCTTAGAAGAAAAAAAAAAAGAAAAGTGGAACCAAATTTTCCAGAGGCCTGGAGGATTTAAAAAACACATCTGAACACTCTGCACAGTTTAATTAAACAATTTTAATGCCAATTTCCAAATTGTGCTAATGCTTCATCTCCTAGCATTCTTTGTACTGACAGGAATGTATGGCACCATTGTTTTTAATGCAACGCTCTCGTCTCTTATTTGCTTTTTGTTTTCTTTCCAGTGGCATGCCTGTGTCACTAAGACGGGGGGTTTCCTCCTCTGCATTGTGAACTCATCCTCCTGACCCGGGCTCAGGTGCAGCCAGCGCTGGTGCTGGTGCTGTGAGATGCCTAGCATAAAGTGAGAGTATTGGCTCAGGGAAATAGGAGCCTTCAAGTATACTTCCAGGTGGCCCTCCCAGGCCTGACTGAGCCAGAAGTGAGGAGGGGAAGGATAGGACAGGTGGAAAACACACCTCCAGGTGTCTGAGTGGTGCCCTTAGTGTGGGCAGAGTGGGACCCTCCTGGTTGATGTGAGTGGGTGAGCCGCAGTAGCCCTGCCAGGCCCTCTCCAGGTCTGTGGTCCCCAGGGGCCCCAGTCCACCATTGGGTGCAGACCCAGACCCTGTAGTGGGGTTCCTTATCTATAGAGTGGAATCTCCCCCAAAACCAGGGCTGGGGGCTGCAAAAGAAGCCTCTTTCTGGCAGGGATATGGGGAATGCCACGCGGCGCCGAAGTTTAGCGACTCAAAGTGGTAGTGGGGAAGCAATCAAGCCTGGGTACTAAATTCCCCCTCTGCTCTACTAACTCTCTTCCTCTACCAGTGTCTGAGGGCCGGTCCACCCGTTCTCGACTCAGCCAGAGCTTCAGTTCCTCTAGCACGGACCGGCTCCACACCCCCCCAGCCCTCGGTTGGGGGGCGGGGTGCGGCGGTCAGGTACACCAAGGGCGCTCCCATCACCCTCGAGAACGCTCCGTACTCCACGACACCCAAACGCGCTTAGCACACCCAGGCCCCGCGCGGCGGGGGAAGGGCACTCATCAAGCTCTCACGGTCACGGCGCGCCTCCCACGTTTGCCGGGCACCAACCCCTCCACCGACCCTCGCCGTTGGGGAAGAGGCGGTGCTCGAGGGGCTCAGGGTACGGTAGACGGCTCTGTGCCCCCGCAGTTGAGGGCGGGGCGGACACTCCCGCCACTCCCCACCCTCCCCGCGCCTTCCGATAGCGCCCCCTGGTGCCACGAGGGCCGGAGGTGGAGGGAGACCCAGAGGCACGGGCGGGGTCCACCCATCGGGACCTGGGGCAGGCGGAGTGCCGCACACCCGGCGTTGGGGCGTCGGCGAAACACACGCATCCCGGATGGGAGGGTGTGCCTTCCAGTCTCAGCGCCTCCAGCCCCGACCCACGGGGAGGGGGCCTCGGCCCCGCCCCCAATGCTAGTCCCGCCCCCGCCCGCCTCGCCCCACCCCCGCCCCCCCACTCCGCTCACTCCGAAGTTTCCTGCGCTGAGCGCGGACGGGCTTGGGCTCTCTGGTCCCTTGGCCCGTCCGGCCGCGCCCCTGGCCCGCCTCGGCTCCCAGCAGTCCCCCACGCCGGGCAGCCGTCGCCGCTGCTGGGCGAGCCGGAGCCAGAGCCACGGTGGGAGCCAGTGCTCGGTGGGCCGGGGGCGCGGACCGGCACTGGGCTGGGTTTGTGGTGACCGTGCCGACCGTGCGATGCCCGCGGGGACGCCGCCGGCCGCTGGAGCGAGGTGAGACGCGGCGGAGAGCCGCTCCCGTTGCACGCCGGGACCCTCACAACTTGGGTTCTGAGAGCCCTGCCGGCCCCCCGCCCGGGCGATGGGGGTGGGGCTGCCAGTCCTTGCGGGGGCGGAGGCGGGGGGGCCGCGGGGGGCGCGCTCGCCTCTAATGAGGGAAGACAAAGACATCCTGGCGGCCGCTGCTATACTCGCGGCTCCGCTCCGCTAAGGCTGGGCGGGGGCGTTGTTCCCGACCCGGTCACCGCCCGCTCTCCCTCCGCAGGTGCTGCTCGCTGCCACCATGACCGAGGACGCGCCGGCCGCGGACGAGGTTCGGGTGCCCCTGGGCGCGCCGCCCTCTGGCCTTGCGGCGGGAACGTCCTCCTCAAGCCCTGGGGCGCCCGGGAGCTCTGCAGAGCGGGGCTCCGGGCCCAGCACGTCGCCCCCCGAGAGCCCGGCTGCCGAGCGCGGCGCGGTGCTGGGCGCCGGCGAGGAACAGCCCGTCCCATACCCGGCGCTGGCGGCCACAGTCTTCTTCTGTCTCGGGCAGACCACGCGGCCGCGCAGCTGGTGCCTGCGCCTAGTCTGCAGCCCATATCCTTCCTGGCCGGCGAGTCTTGGGTTCGGGGCGCAAGCCCCTCCGCGTGTGCTTTCTTGCGATTTCTTGCTCCGGGCGCTTGGGGACGTGGGGCAGGGGGCAAGGCAATGCTCCTTCGGGACAGGTGGGTGGGGGCGCTTCTTGGGACCCGCGCGGGGTGTCCTGGTTCTAAACCCGCTGGGTCCTGGAGAGACGGTTGGCCACGGGCGGGGCGAGGCGGCCACAACTCCTGCGTCTGCGGGTGGAGGCCAGGGCGGGACCCTGACTCCCTCTCTCGGGACTAGACAGGGGCGGGCTTCTCGCTGTGGACAGGAGGTCAGAAGGGACAGAGTGAGGGAACAAAGTTTTTCCTGCGCCTTACGCTTCTGTGCCAAGGGACCCTGCGGGGGCTGTGCGTCACAGGCTCTTGCCAGCTCTGTTCCTCGGACACAGCAGGCACAGGACACAGGCGGTGATGATGTTGACTGAAAACTCGCTCTTCCAGGCTGAACTCAAGAGCCGGGGCTGATTTAAGTCGGGCAGCTGAGGTTGAGGGCAGGGAGACCACGGGCACTGCTGGAGAGCCCCTCAACCCTGTCCCCTTTCCTAGCGTGAGAGGAAGGGGCTGCTGCTTCTGGCTAGGAAGGCACAGGCCTCAGAGAAGGTTCCAGAACAGAGTTGGGTCAGGACCAGATGTGTCTGGGGTGCAATTTAGAGGTATTCCTGACCCCACCATCTATGCAGGTAGCTTTTGGGGACTGTTTCTAATCCTGGCTGACTCCCGGAGGGCCCTTGGGAGCTGGACATCAGGGTGGTGGTCTTTGGGCGCTGAGCTGGGTGAACCATCTTAGGAGAGGGGTTCACTTGGTGTTCATAAACTTTCCCTGTCAGAGTTGAGGCAGGCGAAATGAGCAATGTGTGTATATATTTCCCTACCTTGTGTGTTTAACTGTATAAATATTAAATACAAAAGAGGAATCTGTACCAAAAAAAGTAATAAAGACCATGTTTCTTTTCTCTCAAATCCAAACACCGAGTGAGTCAGATTTGTCTCTTGCTTGTAAAGGAGAGCTCGGTGGTCCCAGGGATGTCGGGTTATGGCCAGTGCCTGCCTCTGCTTTTTGTAGCCCAAAGGTGGTATTCGGAGGCTCTGGGGTGCATCCTTTGGTGTTGGGGGTTCAGGCAGCCCCAGGAGTGGGGCTGACATTTTGGGGTAGCTGTAGGTCTGTGTTCACTGCAGCATTAAGACTAGAGGTAATCAGGCCACCTTTGTTTGGTTGGAAAGTGGTGTGGGTGGATATGGTGATGGGCGACTGGGCTGTGCTGGCAGACCTGGGGCAGGGTCAAGTCCAGCCCTGTAGGGGCCATGCGTGCAGACCAGACTGGGCAAGAGCCAAGTGGGCTCCTAGCAGCCTTCTCCTGACAGTCCTTAAGTGTGGCTTCTCTGTTTCCTTGCAACTGAGGAGCTTTTCGAGCCTGATCCTGGTGTTCTGGGCTGGCTGTGTCCCTGAGGACTTCCATCAAGGTTGTTTGTGTTACCTTGTTGAGAAGGGGGGTGAGACCTTGAGGGCTGAGGGCTTCGAGGCTTGCTGTGCTGTGGGACCTTAGCCCCTGTCCCTGAATTCCTTTGTGGCTTGTGAGGGAAGGTACTCTTCTAGTCCCAAGAGGGACTTGGGCAATGCCAGTCTTCCTAGAGAGGGTTGGAAGGTTCCAGTGAGTTGTCAGCCAGGGAAAAGAAAACAGGCTTATCCCTGAGGGTGATGCTTCTGGCAGGGAGAAGTGGGTGCTCTGTCTGCTTCCTTTGGTAGTATCTGTGACTTGGAACAACTGGTCTTCCCTCAAAGAGCCCTGCCACACTCCCTGCCTTTTTTGCTATAGGTACATTGCGGCAAATTGATTGACTCTTCCACTTCTAGGAACCCGGCTCAAGTGTCCCCAGTCCCAGGGATACTTCTGAAGAGGAGTGCAGCCCTGAGGTAGTTTTGCTTTTGCCAGACCTTTAGCAACTTTGCATCTGTCTTTTGGGGTGGGCTCATCTGACAGGCTGTGCAGGGACAGGGCTGACCTCCAGCAGATGCCAGTCCGTGGTGGTGTGGGGGTGTGCGCCTGGGCCTCAGGGAGATCCTAAAATAAGCCAACACGCCTGGACAGGTGGGGGATCGGCTTACTTGGGGAAACCCGTGTGGGCTGAAGCTTTCCAAGCCTCTTCAGATTCCTGATAGTTGAGAGGAGGTGGCTTTGTGTAAGGTGGGGGTGGGGAGATGGCTAAGTTTTGCCTTGGACTGTGGTGTGTTTTGCAGCCAGAGGGTGTTTCCTGGGGCCTCTGTCTCCCTGCAGGTAGATATGGAGTTGGTAGGGCCATTTGTGCTTTCATGGAGGGTGAACTCAGAGTGGAGGATGGATAGTCTGATTTGCTCAGGGCACGCTCTGCGAAGCGACTTCTAGCTCTTGAACTGGTGCTCCCAGCAGATACCCATTGTCTGAGGCCACTGGAACTTGGGGAAGCACCTTCTCTTATTCTCAGTCCTCTCTGGAAGCCCCATTCGGGTGACCTTAGCACAAAGGTGTATATCTATTCTGGTCCTATACCCTGAGAGTAGCCTTTGGCCTAACCAGAGGTGCTTCCTAGGATGGTCTTTGTCTATTGATTTACTCCGCTGTGTAAAAATACAATCATGCAAGAACTTTTGGGGCGAGTGCTGTTTCTCCTACACAGACTTATTTATAGAGGAAGGTGGGTGGGCCCCGTGTGTTGGGTTATGTTCTGCCCTGGCTTCCCCGGGCTCCTGACTCCCAGCTCATCTGCAATACAGCTGCTGGTGTCCCAGTGCCTGGTGGGCAGGGTCTCCTGGGCATGCTTGAAAGCCAGAAAGTGGGACCTGAGGTGCTGTGTGAGGTTTAAGTATAGGGGCTAAAAGGTGACCAGGAGGCACCTGGAGCATGGGATCCTTTAGCAGGGCTCCCTTTAAGAACCCCCTTAGGGTAAGGCACCAAATGCCCCAGATCACTGGACTCTGAGGGGTAAAGGACACACCAAGGTCACCACAGCAGAAAGGCAGAGCTGGGTTCAGCTCATCTTGGCTTGAAAGTCCCTGCTTTGGCTTGTCCCTGGTTAGTCAAGCGTAATTAAGTCCTCATGACATCTTTTAAAAATTGGTGTTTTGAACTGTCATGATGTTACTCAGTGACTGCCCAGGGCCCAGCACATAGTGGTCGTGGCATTCCCAGTGGGCATTGGTCTGGAAGAGGTCAGTCCCTGTCTTGGCCTCACCTGTTCCCTGGGGTGTGAGGGCTGTCTGTCTCAGTTGTTGGAGGTCACCTGCCTGGGGTTTCAGAGCTGTCCCAGACCCCTTGGCCTGAGCTGGGAACCTGACAGTCAGGAGGATAGGAAATCTTGGCTTGGAGTGGCTTCTTTGCCTCTGAAACCTTAATTGTCCTTCAGGGATCTCCTTGGTGCATTCCAGGATCCCAGGGCTGGAACTCCTCCCTTCTCAAACCCGTGGGGACCCACTGCAGGGCTCTTTCTCACTGTGCCAAGAGTGGATGCAGGAGCTATGGGTTCATCCTATGGGGCAGCCGCTGTCTCCATTATAGTCCTCCATTGGGCCCAGGCTTTGTCACATAGAAGAAGCCAGGCTGGCCTGGGGAGTGATATGGGATGTCAGCAGCTTAGCTTGACTTCTCTGTAGCCTGTGGGGTACATATGCCCAGGGAACCTGGGGGTCATCCAGCCTGGGGGTTGGCCTTCCCATAGACCTTGGGCTGATGCTGTGCTGAGTGCTGGGTCTCTTTCAGGAGGGGAGAAGGAGGGCATGTGTCCTTGCACCTCCCAAGCTACTGGCTCGTATCTTGGCTTTCTAAGAGCCAGTCACCAGGCAGGGGAGGGCCTCGGATGAATTTTGGTTTTACGGGTATCCTCTGTGTGCTTGATGAGGCCCAGACATGATCCCTGCCTGCTGGGTTCACCTCCCCCTCAAGGAAGAAAGGATACAGTTAGGGGAGGAGGCCCTTGTGGGCATCTCCTGCACACCCACCTCAGAAGGCCAATGGAGCCATTTGCTCTGTGATGTCACCTTCCCTGGCTGGCTCTGTCCTTGATATGGGTGTGAAGCCACCAAGACTGAGTGTGCTTTGCAGAGGAGCTCATGCTGCACATGGGCCTTAGAGGCCGTGGGAAGGGAGGCCCTGGCTGAAACTGTCTGCCTCCCAGATCTGCTTCTGCAGCTCAGTGCTGGTCAGTTGACCTTGCCATATTTGGGGAGGATCTGCTGAGAGTCATCGTGCCAGTGTGTGCCACATGGGGTTGAATTACTGCTCTTGGGTAAGGCCTCACTCAGCCTAGGCCCCTGAGGAATGTGTGTAGATGGCCCTAGCAGTCACCACTCTTTATGACAGTGGCTAATTTGGCCTCATTCCTGCCTGTTCCTAATTATCCCTTTCTGCTAGTGTGGGACATCCTGGGGTGGACAGATTTCCTGAGTCTGGGCATCAGCTACATTGGAGCCATGTTAGCCCCCACCCCACCATTGGTTCCCACATGTATCTTCTCTGGTCTGTGTGGGAAAGCGAGCTGGTAAATTGAGGAACCTTCTGTGAAAACCAGACCTTGGTGACTTCATTTAGTAAAGGTCTGGCCAGCACCTTGTGGCTCTTCGCAACTGCATCCTTCCAGAACTCAGCAGTTCCTGCAGTTGTGGCAGGTGGGGACCCTTTGGGAGGTGGGATGGGTTGAACCAGAAGCCACTGGGTCTGGCAGACAAAGAGATTCTTATTTACTTGATGAACACTGAGACTTGTGTGTGGGGAGACTGGCAAAACAAGAACATCCAGCAGAGGAACAGTATGTGCCATGGTCCTGTGGTGGGTGGGAAGTATAGCTGATACGGTGTGAGGTAGGGTAGGTGGGCCATGGGGAAAGGGCCAGGAGAGCCTGTGTGCATGGAGTATGGGGCACAGCCAGCTGGGTGGCTCTGTACCTAGAGCCTGCTTTAAGAGTGTTAGGGGCTATGTAGATATGAGATAAAGAATTGGGGAGTGCCTGATGGGGTAATGGCCTAGCTTAGGGGCTCAGGCTATGCAGGATCAGGGTTGACCTCCAGCAGACGCCAGGCCCTGGTGGGTGTGGGGGTTGGAGCGATTTCACAGGGAATAGAAAGCATGGGAATCAGGTGGGGCAGAGGGAGTGTAGGCACCCAGTGGCACAGTTGGGGAGTTGCCAGTGCCCCAACACCCTCAAAACCCCGAAGAGTTGACAGGTAACAGTCTTTGGCTCTGGGGCTCAGTGAGTGTCCCATTTGGAGCACCTGAACCAACCACTGGTAAGGGAGCTACCATGGCAGTGAGTGGGTGGTTAGGCTGGTCCAGAGTCAGGATGTGGAGGAACACAGGGGCTGGGCCAGGTCCAGAGCAGCAAGCCAGGTCTAAACTTGGTCCTAAGCCATCAAAGTCAGGCAAAAAGTCTATTACCTCTGTTTATGCAGATGTGGGGCTTGCATGAAGGAAGCTGAGGCTCTTGAGAATGTCGTTCTTCCTCTTGGCAAGAGGGACTAACACACACTCCTCCCCAAGGGTTAATTTTGGCACAACTTGCAGTAACCCTGAGTAATGGGGCTACAGGTAGCATTTTCAGACCAGAAATTAGAGACTAGGTCTGTGGCCAGAGATTGGGAGAATGAGAGTGCAGACGAGATGCACTAGGGGATGGGACATAGGAAAGCAGCCCTGCTGGCTCTTGGACCCTGCCTGGCTCGAGAATTGGCAGTAGGTCTGGGCACCATCCCCAGAGCACTATGTCTGCCTAGGATGACAGATGCACCACTTGCTCTCTGTGTTGCTCAGTGAGGTCTCCACAGGATAGACTTGAAGGGTGTGCCACTTTTGCCCAGCTTGTGGATGCCCTAGGGCTGATGTCCCCATCCTGCAGGCTCTGAGGTGGGGCAGAGGTGGAGGTGGGCCTTGGGCTGGCAGGAGACGCCACATGTTGGTGGCACTGTAGGATATTGATGAATGTGCTGAATTAGTGCTGGATGGTAAGTACCAGGCCTTCATGGTCTCACTGCTGCTTCTGTATCTTCCAGGACCTGTGGGCAGAGGGAGACCCCTGCCCTCACATATGGCCCCACACAAATTGCTCTCAGCTATAGGAGGATTTGGGGGGCTCTCAGATCTTTTTTCACGTGTGACGCTGACCAGGACTGAGGCAGTGTCCTGAAATGGCCACATGCCAGCCTTTTCTCCCATAGCAGTGAAGTGGCCCTTCTGACCACCCAAGGGGAATGGGCTGGACATGGGGTGTGCACAGGCCTCACAATGCCCATTGATCTTATTCAGCCAGCTCCCCCTGACTCCACATTGTCACCATGTGGCCTATCTCTGGCCTTTGTTTGGGGCCACCATGTGGGTGTGGCCAGAAGCCTGTGGGTGAGCCATCCAGGTGAAGCAGGGATCAATCTCCCATAAGCATTCCTGGAGCCACAGAGGGGAGGCAAGCCTATTGTGCACCCAGGCCACATGACAGGGAGGGGCTGACAGCCAGGGTGAACCCCTAGGCCAGCTTGGAGTTGGGGGACCAGCCATCCTGAGCGGGCATAGCTCTGGGAACTAAGCAAATACTGGCCGCAGTGCCGTATGTATGTGTTTGGCAGGCACCCAGTTTGCCTGGTCACTCCGTCCTCTTCCCTCCTGGCTCAGCCAGCTCTATGTCCCAGGCTGATCTGCAGGTAAGGTCAGAGGACTGGTGCAGAGGGAACATTGGCCCAGGGAAGGGGCTTAAGGCCTATGCTTGCTCTCTACCTTTTTGTCCTGGTTCCTTCTCTTCCTCCTGCCACTTACAGAGGGACTCCTCTCTGAGACTGCTGGCATGAGGACTGAGGGGGAACACCCTGACACCTTGTCAAGGGACAGTGTCCGTTAGGACAGACTAAACCTCAGAAGGCCTGGGGACTCCTGGCATCCTGGGGTCCCCATGGCTGCAGGAAGAGGGAGATGACAGTTCCATCTGCCGGGTGGTAATTCCATATGTGCTTCTGTTTTCCCATTGTATCACCTCTAGTTGTCCTTCTTGATTATTGGCAGAGTGGGTTCCTGGAGGGGCCTGGGGTCAGAGGACTGGATGCCATCCAGGGAAGGCTGGGTGCCATCCAGGGAGGGGTGCTGTTGGCTGGTCAGCAAGGACTCCAGCTGACTGTCCTAAGCAGACTCCAGACTCTCTTGGTCCTAAGCAGTGCTCTGACCTGTACTCGGGTATGCAGCATCAGAAGGGACAGGGTAGAGGGTAACATTTGGGGGTAAGTTTCCCAGAACGTGATAAAGGCTTTGGGATGAGCAGACTGAAGTCATGATGGCCTTGAAGGCTGAGGTGGTTCTGAATCTATGCTGGGGGTCCCCTGTGTCCAGGACCTGGGGCCTGTTAGGCCACTGCCCGGGAAGTACAGTATCTTTGTGAACAGATCACCTCCAGTTCCTTGATTTTCTTATAGCTCTTGTGGTCTCTTGCTGTGTGGCAAGTGGGAGCTGTGCATTACTCATACATATGTTAGTTCGCTATCCCAGACTAAATGCTGTCCCCTTTGAGATTCATGATCACTGTTAAACTTTACAGTGTGACCTTGTATGTGGAAATGGGGTCCATGCAAGTGTAATCCAGCTGGGCCGAGAATATGTTGGGGTAAGGTTTGCCCTGAATCTAACAGCAGGCATCCTTGTGAGAAGAGGAGACAGACACACAGAAGAGTGGACATGTGATGACAGTTGCAGAGACTGGAGCAGTGCTGCCACAGGTCATGGACTGCCAAAGATTGCCTCAGATACCAGGAACTGGGAGAGACGGGACAGGTTCTCTCAGTGTTCTGGGAGGAGCATCTTGTGAATGTCTGGGTGTGGGCTCCTGTTTTCCAGGTCTGGAAGAGTAACTTTCTGTTCTTTGAAGCCCCTGGGTGATAGTGCTTTTTTTTTTTTTTTTTTTTTTTTTTTTGTTTGTTTGTTTGTTTTGAGATAGGTCTTGCTCTACAGTTCAGGCTGGCCTTAAACTCACTATGTAGCCCAGGGTGGCCTCAAACTTGCAGTGATCTTACTGCCTTCGTGTCCCAACTGCTGGGATTATAGGTGCATACCACCACATCTGGCCCATAGTGTTTTGCTACAGGATAGTCTATGATGCAGCTGTGAGTATGGGGTGCTGCTCTGTGGATGCCCCTCCCCCCACCTTCACGAGCACCTTCCCCAGTGACCTCCTTCTGGAGAGATCCGTGGCTTGGGGTAGGAAGTGCCTGAGACGCTAACAGAGGCAGGCAGTCTTCTCCGAATAAATCATGATTAGACATGCAATGTCAGACTCTGAGATGAGGAGTGGGGCCACCCAAGGAGAGGGGAAAATCAACCATGAAATTGGTCATCCTGAGCATCTCATAAGCGTGGGAGGCCCATGCCAGTCTCTGTCCTTGTCCTGTTTAGAAGCCTCCCTGGGTGTCTTGCAGGTGCCTGGAGTGTGGTGATCCGGAGGGGCTGAGCTCCCACCAGCAAGAGGGGGGCTTCTAAGGGGAGCTATCTACCATGCCAGTCTGTGAAGGCAGGTCTCTAGATGAGGTTGTACACCACCTCCCTTTAACCTCTGGTCCCAGAAAGAACCACGGGAACCTCACTCAGCAAGGTGTATGCTTTGTGCTGTTGCCCTGGGGCTGATAGAGGCTTTTCTGCTATCTCTGAGGGGGTACAGTTTGGGTGCAGCAGCCACAAACAAAAAGCGCCAGCTTTGAAAGCCCATTCAGCTCTGTCCAGGTGTTACTGCCTGGGCCTGAATTGTGGTGTTGGAGGCTTTGTAGGTGTCTACTCCAGGTGCTGTTTGTGTATCCAGAGGACCAGGACTGTCCCCTTTGTAGTTTCCATGGTTAGCTGGGGACCTTAGCTTGAGTCTGAAGTCGTGCCCCATCCCCAGCTTCAGGCAGGCCTGGTTTTATTTCCTGGGAACCCTAGGCTTCCTGAGATACAGCTGAGGAGTATGGGGGCTGTGCTGGGCAAAGATGGGACATTTAGGCCCTGGTACTACCGTGGGTGACTGTCACTGTTCTGTTCAAGCTGGGGGCTGGTCTGCCAGGCTGTGGTGTGCAGACCAGGGGAGGTGGATATCAGTTTGTGGCTGGAAGCTGCATGGGCACCTTCTCAAGACCCCTAGAATGTTTTTACATCACCTGGTGGCTGTCTTGACCCCATCCGGACTTTGCCAGGTGCTTCTGCCTGTCCAGGTCTTCAGTGGGCATCTGGTTTTTGAGATTGCTGTGCGTCCCTGGGGTTTTACCCAATTTCTCTCCTTCTGTACTCTGAGCAGGTGAAGCAGCCTGTCCTCAGGCACCCTACCTTGAATCCTGAGAATTTGTGGCCCCCTCTGCCTTGTGGCAGGGCCTCGGGGTAATTTTCTGAAGGCTGTGTGTGTGTGTGTGTGTGTGTGTGTGTGTGTAGGGGGGGTCCCTGCTTAGCGTTCCCCAGCAGGGCCAGATGGAAACAGTGACCCTGTGTAGGGTGTGGGGGAAAGCAATGTGGGAGGTTTCTACACAGGACCAGTTCCTTTGTGGGCTGCACTGCTGTCTGCACGGGACAGGGTGGTTCAGCTTGGCTTGGCCAGCATCCGTGCAGAAGCCAGCCTGAGCCCCAGCTGTGCAAAGCCTAGCCTGCTATGGAGATGAGGAACCTGTGCCCAGGTGCCCAGGGAGTGGCCAAACAGGAAGTACAAGAAGATGAGGGTTCTCTGGGCCACCCAAGGGGTATGTGGCACTGTCCCCACAATGTCCCTTTGTTTCTGGAAGCAGACACCACTCCAGCCATGGCTACTGTCTGGTGAGTCAGCCTGCATTAACACTTCATTGAAATGGATGGAGCTCTTCCTGGCTGGGGCAAAGCCAAGCAGCCTCCTACTCTGGCCACAGCCCCATGTCCCTGAGGATGGAGGGTGCCCTACTCTGGCTGGTGGCAGCAGCGTGGTGCTCACCTTGCCCCAGCCCAAGCCTGCCACACCATGGACTTGGCATGCCAGATACTGTAACAGTGCCTTGGTGGGTACCAGGGTAAGCAGCCTGGTTGGGTATGCCACCTCGCTCCTCTCCCTTCCCTAGCAGGCAGGAACCTGTCCTGTTGTGTCACTGCAGTTAACTAGATGGGACCTGTGACTATCAGTAGTCCATGTCACATTGGGAGTCACAGCTGCTCAGCATCTTCAGATTTAGGAGAGGGTGAGAACTGAGTTTGGTTCGCAGTGCCTGCCAGGGACCAAGGTGAGGCTTAGGTCATGTGGGTCCACTGGGCAGTGTCCAGGGTGGGCACAGGTGCTGGGCTCCTCCCTCCCATGGAAGCTGATGATGTGCCTGCTGATGCCATTTGTATGACAGATTCTAGCCCTGGTCCCAGAGGACAAGACACCCAATGAAGTTAGAGTTTGTGGTAAACAATGGTGAAGAATATTTTAGCATTATGGTGTCTTATGTGATGTTTGGGATATATGCTAAAGATGATTTGTTCTTTCTTTCAATTCATGTATTTTTATACCATCAAGTGGGGAACCATACTCCAAGTACACTCTAGGGTATGCTAGTTTGGCTTCTTGCTGGTCTTAACATAGGCTGGCCACTATCCTTGGACTTCTTCCTGTGGAATGAAGCCCCTTGACCTTTGAGGGTGTCTTGGACTGGCCCTCTAGGTCTGTAGCCTGGGTGATGTGGGAGGTGCTGTCGTGAGGTCCCCAGCTCTGGAAATTGCTGCTCCTGTAGGGCACTATAGCTCCTCACCAGCATCATAAAAATTCCATAGAGGGCTGCAGCAGTGGCCTGGGCGTGTGACTATAGCCACTCTGCTTGCCCAAGCCTTGGCCTTCCCAATCTTGGGCCTGCCAGTGGAGCACTATCCCAGCTGCATTCTCCTTCCCTATCTCTGTAGGAGCCTCGGAAAGGAAAATAGGTGGAGGCACCAGGGCCAGGTACTTGTGGCACTGTCCTGGTCAGTGAAAAGGGGCTCACACAGGCCCCCTGTTGGACAGGTGGTACCTGGTAGCAGGCTGGAGATACCAGGAGATGGGCTTCTACCCAGGAACACCCCCACCTTTCCTAGCTGCCATCCGGAGGAATGTTCTCAAAGCTAGACAGTGTCATAGGAAGAACTTCCAGGGCTGGGAACAGCAGCTTACAGATGGCCTAGACCAGATTTTATGTTTCAGAAGCTGGGCCTGCTGATGCTTGGCTCATTCTTCCTTCATGACCTGAAGCCTTGTATTTCTTACTTTTCATTGAATCTGGGTCGCTGAGAGAGGGGAGGGTAAAGGCTGGATCAGCTACAGCCATGAAGAGAGGCTGGGTCAGCATGGGGAATGGGTCAGGCCTCCTTCATCAAAGCTGGGTTCAGTGGTGCCAGGCAAAGGGGGTGGCTGGCATTGGGACCTCGGTCCTGGCGTTCAGAGAACTAGAGGGAAAGGTCTGAACTTAGGGTCTCATCTCCACTCTCCCAGAATTCATGTCACCCAAGGTAGCCTCTCTCTTCTGCCCTCTCTCTCCATCACCATCCCAAGAGTGCATGGTGGGGCACTTCAACCCACCCCTGTACCTGGCCGGAGTCCCCAGTTCTACAGGTCTCCCTCCAGGGCTCACCCCTGCCTACATTTATTTTCTCTTCTGAAGTTTGAGAGCTGAAAGCCGGTCTTTCTTTGCACTATGAAGGGCACACCATGCACTGGTGAGTTTATAGCTCCTAATTGGGAAATTGGCTGTGTCTGGTGCCTGGCCCAGCAGGGCTACTGTTACCATGCGTGGTGTGGATGGTGGCACACAAGCACTAGCTGCAAACAAGATTGTTTTGTTTACCTGCAAATTGTCATGTTGCTGTGACCCACTGCCCGTCCTTGTGTGCCTATAAGAGACCCATCCTGTATATGAATTTGAGCTAAGCAGTGGCGGGTGGTGTGGGGGTGGAGAGTGGGCTGGCTCCCCGTGGGGTCATTGTAAACTTGCTGCCCATGTCCCCAAAGGCCGCGTTTTCACTCTCCCTGGGAGGGAGCTGTCTATGGCTCTAGAAGGCTCCTAGGCTTCGGGTCACATTCCTTTCCAAAGTAGAACCTGGGAATCCCTCGTCTGGTGGGCACAGGACAGAGCTCAGGAATCGAGTTCACTCATCTTCTAGGTCACATGCATTCTGTTTGCGAGGACACTGAGGGTCAGAGCAGGCTCCTGCCACATGCAGGATCTAGAGCCTGGCAGATGACTCCAGCAGTGCCTGCGCCTGTTCTTTTCCAAACATCCTTACTGGGATGTGGGCCACATGCCACACAGCATGCTCATAAAGTGTGCAATTCAGTTGTTTTTACTCCAGTCAGACTTACAGAGCTATCACCACAGTAAACATTAGGGCACTGTCATGGTGGGTGGAAATGCTGTGCTCAACACAGTCACACCCCTGTGCTGGTCTGCTGTCACCTCTGTGCTTAACTGCTTGAGATGCTTGGAAGATGTGGCTTCACACAGTACATGCCTGCTGGTAATGACTCCAGCTGAGTGTTGTGTTTTCGAGGTTCTCCCATTTGGTAGCAGGTCCCCTGCTTTGCTCCTACTTAAGGGCAGCACTCATCTGTGAATGAAGCACATTCTGTTCATCCACTGACCTTTTGGAATGCATGTGTTTCTCACTGTTGTTGAAAGAGCTGGTGAGAGAGCTATATGCATGTTCTGGGTGGAGCTCTGATTTCAGTTCCTTTGAGTACATGGGAAGAGAATTGCTGGGTCAGGTGGAATACTGTTTGAGTGTTCCAGGGGATTTAGGTGTGTGAGCCACTGGTTCCACTGTGGCTCTGGAGGCCACACCTCCCTGTGTGAACAGGACCCAACCCTCCTTTTAGATACTTCGTTGCATCTCTTGGGGTTGGCAGCCCCTTCTTAGGAGGCTCAGAAGATAGTCTTGACTATAGTAGCTGGGTCTGGGCTGCCCTTGGGCTCTGCATCTCACTGGTGACGTCTAGACAAGCGGGTTGGCTCCTGTATCTTCTGCCCTGGAGAACCTCAGTGACTTGTACACAGGTTGGGTGAGGACAGGTGTTCTGCCTGGTGCTGGCAGGGGTGGGAGTAGCTGGTGTGTGTTCTTGCTCGACATCCGTCTCTCCGTCAGCTCTTGGGAGATTTTCAACACCCACACTTGGAATGAAAAAAAAATTATTAATGAGCTTGGTGCAGTTGCCATGGGAACCTGTTGCTAATGAATCTCTGGGGTTTCCTCTTACCTTTGCTGAGCTGGGAAGGCCAGAGCTCACTCCCGACCACGACGTATTTCCCACTCATTGTGTTGCTGTGGCAACGCCTGTCACTAATCCCCAGCCAGCTCCTGGTTTACCTGCCTGGCCCCAGGAGCCTGCTGCCCTTGTTACATAAAGCCATTTAGCATGTTCCAGGCTACTTCTGGCCCTACTCAGTGCCCTGGGAAGTTTACCTGTCCTCTAGGGCTACTTGTGGGGTCCTCTGGTTGCAAAGAGCAAAAACAGTGTTTTGGGGCTTTCTGGAGAGAGGACCCTAGGCCACAGCTTGATCTTGAGGCTTTGGCCCATAGTAGGCAGTCAGTAAATGCTCACTAGATGAGTGAGCACTCCCGCTGACTTACCTTGGTCAGCAAGCATCTGAGCCAGGGCCTGAATTAAGGCCAACCAAGGCAGTGCTCACACCCCCAGCTGCCACCTGCCAAATATGCTGCCTGATAGCCCTTGGCTGTTGAGCTTGATAGGTCTCTAGGCCTTGGGGATGGGCAAACTGCCCTGTATCCCTGGTGCCTCTGCCTACCTACTGGATAATATGTGGGGTGTGTTGGGGTCTTGAACTCTGGGGTCCCTCCTGCTGTTCCGAAGGGAGCCTGCTCATGGCACAGTCTTGGTGCAGTGCTGTGGGGTCTGAGTGTAAGGGCCCAGTGCTCATTATATATATACCTGAGTAGGGTAGTGGGGGCAGAAGGAATTTTCTGGATTGCTGCAAGTAGTAGAGCACTCCACATACACCCCAGGTAGTGACCTAGCAGCCAGGTCTTCCTGCAACCTGGTGCTCTCCTTCTTGGACAATTGTATAGCTGAGTGCAACTTACGAATCAGGTTGGCCATTGTTCCTGCCAATCCAGGGCCTTGAGGTCTTGTGGAGTTTCCTAGGGAAGCACAGAGTCACCCATAGGAGAATGACTGGATGCAGGTAGCTGTGGACAGCTTCTTTTGAGCCTCAGTTTGTGTGTCCCAGACATGGTTATGGGAGGATTAGCATTCCACAGGTTGCTGGGCCCATATGTCCACCCTTTCTATGCTCAGATAGGCCTGAGATTCCCCCACTGTACCTCCAGGAATCAACAAATTTTTGCTTTGCTCAGGGACCGTCTATGGCTCCCCATCGCCTACAAGAAAAACATTCCCACTCCTTAACCAGCACTCAAGCCATTGCAGTCCTGTGGCACTATGTCCCCCTGAAGCCTCAGCACCTTACACAGCTCCTCTGACTCTATCAGCCTCCTCCAGGATCCTGAGCAAGGTCCTCAGCTTGTGAATGATGTCCCCCTCCAGCCCTGGGCCCCAACCTAAGCCTCTACCCTGCATCCTAGGCTGTGGAGCCCATAGGTTACACTGGCTGAGGTGGTTCTTGGGCCTATGACCATGGAGAGCTGAGTGAACGGGTACAGTGTACCAGGCCACCCCTGAACTGCAAGTTGACCAGGTACCCTGCCCAGAGCCAGCAGATATGGGTGTCAGACCAGAGGCATTTATTTGACCTTTCCCATGTGATATTGCAGGCCTTGTCTAGGCTTAGTAGTGCTGTCTGGTTTCCTTCTAGGAGCAGTGGGAGCTTGCCAAAGGTGAAGAGACTGGGTGACCCAAGGCCAAGTGACCCCATGGATAAGGCAATCCTACAAGGAGTTCCCAGCCTGTGTGTGTGTTGGTGGGACTCATAGTTGAGGATTTGGGACTGTTAATGATGTTTGGGGCCAGGTCTCTTGTCCACTCAGCACCTGGGTTCTATGGGTCAGCAACCCATGCCCCAAAACCCCTATGTGTGGCCTGATATGTGGCCAAGCTTGTGTCTGAAGACTTCTGCTGGGGTTGGGCTTGGATTTGTGGCTAGGTGTGTGTGTATTGGGGGGTGACAGAGAGAGATGGGCCCAAAGTACCCTAGATCTGCCAGTGGCTTCTGAGGCCCCCTGCCCTCTTTATGCACTCTCAGAGGTGGCTTGTCTGTGGGCACAAGTTCCTGGGACACAGGCAGGGACCTCTATGGGGTGCCAGCCAGAGCCTGGAACAGTGACTCTCTGTGGTGGCCAGGTAAGCAGACCCCTAACCTAGGAAGTGTCTTTTTTTTTTTTTCTTTGAGACACTGTCTTGCTGCGTAGTTCAGGCTAACCTGGACTCACTGTGTAGCCCAGGCTGGCCTCGAACTTGTGGTGATCCTCCTGTCTGAACCTCCTGGGTGCTGGGGTTATAGCATTGTACCTGACTAGGAAGTATGTCTTTCTGTCTCTCTGGCCTTGGGTGACCCAGAGGGGTCCAGGTTGGGACATAGTGCAGGGTTATCAGGGACTGTCCCCAGCTCTGTGATGAGAACACTGCCTCTGCTTGCCCTCTCAGCCTGTGGACAGTCCTTGGTGAAAACCCTGTGTCTGACCTGGATCCTTTGTCTCTGATACGTGTATTCTACTGTGGTACACCTAACGTAGGGTCCCACTGGTGCCGGTGTGCAGGGCCTGGGAGGGGCATCAGAGACCTTTTGTCCACCTTCTAAGAGCCTGACCAGGCCATCACTGGATTTATGTTGGCTAGGTGTGTACCTGGGGCTGTCTTGTTGTGGAGGCCCCTCCTGCCCTTGGCCTTTTTGTCGCTCTGCCTGGGTGGGCATCAGGCTCAGGGTCCACCAAGGCTGCCCTGTAGTAGGACACAGCCCTGTCAGGAAGGTGCTGTGTTCCCAGGGCTATGTACAGTGTGGGGAGCTCAGGGCAGCCCTGCCCAGCCTGTGCCCAGAGAGTCTCTGTCTGCCTTCCCCCCAGGCTGCCTCCTGCATGGGGCACACAGGCCTCCTTGATCAGTGTGCTGCCCTCACAGCAGGAAGTTTGGGTCTTACAGCCAGTGTTTTCCTGCACATTTGAAATATTGCTGTGTGGATGGCTGGGATCGCGGGATGTTTTAATTCCTAATTTAGACTGTTTATGTGTGGAACTGAACCCCTACCCACCCCATCCAGTGCCTCCCTTCTTGCTGTATAATCCCAGCTGCCCATAGGTACTGTGTCTACCCAAGGAGTATGCTGGAGGTGGAGCTGGCCCTGGACCCCTCCCCAGCCAACCACAGGGCATGTTCAGTGGCTCTGCGGGGCCCTGAAGGAGTTGGGCTCTACCCACCCCTGTCATCAACTATAGGACCTCTTGTGCAGGGCAGCCCCCTCTTTGTGCACCCCAGTCCTTGCTCTAGGACTGGGTCCTGTGGCCATGCAATGGCCAGGCTATCCTTCCCTGGGCGGGGGGTTGGGAGCCTGAGGAATCTGTGGCAGCCTGGGCAGGCTCAGCTGTCTGCCTGGGGAAGCAGAGACAAGGGGGAGGGGAACTCCAACCCCAGTGGTGCCACCCTTGGCCCCTTCATGAGCCTCAGTGATCCTCTGAGGGCCAGTTTTTTTTCTTCACTTTAATTAGAAAATGTATTTTTTTCTCCTGCAAGTGTTTGAAGCTTCCCAATAACCATGTGAACTAAGCTTGTGTGCTCTTCCCCATGTCCCATCCTTGAGAGGAGTTCTGGGTCTGGAGGAAGTGATCTGTCTACTCCAGCTTATTGGGCTACCACAGTGAGAGGGCAGGAGCTGCTTAGGGCCAGGACCCATTCTGGGTGGGGGAAATGACCTGACCTTGTAGATAAGGGCTGCATCAGGGCCTGGACCATACCACCTGCCACCTGTCAGTTGGGGCTAGCTCTTATCCTTGGTTTATTCTGTCTCAACTTCTCAGCTCTGCAGCTTTCTGGATGATAGGAAGAGCCTGAGGATACCTTGCTGTTGTCAGCTGAGGTACCCCCAGTCTGGAGCAGACAGGATGTAGGGTGGGAGGTGATACAAAGGGTTGGGCTGTTCCCAGTCCCTGAAACTTCACTTTTGGTCCACAACCCTCACCCGGCACAGGACTGCCCAGTCTCCAGCCTGGGAGGGAGTGTCTGGGCCTTTATCCCCAGCCCCTCCTATGTATGCATAACTCCTCTCCCATATGTGCTCTGGGGTGTCCCCAGAGCCCCCTGTCAAAGGGTGTGCTCCACCCTGCATGTCACAGACACTTTGTAGAATGGTCCCTCCACAGCCTCACTGTGTGGGTTGGGTGCTGGGGCAGCTGCCTGCTGATGTCTTTGCTGTGCCACCTCAGGCTTAGCACAGAGGTGGAATGGATCCCAGAGAGCTTGTTACCTCCAACCCTAGATGTTCCCACAGGAAGGACATCAGCAGGCAGCTTCCCCAACCCCCACAGTACCAGGCTCACTTCCATTTAGAGGCTGTGGGATCCTACCTGCACCTGAGTGCTAAGCCCTAGGCCGCACGTTCTCTGTGGTAGTGGGGGAATCCTGAGACCAGGAACAGCAGGTAATCTTCAGTTTGCACCGTGGTGCTTCAGATTCTGAGGGGAACCTGGGGATTTCCTGATTAAACAATTTATTATTAAAGCTCTGGCTTCTTGGAGCTTGATTCCTATAGCCACAGGACAGAATAAAGGCCCCTCTACCCAGCAGACAACCCTGCACAAGGGCAGCCAGTGGGTGACATGTGGCCTAACTTCCATCTAGAGCCCTAAGTGGTGTGGCGCTCCATTGGCCCAGCATGGTCATCTTGGGTCGCAGTGAATACCTGTGATACCAGCTTAGTTCTGAGATTAGGCAAGTTGGAGTCAGGCTGGCCTGTTCTGAATTGATCTGCTCCGCCACAGGTCCAGTCCTATGCTGGGTCAGACCCAGGGACATTGGGGATATCCCAGTGGGTAGGTAACAAGGGGAGGAGCTGCAACTACCAGGAGCAGTATAGGCCCCAGGGATTTTGGGAAGACAAAGAGGGCTGCTGCCGTGCTTGAGCCTGGAGGCCATAGACACATCGGGGCTGGTGACCAACACGAATCCTGTGAGAACCTCCAGTGTGATGGGCCTGAGGTTTGGCTTCTGGATGAGGTTGCTCATCAGCTCTCATGCCCTGGGATCTCAGGACCCATCATGTTGGTGCACATAGACACAGGAGCTGCTGTGACACAGTCTTGTCTCACTTACCTTTTTAGTGTTTAACTGAGAAATTTTAAAATCCTTGTTTACTGATACACTTAGAAATACCAATGATGAGCACAGTGTTAGCATAATACATTCTGTCATGGAAAATGGGTGTGTTTTCTAAAGTGCAAAGATTGGGAGTGGGTGTTGCTTTGGTCGTGTAGGGAGTGTGGGAGAGGGCTCTTTTCACTGTGTGGGGAGCCACTACCCTTAACCTCAACCCAAACCCCACACCCCACGCTCTTTGCAAAGCACCTTATAGGGGACCATGGCATCTGGAGCCCCTGCTTCTGAGCTCCCAGTAGGGAATGGGGCAGTGTCTCCATCTGTGTTGTCCCTGTGGCGGTGGCTGGGCTGCCATGTGTGGCTGGGTCACCCAGGCCCTGAGGTCACCAGGAGGGTTTAGGGCTGAGCATAGCTTCTGCTTCTATCCCTCCCAGAGGTACCCACACCTCCTGTGAGGAGCCCAGAACCCAGGAAACACAAGTAGCAGTCTCCAGTAGCCAAATACAAACTTAGCTCTCACACATGGAGTTGTGGGGTATCTGCCTGCACTGTTTGGGGGTTGAGGGGTAGATGGGCGACACCAGGATTCTTCAACTGTGGGCTCCCAGAGCTATGGCCAACAAGATTCGAGAGGGTGGGAGCGGGAGCCAGGCCCATCTGCTGTCACTCTCATAGGGGTGCTTTTGAAGGGAAGACCACACTCTGTGTAGGGCGATTACCCCCCACCAGGGGCACCCAGCAATTTCCACAACTGCAGCAGCTGTGTGTGGACAGCCTGCCATGCTGGGAGGGGAGAGGAGTCCATTGTTAGCTAAAAACATGACTCAGACATTCACAGCGCCTTCCCCTTTTTAGTGATTTCCAAGAATTCTGCTTCAACCTAATGGATGGAGTTATTAGGGGATCGATTGAGACTTTGGAGGGAAGCCAGGGTGGACCACTCAGCGTAGCACTTGCCAGGAGACCTCCCAGGGTTCTTGTCTGTGGTCAGCTCCTGTGGCCAACGGGAGGCATCTGCCCCCCCGCACTGACCCAGCCCCAGCTCGTGTATGTATGGTCTGTTGAGACCAAGGTCCTACTGTGTGCACCTATTACCCCACATGATATAAGGCCATACTCTTTGCAGTCTCTAAGTGTCCACCCTCCTCTGGGGGAGGAGGCCCAAGAGTAACCCTCATCCTTTGGGACATCTGCTGTGGAGTTAGGTGTCATCAGCACAGGATACAGGGCCTTTTGCCCCAAGGGTCCCTGCAGCTGTGTCAGTGCCCCATACTCCCCCTGCAGGGCCCTGGCATGGACTGCAGTGGCTTCAGTGGCCCTGAGGTTCCCTCCCTCTACTGGCCACTCTGTCCTTCACTCTGTATCCACTTGCTTCCTACAGAATGTGTCACATGCTTGATCTTCATTGTCCTTCTGTGCCCATCTCAGTGTTTGCCAGTCTCTGACACATAGTAGGTGCTTACTAATCAACTGGAGGCTGAGGAGTAGCCTCAGACTACTTGAGGGTGAGTTTTGAAGGGTAAGTAGGATGTTCTAAGTGCAGAAAGGTAGTTGAGTGTTGCAGGTGGTAGGTGAGTAGAGGGTGGGCACAGAGAGGGTACATGAGAGTGTCCAGTGGCTCACATGGCTTTCAAGCTCACTGTGACCTATGGGGATTCCCGAGCATGCCACCCCAAAGCCTAGATTCTGTTTCTGCCTCCTCCTTCCTGGTCTGGAGCTGTTGTACTTCCAGGAAGGGGGAAGGTAACCCTCCTGCTGTGGCTGGGAGAGGCCCAGTATACCTCCATTCTGGACTTGGGGACTTACATGTCTTGGGCTCCATGCACAGTGTTTTCCCCTTTTCTGCAAATTGCCTAGCATAATGGCTCAGCAGGGTTCTGGGCTTAGGGAATTTCAATCCATTAAACACAAATACTGTGGCTTGAAATATTTGTGCTGGAGCCACCTGATTGTGCGTGCTGAGTGGGCTGCCACACAGAGCTCTAATTAGTGCCTGACGAGGAGCCTGCCTTGTCTCGGGGTACAGGGCTCTGGGGCACAGCTGTGATGCTTTGGCACCACCCCGCCCACTGTGAAATCTACTCTACCTTGGTCCAGACAAGGCATAGGCCTGCAGGTCAGCAGGGTGCCTGTCCTATGTGTGACTTCATTCTTTGGGGCAGTGGGGAGGGGATGGCTGATAGAGGTCAAGATTCTCAGTGACCTGGCAAGTGACAGGTCTCAAACCTTAGTTTACCCACCAGGAAAATGGCAGTGCTGGGAGAGGGTGGGACAATATCTCAGCCACCAGATCTGCTCCCCACACCCACCACTCCCTTAGGTCTCTCATGACCAGTTTGGCTTAGGAATTTGGACCTGGTGGATGTCATGGCCATACCCCCAGGTAGGGGTTGAGAGGGGACAGGGAGCCTTGGGCAAGGCAAACATTCATCTGCTAGGACTGCTCTCCAAAAACTACAGACAGCAGTTTCAGCAACGAATTCGTTGTCTCACAGTCCTAGGAGTCTGAGGTCAAGGTGTATTGGGTGTAGTTTCTCTTTGG
This sequence comes from Dasyprocta punctata, assembly GCA_004363535.1. Taxonomy (NCBI): domain Eukaryota; kingdom Metazoa; phylum Chordata; class Mammalia; order Rodentia; family Dasyproctidae; genus Dasyprocta; species Dasyprocta punctata. Next base: position 93,533 of record RJWM01000184.1, on the reverse strand, counting down.
CTTGCAGATGCTGCCTTCTTCATGTCCTCACACAGTCACCTTTGCATGCTGGTGCCCTAATCCCTTCTGTAGGGATGCCCATCAGCTAGGACCAACCTGGAGGCCTCTTTTATTGGTCACTTTTGTGAAGACACTACATCTATGAGCAGTCACTTTCTGAGCTCCCTGGGGTTCAGTATGTGGGTTTCGGGGAGACAACTTAGCATATAATGGAAGGGAAAAGGGAGTCTACAAGAGGGGGAGTTGCTCTTTGAGGTGACAGCCTGAGCAGCAGGAGCCTGCCACACAAGGGCTGAATGAATGCTTGTGTTCCTTAAGTTTAAATGCCAGAGAACCCTCCTGCAGTGGGATGATACCAGGAAGTGGGCCTTGGGGTAATTTGGGTTAAATGAGGTCATGAGGGCAGGACCCTCATGAATTGGATATGTCTGCTGAGAAAAGCAATCCTGGGACTTCTGCACTGTATGTGGATGCAGGAAAAGTTGGCCATCTACAACCAGGCATGGACCCTACTCTGATCCTGGACTTCTGCCTCCAGATTTGGGAAACATACACAGCCCTTTTTCCAGGGTACTGGATTTCTTCAGATCACTTTTTCTCTACCACTGTCTGGTCAGGACAGGACTTTTGCCCCTGAGTAGACATGTAGGACACTGATCAGCTGGCCAGCAAACCAGGTCCAGTAGATTCAGTGCCTGCACAATGCCCTCAGCAACCTGCATCATGGCTTTAGCAGAGCAAGACCTGGCTTGAGCAAGACCTGAGGCCCTGAACTTTAGACAGAGTCTTTGAGGATGTAGCAGCCACAGTGTGTAAATGTCAGGCTGGGGCTGAGGCCCCAGCAGTTAGAGGACCTGGCCTTGGAGGTGCAGTGGCCTTGGGGAACCCAGGTCCGGCTAGTTTCATTTTGAAGTTGGACTTTCTGAGGGTATAGTCCAGCCTTTGAAAATGTCACCACTTTTAATAACATGGCTGGCAGAGAGGGGGCAGGTTCAAGGTTAGACAACACTCAGTTCAGCCTCCACAGCCAGAGTAGCCTTTTGGGGTCCAGAGAGTGGGGCAAAGGGAAGCTGCCTAAGATTTGGGGTGCTGCGTCAGGGTTAGCATAGGTTTCCCTAAGTTCTGAGAAGCGGTGCCCAGGAAGACAGATCTTGCCTGGTTCTCAGCTTCCATAGGTCCAAGAGCTTTCTCCTCGGGACTCTGCATGTCCCTCTGTGGAAGGGACCATCCCATAGCCCTGTGGCAATTCCAGTGGGTTATAGTCCATTCAGGCAGATGAGGGTTGTAGCAGCTGATCTGAACCCAAGAGTGGCAGACATAGAGGGCAAGGGATTCCTTGGGGCCATGGAGGCTTCTATGGCTTGACATTGGGTAGAAGGCCCAGAGGAAGATAAGTCTAGTTGGTGTCTTCTGTCAGTCAGTGAAGCCTGGGCTGCTGAAGAAGTCAAGCTACAGCCTCATTCCCAGTGCCTGGGTTTTATTCTAGAAGATTTTAGATGCTGCCCATTGGATTGGAATCTTCCACTGGGCCTGCGATTCTGTGGAGGGACCCCTCATCCCTCTGCATGCGACCCAGGCCTGGGACTCCCCAGGTAGTGGGGAATAGCCCAGGAGGACTGGCCCCGTCAGCCAGGGTCACTGCTGCAATCTGGAGTCTGCCTTGAGGGTCCTGTGGGTAATGGTCAGTGAGTGGCCCTTAACCCCACTCCAGATGTGTGCCTTTACTGTGATCAGGGGGAGGGCATGTGAGGGCCCCGTGTGTGGGAGCTGGACAGCTGACAGTTGGGCGGGGCAGCTGGTGAGGGCTTCTACAGGATTACCTTTCTTCTAAAACAAAGCAGTTTTCAGGCAGTGCCAGTGGGGAGCAGGCTTTGTGGGGACATGGGCCCAGGGATGCTGTCAGGTACCTAACATACGTGTTCACGTGCATGTGTCAAGCATGAGCGGGGTTTGTGTGCAGAGACTGAGACCACAGGTCAGCAGCAGTGTGTGGAGAGTTGGGTGCTTAGGCTGCCAGGTGAGGAGGGGTGTTGTAGTCAGGGGTTACATGGAGAACAACTGCTACAGGACACAGTGTTTGTAATATTATTTTATAGTAGTCACCCAAAAGTATACACAAGAAAGTGCAGGAGAATCTGTCCACAACACTAAGACCCAGGATAGCCAAGGGCCTGGATCCCATAGCAATATCATGCAAGAGTCCCACTAGAGACCCAAATGCATGACAATGCCTCCCACAGTACCAACTGGGAATCTAAGAGCCCACAAGGGCTCACGCCAGTTTATTTACGGTTCTGTGCTGGGAAGGCCACAGGTCAGCGGTGGAACTAGAAAGTCTATGCCAGCAGGGTGAAGGAGCTGTGCAGTGGGTTGAGGGTTCTACGTGGGAGCCGAGAAGTCACGCTCAAAAGAAGAAGCGGGGCTGCCCTGAAGAGCACCGCAGCCATCCCCAACGGTGACGAGGTCCCGCGCTCCTCCGACGATGGAGAACAGTTGAGCACAGGTCAGGAAGCCCAGCGTGACCAGCTTCTCCAGCACACAGCTTCCCCTCCGGAGCCAGGAAGCGATGCACAGTGTGAGGAGCAGAGCTCCCGCAACATGAGTCACAGCCACTCTCACCGATGAGGTCCCGAGCTCCTCCGACGATAATGGCCGAATCCACATTGGAGAAGCCAGCGTGACAAGCACCTCCAGGAGAACCAGCGGCCCCAACAGCAACTCTTGGAAGAACCCACAATGCCCGACTCTTCTTCTTCACATCCCTATTTATGCTGGCAACTTTCTTCAGGTGGAGCATCTTGAACTCAACACCAGCTGAAGCTGGTGCTAAGTTGACCACCAGTTTGTAATCCATAACAAGGGGGTAGGCCATACTTGCAGTTGCTCCCTGACCCTCAGTGTGGCAAGGGGTCAGCAATAGAGTGCTGAATGACCACGCTTCACATGGGAGGGCCGTGATGGCCACTCCTGACCTTTGCTTGCTTGGATACAGGATTTTCTGTGACTGTTACTGTGTGATGTGGGCTGGGAAAATGGGAGTGAGGGCCAAGTTAGGGACCTGGGCCAGGGTGGGCCAGGCTGCAGGTTGGGAAAAGCTGAGGACTGGAGCAGTGGGAGATCAGATGGACACTGTGACTCTTCCACTACCTCTTGACTGGACTGCTTGGGGCTCTGGCTCAGCCTCCAATCTCAAACACTCCTGGACAGATGCATCTAGATGGCTTACCCACTTGTCTCGTCAGCTTCCTGGCCAGATTGGAGGGTGAGGCTGGCAGGGGAGCTCCAGGTCCCATTCCCATGGAAAGAGCGCCATGTCCCCTAGGGGCGCTAATTTGGGCCACGGGCAGCTGTGCAGTGGTGCTCAGGCAGTTATTTCTGGCAGCGCCAGCCCCAAGGGCCTGTCCACGGGCAAGCAGCCACCTTCCCTAGGGTCCTGCTCTGTTCCTTCTGCCCCTTTCTTTCCCTCCCAGGACCCTCCAGGGCCTGGGGGTGTGCAGAACCCACTATGGGCAGAGATGTGACTGGGAAGGAGATTTTGCCTTCTGTTGCCAAGACAAGCCTGCTGATGGGGGGAGCCCTCACTGCACCCCGCAGGCACTGGGCCAGAGCTGTGACAGGGAGATCAACAGCAAGTATCTGGAAATTTGGGAGTGCAACAGGATTGGGGCTGGCTCTGCTTTCACATAGAACATTCCTGGGGCGCTGTGCCCCCTCCCCCCACCCATGTGCCTACTGGCATTGCTGCATACTGCCACCAAGTGGCTGGTGGGGTGTCGATGCTGCTTCTTTGCTTGTGCAGCCTGCCTGCCTGCAGGTGTAGTGACTGGAGCTGGGCATCAGACACTTTTCCACTCAGTTATACCTTGAAAAAACCCCAAACCAGGCACTTTATTAAGAGCTAAGCAGAGGCCTTAGCACTCTTATTAATTAGCTTGGTTTTAAAAATTGAGCCCAGTTAGAGGAAACCATAGACATGTGCTGCAGGATGTGACTGAACAAACTTTGCCTGTCCCGCTGAGGCTGGGGGCTACCTTCTGAGAAGAGCCCAGATCCCACCATTGTTTCAAGACCTGAAAGTGTGTGTATACACACAGGAACAGAGAGGACATATGCAGGGCACATCTGGCTGGAGTTTGGGGGCTCCTCACCCTCCCTGCATATTGCAGCCAGGATGAAGAGTAGCTTGAGGCTGACTCAGCATGATGACCACCCAGGCAGGGCAGAACATTTCTCATATGCTGTTCAAAGTTGGGGTTAGGGTTAGAGGTGGCCATAGTCCACAAGGATGCCAGCCTGAGGTGAAGGGAGAGGGACATGGGGCACAAGTCTCTGGAGGCCACTGGCATAGGAAAAGCTAGGGAGGAGAATGTTCTGGCAGCTGTGACCAGTCATTGGTGGGGTGATCTTCTGTCCCTCAGCTGGAGGCACTTTCCCACAGCAGCCCAGCCCCCCTTCCCCCTGTGACCCAAGACTCTGGAGAACAAACAGCTCCATGTTTGGCTGGCTCCCCTCATTCCCCACCCCCACCCCCAGCCCTGAGAGCTGAGCATGAGTCATGCAGGCTGGGTGCTGGCTTGCAGACCACACTCCCTGGGCCAGGCACAGTGTGGGGTGTAGGGTCAGGGACTCCAGAAATGAAGCTCTGAGCAAGAAGCAAGTTTGGCTTAGGGTGGCAAGGGAGGGCAGGGGGCAGAGGAAGGGACAGGTTGAGTGCCCCAAGCCCCCAGAGGGTGAGGTACTGGCAAGAAAACCCCTGGGGCAAATCTTGAACTTTGTGGAGCATTTCCTTAATGGGTCCAGGTAACTGTTGGCATTGCTGAGCCACCAGCCTTAGACCAAGCCTGACAAGCACCCTGTGGGGGACTTGGCCATGGGATCCTCAGACAATGAGGCCTGTGAGTCTGACCCCTGTACCCCTGGACTTCCTGGGTTGATAAAGGCATATGTGAAAGTGACCTTGGGTAGCTGCCAGGCTCTGAGGTAGGAGTGATGGGTGAGGTACTGCTGAGCCCCTCAAAGTTAGGTGGGTCTGTACCTTAGTGCCAAGTGATTGGCTTACAGGAAGTTTTGAACTTGGCCAGCTGGCCCAGGCAGGGTTGGAATAGCACAATGGAGCAGTGCTGTCCCTGAAGTGGGGGCAACTGGGGGAACATGGAACTGCCACCCCAGCCAGCGCTCAGTGTGCAGAGTTCTTTAGTAAAAAAGGGCATGTCTCCTGATGACTCCCACAGAGCCACATAATTCTGTCCCTCCCAGCATCCCATCACTTTCCAAGCACAGACTGGTCCTCTGCACGCACCTTCCCCCAGCTGGAACCCTGGGGATTCTGGCTGTGATCCAGCATGTCTGGGAAATTCCCCTCCACCCGTCCTCAGCTTCCAGGTTCCTCTTCACCTTGTCAGCAGATTGTTGTCGTGGCAACAGCCTCAGAATGGAAGAGAAGCTCCTTTCATCTCCACATTCTAGTAGGGTGCCTTGCTCTAGGCCTCATAGAGACCAGGACAGATACCCACAGGGCTTTGTGGTCTCAGTGCTGGAAGTTCTCTGGGCACTGTCATGTCTTGCAGGTCTGGAGTTTTGGTCACCTCCCCCAAGGCTGGGACCTACCTTGGGTCATGGTAAAACATGGAGGAGGGCCTGGGGCTTTGTCCAGGCCCTGAGGTCAGAATGGGCTAGGCCTGGCCCAAGGCCAAGACCTGGCCCCAGTCCTGCCCTAATGGCTATAGGCATCTAGAGGAAGGGAGTATGGGGCAGGAAACTGAAGGGACAAGTGAGAAAACCTGGAGCTCCTTCTAGGGGTCCTGATGGACCTGGCCCCTCTGCCTTTGAAACCGCTTGTTTCAAGATAATCTCAGCTATGCTTCTCCAGCCTGCCCATCTTAAAGGAGCTTGTGAAGATGGAAGAGCATGCTTAGCCCTCCTGGAAGGATGTCTACTGTTGCCAGGCCAGTCCGTACCCAGCATCTCCTGTCGCACTCCACTTAGGAACAGCTTTCTGCCCTTCAGGGCTATACAGCCTCAGGATCTCCCTGACTGGTATAGCCACTAGGGGCTCCAGTGTTGGCTCCAGTGTTGGGCCCTGTGCCCTGATAGAGGCATCCATGGTCACTTGGATGGAACCATGATGGCCTCAGGCTGCTGGGGTGGCCACCTATTGCCTGCACAGACCACACTAGGGAGGAGTAGAGAGTTGGAACCTTAAAGAACCAAGGCTGGATGAGTTTAGACTACAGAGTTGGCACTTTTGTGTCCAGGTCACTAGGGAGCCACAGCAGAGTTTGGGGCAGGAGAATACCTTAGATCTTTATTCCAGAGGTAGATGCTGTGGGCAGCTTTGACAAGAGTCCTTAGGTGCATCATTGCTGGGTGATGGATTCTGGCTTTCTCAAAGTACTGCTCCACCCTCAGCAGGGACAGGGGCAGGACCTGGTGTTATCATGGGGCTACAAGGAGGATCTGAGTGGGTATGTGTTGGGAGACAACAATGCTACAGGCAGCTTGCATGAGTTGAGGGAGTTCTGCGGTCCCTGGAGAGCCACATGACAGATGGAGGGGCCCCCATCCCCCACACCTGCTTGGGTGCTGGGTCTCTTATTCTTGATCCCCATGGAGCTTGGAGAATGGCAGGTGGCTAGGGCTGCAGCCAAGCAGTGTTGTTGTTCAAAAGAAAAAGCTTGACACACAGACTACAGTACTTGTTGAAGTGTGTTCACATACCATCAGATTAGCCATTTTAAAATCAATGGTTCAGTGGTGGTTAGTCTTTGCAGTGTTGTGCAACCCCTATCTCCCCCAGCTCCACAGCGTTTCTGGCTTCCCAAAGGGAACCCTTCCCAATTAGTGCTCATTTTCCAGCCCCCAGTAGTCTGCCATCTGCTCTGTCGCTGTGAACCTGCCCCTTCTAGATGGCTCACAGATGCAGAGTCACAGGACACGAGGCCTTTCATGTCTATTTTCTCATGCAGCTTTATATTCTCAGAGATAGGGAAGGTCAAAGACCTCTTCCTTTTCAAGGTTGAGTAATATTTCATCACATAAATGGACCATATGTCTGTTGATGGACATTTGAACTGGCTGTACCTGTGGCTGTTGTGATCAGTGCCACCATGGACCTGTGTGGACAATACCAGTTTTCTGTTGACCATGATACATTCCCCATCTGAAACCCTCCACTCACATTTTCATGGATGTGTAATATCCTGACTTGTTTGTACCCTGGTATACATGCGTGAGAATGCACGTCCTTCAGGAAGGGCTTTGTGTTGTGGCTGCTCTGCATAAAAGTATCTGCACACTTTCCTCAACTTGCCAGTCATGCTCCATGTGTTCTAGATGTCATCATCTGGCCTGCTTTAAACAGCACCATGCATTCCTGAGCAACAGCACCACACACCATGCTCTGTGGCCACCCATAGGTATCCTTGGGAATGACTGCATTTCACCTTTTCTCCACACACTGTGTTCTGGTGCTTGATCATCATCACCAAGCCTCCCTGGCCCCCATGGCTGCGCAGACCTCAGGAGGATCAGTGCTCTCTGTCCCATGGGCTCAATGGCACTTTAGGACTGTCCCAGTCCTAGGTGGGTGGTGGAAAGCTGTGCCCAACGAGGCTGCCTGTCAGGCCCTGGATAGGCTGACAGGATCTGAAGCTGTCATCCTCGGCAAAAGGCACGAGGACCTGCTCAGATGTGCTTTAGCTGACAGGTTCCCTGGCTTCGTGTCCTCTCTGCAGAATGGAGTTCCCCATGAAAAAACATGTGCCTTTCTTCTTAAGCAAATTAAAAGAGTAAGGTTGAGTGCTCCTGGGAAAGATGGGAGCAAGCACCAAGCACGGCTTGTGGGTGGCATGCAGGATCCAGGCTGCAGAGCACTCAGGGAGGGGCAGCCCCTCCATCTCCCAGGGCAGGCAAGGCTTGGCCTAACCAAGGGTCCATCAGGACAGTGGAGCTACAGAGCTGGGCATGTGACGCTTGTGACAGGCAGTATGAGTGTGAGTGTGGGTCATGACGCATTTGCTCTGGGCTCCCCAGCTGTCCTCACCCTGGCTTCATCTCACACACCAAACTTGTGGATTTGGCCTAATGGAGCTCAGCTGACTGAGCAGATTGCTGTGGGGCCAGTGGGCAGGAATAGGGTGGCTTGGAACCTTGTGATTCTGAACAGCAGGGTTTTGTGGCATCCACCCTGATTTCACTATTCAGACCATCAAGGAGCCCTGTCCAGAGTCCCTGGGGGCCATTATGATCTTGAGAGGCAGGGAACAAGCCGCCCTGGGGCCCCCCAACTCTCACTCTCTAGGATAACCATGCTTCCTGTTGGTCTGAGGATCTTCAGTTAGCATGTGACAGTGTGCCCCTGACCATTTAATTGAGGGACGGCAGCACCCCTTCTGTGGAGATACCCTTCCCCTGCAGGCATATGCATTAGTGTGGAGGAGGAGAGATGACCTGAGCCCATGACAGGAGGATTCAAAGCCCTGTGGATTGTTGCCTAAGGGGTTCTACATGAGTCCCCTCAGTGCATTGGAGAGAAAGTGTCGTGACCCTCACTGTACTAATGGGGAGACTCAGAGAGGTGAAAGGTCTGGTAGTGTAGACTCAGGGTCAGACTTCTGTTCCCCAGCTCTATCGTGGGGATGTCACTGTCTGCAGCTTGAGGGCTATAGTGAGCTGCATGTAGATAAGGAACACTGAGGTTTGGGTGGTCCAGAGCCATGCAGGCCTGTTGGGGACTTCTGCCCCCTCCATGGGACAGCATGGCCTCTGGGGCCCTTCTGGCTCCGCTGCTAGTAGAAATCCCTGCCCACCAGGTCCTAGGTGACCCTGGTACAGGGATGCTGGTGTCCACCTGGGTTTGTCACCCAGCAGGAGGGCATGCAGCTTTTGGGCTCTTGCACCTGGGCCCAAGGCAAGGTATAAAGGCCACTTTTCTATCAACAGGCAGGTCCTCTGGACAACTTGTTGTGGTCTTGTGGGTTATCCTCTCGACTCCCCAAATGAGAAAGTGTAGATGGATGCAGTGTTCCTAGAAAACTACCCTGCTCTGCTCGGTGAGCTCAGAGGCCAGTGTGGCCCCCAGACACCCCTCCTGCCTCTGCCCCTGCCCCTCCCGCTCCCAGACTTGCTGTCCCCCCATCCCAGAGCTCCAGCAGGAGAGCTGATTCAGCACCACGGACAGCACCCCCAGCTGGCGCTTCCTTTGACCCTTGTGAGGCTGCGTGATTTTGGGTTTTGTTTTGCAGTACTGGGGATTGAACCCATGTGAAATCTCGTACTGAGCTACATCCTCAACCCTAATTAATTAATTAATTAATTTATAGAATGGGTCTTGCTAAATTACCCAGGTGGGATTTAAACTTTGGGATTTGCAATTTTCTTGCCTCATCCTCAGCCTCCCTCAACTCCCTCAGTGTTGGGTTTACAGATGCGTGCCACTATGCCCATCTGAGGAACCAAATTTTGGGTGACTATTTGGGGTACATTGGAGCCAAGCTCCTTGAAAAGTGCCCTGTGGTGACCTGAGAAGCCTGTGGATGCTTTCATGGACTTCAGCGTAGGCATTTATGGGCTGATGGGTGAGCTCCCTTCCTGTCACAGAAAGAAAGCTGGGGTATTTGTCTTTGTTCCAGTGTACCTGAGGGTCTGAGAAAAGGTCCCTGTCCCCAGGGAGACTGAAGAGCCAGAGTCCAGGTAGGGCCTTGGTAGTATGAGGGTATGCTGATCCCACAGGTGAAAGGGAAGCAGAGTGGGGGGGAGACTCTCCAGGATGACAGGATATCCCATGAGTTGTGTGGAGTATGGGCCAACAAAGTGGGCACTGTGCCTAATGGGTTCCCCTACCACAGGGCCATCTGGAGCCCATTCCCAGCCTCTCGCTGGGCTTGTTTCTCAATTCTTTGCTGCTCATCAGCTTCAAGTCCTCAAGGATCCTGTGGGAGAGGCCACCTTAATCTTCTAAGAGATACTCAGGCCTGCAACCCCACCCAACTGATTGCCCTGGCTGTTCATCTAACACTGTCTCCTGTCTGCACATCAGCCTGGCTTCCACTGACCCATGATTCTAATTTGTAGAATTTGACTTAAAACCTAAAGGAATTTTAATTAAAACCCAGAAAGCCCATCTATGTAATTAAACCTGTGGGTGTTGCCAGGCTTTGTGTGATGGGGCTGGTTGGCAGCCCTTGTCCTCAGCTGCCCACAGAACATGAACAGGATAGCCTCAGGAGTAGTTGGGCTGTCCCTTCTAGGTGGATGCTGGGCTGTGACACACATGCCTATTGTAAACTTTGTTGAGGGAGCCTCCTTGAACTACTGGTCATTCCCAATGACCCTGTCCCCCCTGGACTCCCATTGGTAGGCATAGGGATGAGAGCTGTGTGGGTATGAGGGTATTCTCTGGAGCAGCTACTTCTGGAGTCTGACTGTAGGATGCTGGGGAAGGGGAGGCTGAGGATTTGCTGTGGGCCAACTCTAGATTCAGGGCTTAGGTAGGCATCCTGACTGGCCTTGGGGAGAATGTTAATGTCTCTGTGCACTGGTGGCTTCTGGTACCCAGCCAACGTGGGCTGGACTGTGAAGCACAGTGGGTTACAGATGACTTTTTGTTGTTGCCACAGTGGGGTATATCTGCCTGTGAGATGCCCGTGCCTGAGAGTCTACTGGCAGTGTGCATTTGGGGTGACTCTCAGCTCAAGGACTTGCTGGAGTCTCTGGCCCCCAGAAGATGCCTGGTCAGGGTAGCTCCTATCCTCTTGGAACCAGATGACAGGGCTGAGGTTTCAGGTGGCATAGCAGAGGAGACTGGAGTGGAAGAGCTAGGACTTAGCCCTGGAATGTTGATCCAGGCTGTTTTTGAAGAGCATCATTGTGGCACAAGCTGGGGAGTGGACCCTTGCCAGCCCTTCTTGTCCTGTCGGGAAGATGTAGACACCTGTCAAGTACTGGCACAGAGATGGTCTGCTCCACTGTTAGAGTTAAGGTGCTAGGCAGGTTCTCTCCAAGCCTCCCCAAGACTGAGGGATGCCTATGCCTTTCCCTTCATGCCCCACCTCCCCATCCTCTGGGCCCCTCTCAGCACCAGGGGATGCTACACTGTAGCTTTAGTAATGGCTGGAAGCTGGCAGGTGGCTGATAGTCTTGTGCTGGAGACCCTCATGGCAGGCCATCCAGGTGAGAGAGAGGGCACGTACCCTTATGTCTCTCAGTGGATGTGGGGCAGGCCTGGGAGAAACTAGGCAGCAGACTGGAGAGATGGGAGTGGCCGGTCAGGGTGGGCTTGAGGCCACTGCTGAAGCAGTGTTTGCTGACATGAGGGTTGGGGGAGAGCTTGGTAGGAAGAAGAGAGTCTTGGTTCCAGAGACATAGTCCCCATCCCAAGGAATAGGTGGCAACCCTTGGACCCCTCTCTGAGCCTCCCCAAGACCCAGTAATGCCTGTACCTTCCTTTTTTATCTCTCCCTGGTCCTGGACCCACCCAAAACCTCCCCTTCAGGGAGAGTGATGTCCTGCAAGAACGAGTTCAGCCAGGTGGAGCATGGACTTAGACCAGGGAGCAGCTCTGCAGCCCTGTCTTGTCTGCCCCTGTTGCTTATTGCCCAGGCCTTTGCCATACTGTCCCTCTGCCAGTGCTGTCCTTCCCAACAGCCCATGCTCCCACCCCAGCATGCTCTGTTTAATCCAGAACACCTCTGGGAGATGATGGTCCCCATCTTGAGCCACAGAGGGCATGCATAGCAGTTACAGGACAAAGGTGCCCCAGGAGGGAAGCAGAGCCCCAGCCTGGCTGCCTGGGCCGCAGCCAGCACAGAATACGGAGGCCAAGGTGCTATGGACCCAGCAGGCTCAACTGAGCTCTCCATCGTGTCATGAGCGAGCCCAGGCACAGGTCGGCGTCCTGTGGTACTGTCTGGAGCTGTAACCTCCCCTGAGTGGGGTGGGGGCAGGTGCAGGCAGGAGGGCTTTGCAGTCCAAGGATAAAGATGTGAGCTGCCCTAGTGGGAGGCTGATTTCTGTTTTCTGCAGCCCCATTATGGCACAGGCACTTGTTACTGCTGAACCCATTAAGTGTAATTACGATGCGCTCTGCAGGAACGTGTAATTACAGAGGTGGCTCAGAGCCACCATGCAAGGCACCACCGTGGACTAGGGGCCTGGCTCCAAAGAAGTGAAGGTAAGTCAGGGACTAGCCAGTGGGTCCCTTGGGAGGTGGGTGTACAGGAGGGTGACCCTGCTTTCCCCTGCTTGGCTCCAGGCCCAGTCTGATGGGCAGGGAAGCTCTCTACCTCTTGAAGTGTGAACCTCTTGGGACTGTCCTCCATCTATCCCTGAGGGCTGGGATCACAGCCCTGACAACCCACACAGCCTCCATGCCCAGGGCTTCTACATGCCTTCTCTGAACGCCACTGGCATGTGCCCAGGACACGACTCTGTGTGGCTGCTAATCACCACTACCTTGATCCCCAGAACAATCTCTGCGGGGATAGTGGGGGCTGCAGGGCACTGAGGCTCAGAGGTAGGTGACCTTGAACAGAAGATTGGAACCCTGGGCCACAGTCTAGAGCCTGGCGTGGTGTGAGGATGAGCCACCCATCCCTGTCACTCCTAGTGCTTATGGCATGGGATCAGGATGCTACAGTCAGGCCTGGACTTCCCATGGCAGGTTCCAAAGGCTTAATTCTTCCTCCTCTAATCCCCTTCTGCCCTTTTCCTTCCACCTTTGTGCACAGATGCACGTGCATGAGAATGTGTTTTACTGGGGATTTAACCCAGGGTCTTCATACTAAGCTACATCCCCAACCTTTTTTTGAGACAAGGTCTCACTAAGTCATTATTGCCCAATTAGGCTTGAATTTGGAATCCTCTTGCCTCAGTCTCCCAGAGTGCTGGGATTATGAACATACACTACCAAAATCTCTTTAAGAAAGGTCACTCTTGGTGGTCAGTGATCTCCACCCTCTTTTCTCCCACTTGGCTGTAGGCCAAGTTCTGTGTGGGGTACTGAGTAGGGTGGATGAGTGATGCCTTAAGTGGTCCCCACTGGGCCTCAGGTGTAACAGCCAGACTGTGGGCTACTGTACCCAAGTTCTTAATGGGCCACTGGGGTGGTCAGGGCAGGCGAGCTCCTCTTCCCCAGCCTTCAGACTGCAGAGTAGGCCTGGTGAGAAGGGGGAGCTTGTGGAAGGGCACACCATGGTACCACCTGATGGCCACCTTCTGAAGGATGGCATCCTTGCCCTGAGGCCTTGCAAGCACGCCTAGGTGAGTGTGCACCCTAGTAGCCTGATGGATACTGGGGTCCTGAGCCAAGACGTGGGGCGTTTACTGACCGTGATCCTTAACATGCGCACATGGTTCGAGCACGTCAGCATGCTGGTCATCATGCTTAACTGTGTGACCCTGGGCATGTTCCGGCCCTGTGAGGACGTCGCCTGCCGCTCTGAGCGCTGCAGCATCTTGGAGGTGGGGGAGGCAGGGGCAGGGGCAGGGGCAGGGGTGGGGCCTAGTTCTGGTTGGGCCTTGGGTAGGGCTGGGTGGATCTCTGGTGGGTAGGGCCTTGGGTGAAGTGGGGGGCTCCCTGCCACCCTGGTTTGTGTCCCCCACCTTGCCTCCCACCAGGCTTTTGACGACTTCATCTTCGCCTTCTTTGCTGTGGAGATGGTTATCAAGATGGTGGCCCTTGGGCTCTTTGGGCAGAAGTGCTACCTCGGTGATACCTGGAACAGGCTGGACTTCTTCATTGTCATGGCGGGGTATGGTGGGGTGCCCAGTTGCACTCAGCCCCACCGCCAATCCCCACAGGGAGAGAGGAGGCATAGCTCTGAGACATAGCTGTAAAGAGAGCCAAGGTCCCAGCTTGGTGTTTGGTGGGCAGGAGGGAGGAAGGTGTGTGCTGGGTCCACAAATATAGCACATGACAGGAGAGAGATGGGTAACCTGTGGATCGGTATTCATGGGGCCCTGAGGTGCCAGCCTGGTGGGGGCATAGCCCCTCCCGCAAGCACCTTCCTTGAGCTTCCCCTTTCCCAGCATGATGGAGTACTCCCTGGACGGGCACAACGTGAGCCTCTCAGCCATCCGTACTGTGCGTGTGCTGCGACCGCTCCGTGCTATCAACCGTGTGCCAAGTAAGTGTCTACCACCCCTTGGTAGAGCTAGACATGTGTATCCTTTGGGTGTTTGTGGGAAACCCTGGGCCCAGGACTGGGAGGTGATAGCTCCAGGTTCCTCTGTGCAACTCAGGCCCTGGTACAAGAGGAGAAGGGGACAGTAGGTCACATGTGCTGCTGGCCTGGGTCCTGGAGGACCTGGCTCCATTCCAGGGAGATCCAAAGCTGAGGTGTGATGGACAGTCAAAGTGTAAAGAGTCCAGTGCTGAGTGACAGGAATCATTCTTAATCTCAGGTTTCTTCTCAACACAGCATCGGGGGCAAGGCTGGGAGCTGAGCAGGTCACAGGTGGCTTCATTGACTGACAATCCCAGTATGGCGTGAGGGTGGTATAGACACTTGTGTGGGAGTGGCTCAGCTGTCCTCTGCGCAATGTACCCCTCCTATAGGGAGAGTGGAACAAGGAGACCTCTGTCCCAGAACAGAACCCAGCTGGGGAGAGGAGCTTGGCATGGTGGTCCAGTAGAGCACACCAGCATCGCACCTAGTCCTTGTGACTGAGCCCTGCCCAGTCATCCACACCTGCAGAGAAAACCCCAGGACTCTGCGAGTAGCTGTAAAAAGGGCCAAGGGAGCCCCGCTGTGCCTGTTCATACCACATGGAGGACTCACAGGAATCATGTGACTGCATGTGTGGACACTGCTTGCCTGGACACTGGCTATCTACTGGGGATGGTCTGAGATTTCTCTTCAGAGTGCTCAGTGTTGGAGTGGGGATGCCAGACCTCAAGGCAGTGCAGATGTGTGCACACCTGTGTAGGAATGGCTCCTTAGGCCTACATGTGGTATGCTCATGCCTTTTGGCTGCCTGACCTGGATCCTGAAAGTCTTACTACCCAAGTTTGTCCACAGCCCCCTAGTTGTCAGCTATTCCCAGACCAGATGCCAGCCTTCCACCTTCCTGCCTGGCTCTAATCTCCAGGATCAGGTTGGGTTCAAATGCTGTATGACCTCAGGCAAGTTACTGAACCCCTCAGAGGCCCAGTTTCCTGCTTTAACAGTGAACAACAGTGGTTCTCCCAAGGACGGCAGTGAAGGGATGAACATGTGACTCTTGGCACTGCCTGGCACCCTCTTCATGTTCAGTCTTGTCAGCAGAGCTAGTGGCTCTTTCACATGCTCTTGCCCATGAGGGCAATGAGGTGACAGGTTAAATACATGTGCTTCTGCCCCAAACAGGGGACTCCACCAGGCTAGATTCTGGCTCCCATGAGGAGCCCTAGGATAGTTCAGGGCTGCATCCTCCTGTCTATTGGGTTAACTCTGACTCTTGGAACTGTGAGTTTGGAGTCAGTTGCTATCTAGTTAGGGTAGCACTTGCTCCATTGTTCATCTCCTGTGACTGGCTTCCATTCTCTGAGTCTGAGACTTCAGTGTCCCTTATGACTTAGACTCCCCTGTGACTTGTTGGCCCAGTCTGCCATCACCACTCTCAGGGGCCCCATAAGACCTTGAAACCCTCTTGTTCCTGGCTGCCTGGTCCAGACTCTGCCTGCAGCACTAGCCTGGTCCTGCTTGAGTTTCAAAGAATGGAGCTTTATCCTTCCTGAAGCTGGGGACGGGCAGGCCCAGGAAAGAGCTAGGGGCACTTGACCATGACCAGCTTGCTTCTTGAATTTGCTCAAGTGCACACATCCCACTGCACAGAGCATAGGCTTCAAAACTGCCTCAAGAAGCCATAGCCTGCCCTTACATCCCCTTGGCATGGAACCGTGGTTCTGCTCAGCACAGTTCCCCCTGGGTCTGAGACAGAAAGCTTCATTCCTGCTTTAGAGCCCTGCTTGCCGGAGTCCTTGAGGCTGCTGCTTCCCTTAGGGCCTCAGACAGAGTTGGGAGCCAGTGGTCTCTCAGCTGGTCACACAAGGACCCAGGGATGCTCTGTGGTCAGCCCTGCATCTCTGTTTCTACCTGTCACCACTCTAGAAGGACCAGGAGCTGCCCTGCCTTCACTCCCTAGGACTGTGGCCTGTTCCCTTGTAGTTACAGCTCTGAGCCAGGAGTATCACTCGGGCATGCACAACATCAGGTTGGGGATCATGGTGCAGCTAACCAGAAGACTCAGCTGACCCATGTCAGCATGCTGACTGCCTCCCCTCCCTCCACAGGCATGCGGATCCTGGTTACCCTGCTGCTGGACACGCTGCCCATGCTCGGGAATGTCCTTCTACTGTGCTTTTTTGTCTTCTTCATCTTCGGTATTGTGGGTGTGCAGCTCTGGGCCGGCCTGCTGAGGAACCGCTGCTTCCTGGATAGCACTTTTGTCAGGTGTGCAGGCCCCACCCCTTTGTGCAGGCCATGCTCAGTCTCTTCCCTTCAGGACACCACCTACCTGGCTCCTTCAGGCCATGCCCACTCTGTGAGGTTTCTCCTGCCCTGCAGACCATACCACCAGAGCCTTTCTGCCAGATGATTGCAGTCCATAGTGGGAATTGAGTTTTCCTGCCTGGATCTCCTTCCCTATTTCTGTGTCTTTTCTCTTTGCGTGTCTGTTTTTATGGACTCCAGCATCAGGGACTGACCTCACAGCATGCACTGGACTGGGCCACCCACTCATCTACTTTCTTGTGGACCTCTGAGAGGTCTGGGGTGTGCCCTGGGACATGACCAGAAGGGCTTTCTGGGGCTTATGTGTTGGGGTACTCTTCCCTGCTGAGGACAAAACTGTAGCAGTGGGGGACACCTGGAGCCTGTGTGCAGCAGCAGGATGGTCCTCAGGAGTGCAAGAGGATGAAAATGTGGGTACAAAGCCAGATACTTCAGTACAGGTACTAGTGGAGCCAGGGCTGGAGGCTTCCCTTCCCCAGTTTGGTCCATGCATTGCTTCATTTGTAACCACTAGGGGTCTATGGTTCTGGAAACCTGCTTAGAGCAGAAGCTGGGGTTTGTTCTACTTCTTCCTCTTATTCCTAAAGAATAGTGGACCACAGAAACCTACTTCCTGTCTGTCCTTGCTCCCTCACAGCTCTCAGGGTGGGCACCCTGGGGTGCACATTGCACTCCTACTTCCTCTTAGAGGGAGGAGCTCTTATCCTTTTCATCCTGGATTCATGTGACCTGGGACTGGTAGCTTGCCGGGGTTACCCTAGAAAGTGCCTGCAGTGCTGTTAGGTACCTGCTTCTACCAGACCCTACAGATGATCCATGCTGCCAGTGCCCAGCACCCAGTCAAAGATTTTCACTTGTAACCTGTCTGTTCACTGAGGTGGCATCTGTTCTCTTTGTCCATGGGTCTCAGGGCTTTTGGGAAGCTTGCGGAGGGAGGGTGGGTTGGTGGGGACTGGGAAGGGGAAACCAGGAGGAGGCATCAGTGGACCCAAAGCTGTGGAGATCCCCTGGCCCACTCACCAGGCTGTGCTGACTCAGGCATGGGGTTGTCAGGGAGGAGGGCAAGAGCAATAAGAGGACATCAGGGCAGGTCCAGGGTTCCTAGGGTTAAAGGGACTGGGTAGGTCTGCCTTATGGTCATCCTCATGGGCTCTTTACCCACATCATCCTGTTTTGTCTGCCTGTCTCTGGCAGCCAGGACCCAGCATGATGATCCACCAGGGTAGTCACTTTCAAAGGCCTGTGTGACAGGGCAGAATCAAGCCTGTAGGCCCTGGGCAGGTGAAGCTGGGCAGAGGAGGGGTGGGTGGCCCCTCACCTGAGCCTCAGCCTTGGCATTCCAGAAACAACAATCTGACCTTCCTGAGGCCATACTACCAGCCAGAGGAGGGTGAAGAGAACCCTTTCATCTGCTCCTCACGCCGTGACAATGGCATGCAGAAGTGCTCACATATCCCTAGTCGCCGTGAGCTGCGTATGCAGTGTACGCTGGGCTGGGAGGCATATGGACAACCACCAACTGAGGCTGCAGGTGCTGGCCGCAATGGCTGCATCAACTGGAACCAGTACTACAACGTCTGCCGTTCAGGGGACTCCAACCCCCACAATGGCGCTATCAGCTTTGACAACATCGGCTATGCTTGGATTGCCATCTTCCAGGTAGGCACCAAGCCACAGGGTCCCTGTCACAGTGGGGCACTGAGGACTTGGAACAGGGTCCTGTGAGAGAACCATCATCCTAGAGGGCATGGTATCTGCTTCTGTCCTGGAGTCACTGCTTTCCTCTGCAGGTGATCACACTGGAGGGCTGGGTAGACATCATGTACTATGTCATGGACGCCCACTCGTTTTATAACTTCATCTACTTCATCCTGCTCATCATTGTGAGTGTGGGCTAGGCGGACACGCATTCAGCTCCAGGGATACAGTGTGTAATTGGGGAGGATGGGACTCTGCATGAGGATCCCTGTGCGCACTGGGGCAGAGGCTGCAAGGAGTCAGTGCTGCCCAGGCCAGTGGGCTATAGGCCAGGGTAGTCAGGCCTTCTGTCAAGCCTCCAGTCGATGGGGCAGGGTGGGGAGAAGCTGGGGAGGGAAAAAGTCCATTTTCAACCTCCCAGTGTGACCTTTGTGGTCCTCTCTGTGGCTCTATGGTGCCCAGGCAGGAACAGGTCATTTTATCAAGCAGCAGAGCTTTGCAGGCCCCTGAGTGCATGGCAGCCACCTGTGGGGACCCAGCAGAGGGAGAGACAGATGGGTGCTGTGTGTGTTCTCAGCAGCAAACAGGAGGGATGCATGGAGGGGAGTTGATGGTGGCCCCACCTGAGGACATCAGCCCTAAGGGCTTGGGAGAGGACAGTAGGGTATCATGTCAGGATGGACCTGAAGAGGCGGGCAGGCTACATGGTGACCTTGAGGGAGGTACTAGGCTGTTCCCTGTCCCACAGGCAGTTATGAAGTATCTGCTCTGTGTCCCTTGGGGGCCATTCCCACCATAGTGTCATGGCTGGATCCCAGTCCCCCAGAATGCAGCTGAGGGCTCAGCATGGAGCCAGGCTGGTGGTCACGCCCACTCTGCCACAGGTGGGGTCCTTCTTCATGATCAACCTATGCCTGGTGGTGATCGCCACTCAATTCTCGGAGACCAAGCAGCGGGAGAACCAGCTGATGCGTGAGCAGCGTGCCCGCTACCTGTCCAATGACAGCACACTGGCCAGCTTCTCGGAGCCAGGCAGTTGCTACGAGGAGCTGCTCAAGTATATGGGCCACGTCTTCCGCAAGGTCAAGCGCCGTAGCCTGCGCCTCTATGCCCGCTGGCAGAGCCGCTGGCATAAGAAGGCAGACCCCAGTGCCACCCTGCATGGTCAGGGTTCCGGGCAGCGGCAGCGACAGGCAGGCAGGCGTGCAGCCTCTGTGCACCATCTGGTCTACCACCACCATCACCACCACCACCACCATTACCACTTCAGCCATGGTGGCCCTCGCAGGCCCAACCCTGACCCCAGTGACACCCGGCTGGTCCCGGCTGGTATGCCTTCCTGCCCAGCCTCCCCAGGGCAGGGGCCACCCAACTCCGAATCTGTGCACAGTATCTATCATGCAGACTGCCACGTGGAGGGGCCCCAGGAGAGGGCACGGGTGGCCCATGCTGCAGCCACAGCCACCCTCAAGCTAGCCTCGGGACTGGGCACCATGAACTACCCCACCATCTTGCCCTCAGGCATGGGCAACAGCAAAGGCAGCTCCAGGCCCAAGGGGAAGCGGAATGCTGGAAACACAGGGGCCACAGGGCACAGTCCTCTGAGCCTGGGCAGCCCTGACCCCTATGAGAAGATCCAGCATGCAGTTGGGGAACACGGTGAGGACTCTGTCACTACCCTCAGAGGAGGAAGAGGGGGAAGGCAGGGTAGGGCAAGACTCTCTGAGTGTCACCCTTGCCCCAACTCTGTGACCATCAAAAGGGAAGGTAGATGCCACCTCCACTCCCCTACCCCCAACAGTGAACCTAGGCAGGCAACAGCCCACTGAAGCAGAGTGTGACCAGGCAGATAGCATTCTTGGTCTGTTGAGGACAACCTATCAGGGTGCCTGGCCTATTTCCCATGGCCTCTGCCTGGCCAGAGAGGGACAATGTGCCCATGTTTTTGTCCCATCCATAGCCTTAAGGGTTTGCATAGCCCTTAGTGGCTGCAGGAGCTGGCCCCTTTGTAAGTGTGGAAGCTGAAGCTGGGGTTGAATGGTAGAGGAAGTCAGGGTCACAGAGTCCCCTGAGGACTGGGAGAGTGCTGCCACCCCAGTGCAGTGGGGTCCCATTATCAGCCCTCTTGGGACAGGCAGTAGAGGGGGAGATGCCAGGATCCCCAGGTAGTCAGGTTCTATGCCAACTTGGAGGTCCTGCTGGGTCCTGTGCAAGATGGTGGACAGAGGTGTGTGTCCACTGTGGTAAGGATGTGCTAGGCCCACCTGCACCAGTACTAGAGGTTATCTGAGTGCCAGGATATTCTGGGCACACGTGTCTCCAGCCTGCGCTTCTTATGAGGGTGGTCTCGGAGCCCACAACACAGCATAGTGTTGGTGTGAAGAAGGCTGGGACTCCAGAGTTTCAGCAGGTTCTCTGGGAATGATAGCAGTGTGGCTGTGCCAGGCTAACTTGTTTCCTGCAGCTGCCCACCAGCAGCCTGTATTGTTATGTCCTCATGGATGGTGCAGCCCCATGGCAGGCTTCTTTGTCCCTATAGTGTCCATGCCCAGTGTGATAGGAGTGCAACTATAGGGAATGGATGTGTGTGTTTCCACTGTATGTGAGACAGTGTAAGGATGTACATATATGTGCTTGGATGTGAGAGGCAGTGCATAGGTATGTATATGTGTAGCCAACCATGTATGGAAGACTGCTTAGGTAAGAGTGCTGCTTAGGTAAGAGTGCACCTGTGCATGTCTGGGTGTGTGGGGGACAGTCTGCACATAAGTATGTGACAGTGCACAAGTGCAAACTGTGTGCTTAGAAGTGTGAGTCCATGGATGTATACGTTTGCCCTGGTGTGTGAGATAGGCACAGATGCACACATATGGGCCCAAGTATGAAACAGCACATGGGTGCATATATGTGTCTGGGTGTGTGAGACTACAGGTGGACGTGCATGCATCCAGGTATATGAGAGAGCACACAGGTGGGCACATGTGTGCCTGAGTATGTGACAGTACACAAGTGTGTGTATGTATGTGACACTATATAGACATACAAGTATGTTCTAAGTTTTGTGAGATAGTGCACAGATACACACATGTACCCAGATATGTGCTGGCTGATGTGTCTGTCCCCAGATCTTCTGGCTGCTGTACAAAGTACCCCAGGTTGAGTTGCCTAGAGCAACAGGAATTGACTGTCAGTTCTGGAGGCAGAAAGTCCAAAGCCAGGGTGTTACAGGACCCATTCTTTCTGGTGGCTCAGAGAGGGACCCTTCTTACCCCAGTCCTGATGGTCATCATTCTCCTCTCCCTATGTCTTTCCCCCTTCCCTGGAGGATACCCATTTGGTTAAGGCCCTCCCTGCTCTAGGGTGACATCATCCTAACTGATGGCCTCTGTGAAGGACCTGTTTCTGTATGAAGTCCCACCTAGAGCTTAGGGTGTGAATGGGTCTCTCCTTGGGACAAGGTACCCTCACCTATATGGGCATAGGTTTCTGGGCATTCTGGGTGTGGTATCAGTGTGCAAGCCTGACCCATCTCTGCTCTCCTGCAGGCCTGGGCCGGGCCCCCAGTCACCTGTCAGGCCTGAATGTGCCCTGTTCCCTGCCCAGCCCCCCTGCGGGCACGCTCACCTGTGCACTGAAGAGCTGCCCATACTGTGCCAATGCCTTGGAAGACCCCGAGTTTGAGTTCAGTGGCTCAGAGAGTGGGGACTCGGACGTCCATGGGGTCTATGAATTCACGCAGGATGTGCGCCGTGATGACTGCCGGGACTCCATGCAGCTGCCCTCAGCAGTGGATGTGCCTAGTCAGGGCAGTGCGCAGCGACCAAAGGGGCAGGCAGCCTCTGGTGAGCCAGGTGGGCTGGGCCACCTCTGGGCCTCCTTTAGCAGCAAGCTGCGCCGCATTGTGGACAGCAAGTACTTCAACCGTGGCATCATGGTGGCCATCCTCGTCAACACACTGAGCATGGGCGTCGAGTACCATGAGCAGGTGGGGACTGTAGGGGACTGCAGACCCTGCACACCAGGCCCTCTTCAGCCCTGCAACCAGGGCTTTGACAGTGTCAGGAGCAGCTAGGTCCAGTAGTTGGTCAAAGGTTTTTCCTCTGTTTTGAGACCCTGTTGTACCCTCACAGTCCACTCTCTGCTCCTGGTACAGTACCTCACCCTGGTTCTCAAGCCCTGTGCCTATAAGGCTGGTGGGGGGGTGTTTCTGGAAGCTCCAGCAGATACTGTACCTAGTTATGATGGTAGGAATTAGGCAGGGAGGCAGGGTCTGGAGAACCTAGGATGGTAGTGATATCCTGGGACCCTGGTTTCTTCCCCAGGTTTCTGAGATGTTGTGTAGCCCTTCTGTCCTTTGGGCCCTTGGTGAAGCCAGACCTGTTGCAGGTCAGAGTCCAGATGTAGAAGCCCATGGGTGGGGCCCCCTGACCACTTCTCTCCCATCTGCAGCCTGACGAGCTGACCAATGCACTAGAGATCAGCAACATTGTGTTCACCAGCATGTTTGCTCTGGAAATGCTGCTGAAGCTGCTGGCCTGCGGCCCACTGGGCTACATCCGGAACCCTTACAACATCTTCGATGGCATCATTGTGGTCATCAGGTGGGTCCCATCTTTGGCTAGCCAGAAAGCCTGAAATGCTCCACTCCCTGCAGAAACCACAGAGGGCAAAGACCTGTCCTCACAAGGGAGCATCAGTGATGGTGTATAGCAGACCAGGGGAAAAGGGTAGGGGCCCTGGTGGCTTCATTCCTCCCACAGACACAAGGTATGCACAGGTCATCTACGTGCCAGTCAGGTGTATCTAAAATGCCACTCCATGCAGAAGCAGAGGGATGATACTGGTCTTTCAGCCTTGAGGCCCCACTGTTCAGGGCCCAGTCCTTTGAGAGCCCAGCTTGGAAGCTGGGTCATGCTGGGTCCTGGGGACATGTGCTGCACAAAATCAACTCATAATAGATAGAAGAATTTGAGAATGACCTTTTCTCCAGAGAAACAGCTTTACAAGGGGAGGCCTGGCCCCTAGCAGGGAGGGGGTTGAGCACAAGCAGATGAGGTGGGGCTATGGAGGTTGGTACTTAAGAACCCCTCAATGAAGAAGCGTCTCTGATCTGACCAGAGTGAGGGTTTCCTGAGGGTCCAAGGGGAACTGAGAAACGACTAGTGGCCTGTAAAATTGCTGTTGAGATGTTGCTACAGCTCCTAGAGCATCTTCATACAGCTGAACCTGCTCCCTACTGCAGATTTTAGTAGAGGCTACTGTGGCTCCCAGGCTGGCAATTCTGCATCTGGGAAGAGGAGAGTGGGGTCGGAAGTCAGGCTGCCCTGACCCTTGCCCTGATGCTGACCTGCAGTGTCTGGGAGATCGTGGGGCAGGCAGATGGTGGGCTGTCAGTGCTGCGTACCTTCCGACTGCTGAGGGTGCTGAAGCTGGTGCGGTTCCTGCCAGCACTGAGGCGGCAGCTCGTGGTCCTCATGAAGACCATGGACAATGTGGCCACTTTCTGCATGCTGCTTATGCTGTTCATCTTCATCTTTAGGTGAGTGCCAGCCATACAGCATATGTGGGGTTAGGTAGACAGCAAAGTGGTATCTGTCCTTGACATGAGCCCTGGGGAGGAGGACCTCCCCACTGGCCCTGAGTGCAGTATCCACAGAAACTCAGTCACCGCTCCCCTGCTCAGGCATAGTCAGTGAGCTCCTACTGTGTACTGAGGCTGGCTGTGCTCTCCTGGGGCCCCTAGAAAGATGAGGTGAGGGCTGAGAATGGGCTAGGCTTCTGGCAAGGTGGGCAGTCCAGGCAGGGTGTCTCTGCCCCAAGGGCTCAACGTGGTATCCAGGTCCTGGCCACTTCCCAGAGCCAGATTGGCTATCCTGCTTCCAGCCTTAGTCTTTTCACTTGCATAGTAGAGAACTCAGCTCTGGGTTAGGAGGGAACACCAAGTACTACGCAGGGGACCCCTCTAGCTCAGCTACCTGCCCTGCCCTAGTATCCTGGGTATGCACCTCTTTGGCTGCAAGTTCAGCCTGAAGACAGACACAGGGGACACCGTACCTGACAGGAAGAATTTTGACTCCCTGCTGTGGGCCATCGTCACCGTATTCCAGGTACCACAGGGTTAGAGTCCTGAGCAATGGGGACAGTGGGAACAGTGAACCTTGTCCCCAGGGAGGTTGTGGGTGTCCTTGGGTCCTGAGCCCCCTCAGTGCGAGGACACCCCCCAGATCCTAACACAGGAGGACTGGAACGTGGTCCTGTACAACGGCATGGCCTCTACCTCCTCCTGGGCTGCCCTCTACTTCGTGGCCCTGATGACCTTCGGAAACTATGTCCTCTTCAACCTGCTGGTGGCCATCCTGGTGGAGGGCTTCCAGGCAGAGGTGAGGCACACAGAAAGATGGGAGCCCGGGCAGGTGGCTGGACCCTCTGCACACCGTGCTGGCCCTGGTGGTAACTGCCATCCTGTGCTAAGCACACGTGGTCACCCAACAGGGCCTCACATTCACCTTGTGCTTTATGGATACAGGGTGATGCCAACAGGTCAGACACAGATGAGGACAAGACATCTACTCGCTTTGAGGAAGATTTTGACAAGTTGAGAGACCTGCAAGCCACAGGTGTGTGTGTGGGGAAAGTGGGCGGGGCTTGTTGGGGGGCACTTGAGGAGCAATTTCCCATTCCTGAGACCCTAGAGGCTCATGGGACTCCTGCTAGCAGAGATGAAGATGTACTCACTGGCAGTGACGCCCAACGGGCATCTGGAGGGCCAAGGCAGCCTACCCCCTCCGCTCATCATGCACACGGCTGCCACACCCATGCCCACTCCCCGGAGCTCACCACACCTGGATGCAGCCCATGGCCTCCTGGACTCACGGCGCAGCAGCAGTGGCTCCATGGACCCTCAGCTGGGAGACCAGAAGTCACTGGTAAGGGTTGTCTCCTGCCCAGTCCTAGGTACCCTCTTCCCCTGAAGTACGTGAGTCCCACTTGCCCTGTGCATAGTAGGAAAGGTACTGTGCTCTGTAGGTGGACTTGGGCCATCATTCACAGTAGCCACATGTGAGATAAGATAATAGCTGGTCTGGCACAGAGCGCATCAGAGGGTAAAACAAAAAAAGGCCAGCAAAAACCTATGTCAAACAAGGCCTGTGGGACAGGATGACAGTGGGATGGAGGACCCATGGATCCTGCCCATAAGCACAGCAGCTCAAGTCTGTTGAAAATAAATTCTAAGGACACTGACCCCATGGATGCTGCTGGATCTGGCTACTGAGACCCCCAAGAAGGACTTCAGGAGGGAGAGGCAAAGGGTGGCCAGCTAGGCAAGCTGAGGGACAGCAGGAGGCAGATACACAGCAGGGAGAGGGAGAGGGGAGGTGCCCGTGGCCATGCAAACGACACAGGGAGCCTCTAGCAGCCAAGCCACTGTGCACATTTTATCACAGCCAATGCCAGGGTCCCCGAAAGGTGAGAAGAGACAGGCTAGTGGAAAGCAAACCTGGACCCTAGAGTCTAGGATGATCATAACAGAGGGTCTCAACAGAAATCCTCAGGAAAGAGCCCTGGGTGGGTCTGAATTTACCCCTTGAAACAGTAGCAAAATTTCTTCTCTGCATGTCCAGAGATAACTGATAGGAGACTGGGCAGCAGCTGGCCCTTGTTAAATTCACCCATGGTACCCACTGAGCAAGCGCCCAGCATTGTCAGGTATCATTTGAAGGTGCAACCTAGACATTGTATTCTGTAGGGTACTTGCTAGATGATGGCTATGCATAATGAGTACTCTGTAAACACCAGCTATGGCTGCTGGTAGAGACCCATGGGAAAGGACTTTCTAGCCTAGAAGTGGTTGTTTGGGGAGTCCCAGACCTGTGGCTGGCCTGTTCATGTACTCTCACCCTCTAGGCCAGCCTGCGCAGCTCACCCTGCACCCACTGGGGCCCCAACAGCGCCTGGAGCAGCCGGCGCTCAAGCTGGAACAGCCTGGGCCGTGCACCCAGCCTCAAGCGCCGCAGCCAGTGTGGGGAGCGTGAGTCACTGCTGTCTGGTGAGGGCAAGGGCAGCACAGATGATGAGGCTGAGGACAGCAGGCTGGGCATGGTGACCCGCCCGCTGCGGCGTGCTGAATCATTGGACCACCACAGCACTCTGGACCTGCAGTCCCCACAGCTGGCCACTGTGTTGCCTGCCAAGCTCCATGACTGCCCCGGGCAGACAGTGGCCCTGCCCAGCGAGTTCTTCCTACGCATTGACAGCCATAGGGAGGAGTCGGCTGACCTCGATGATGATGTGGAGGACGTGAGTGGATGGATACTGTGGGCCTGCTCAGACTGACCACCCTGACTCCTCCTACCTTGGGACTGATTCCCCAAAGCACAGCCTAGGCAGGGATTTGGGCATCATTGATGGGATTTGAAGGAACAAGAGCAGACTGGCCAGGGAGAGAGTCCAGCATCAGCTGTCATGGGCTTATGTCTCCTACCCTGGGGGTTAACCACTAGCCAGGAGGTACCTGATAGGAGAGGCCCCCAGGAGCATCCTTGCAGCCTTGTGGACATTCAGCATGGTTGTGCATCACCTGGGTGGGGAGGACAAGGCTCATGAGGTGGAGATGGTGAGGATGTGGGTGGACTGCCCTGAGAAGGAGGTGCAGACTCTGAGGACCTCTCTTCCCCCAGAGCTGCTGCTTCCGCCTACACAAGATGCTGGAGCCGTACACACCCCAGTGGTGCCGGAATCGAGAGTCCTGGGCCCTATACCTCTTCTCCCCGCAGAACAGGTGAGGCATTCCCCCTCATTGTCCTAGCTTCACCCTCCCTCCTACGGTTAGCCACAGGGGCCCTGTGAGGCAGCAGCTCGGCAAGGGCTGTCCTGGGACTCCATCTAGGTGTGCTGACTCAGTCACCTCCCCAGGCTGCGCGCCTTCTGCCAGAAGGTCATTGCACACAAGATGTTTGACCATGTGGTCCTCCTCTTCATCTTCCTGAACTGCATCACCATAGCCCTAGAGAGGCCAGACATCGACCCCAACAGCACTGTGAGTTTCTGGGGCAGCTGGCCAGGTGGGGAGCAGATGGTATGGGTGCAGCCTTCCCATCAGCCTCTCCCTACAGGAGCGAGCCTTCCTCAGCGTTTCCAACTACATCTTCACAGCTATCTTCGTGGCCGAGATGATGGTGAAGGTACCAAGGTGTCCCTGTCGCCCTCTCTTTTGAGGTCCCCATCTTGCCCTATGGCCCCTGGCTACCTTGACCCTGGAGCCTTCCTGCCAAGCCATGTACACGGACACCTTCTCTGCAGGTGGTGGCCCTAGGCCTGTTGTGGGGAGAGCATGCATACCTGCAGAGCAGCTGGAATGTACTGGATGGGCTGCTGGTCCTGGTGTCCCTGGTTGACATCATAGTGGCCATGGCCTCAGCTGGTGGTGCCAAGATTTTAGGCATCTTGCGTGTGCTGCGCCTGCTTCGGACCCTGCGTCCTCTGAGGTGGGTGGAACAGAGAGGAACCCTGTAAGATCCAGAGAGAACCTGCAGGGCAGTCCCTCTCTGCTACCCATTCGGTTCCATGTTGAGGTCATTGCACTTACCATGTTTTTTCTTAAGTGGGACCAACAGCACATCCTCTGTCGGCTCCAGGGTCATCAGCAGGGCTCCAGGCCTCAAATTGGTGGTGGAGACTCTCATATCATCTCTCAGGCCCATCGGGAACATTGTCCTCATTTGCTGTGCCTTCTTCATCATCTTTGGCATCCTGGGAGTGCAGGTGGGCATGATCAGCAGGACTGGGAGAGCTAGCTGGGTCTGGCTCAGTCCAGGGGTAGGGAAGGGCAGGGTGCCTCAGCCTGAGGCCTGGGTGACAGCCTTGCTCTCCCAGCTCTTCAAGGGGAAGTTCTACTTCTGTGAGGGTGCCGACACCAGGAACATCTCCACCAAGGCCGAGTGCCGGGCTGCCCATTACCGCTGGGTGCGGCGCAAATATAACTTCGATAACCTGGGCCAGGTGGGTAGGCAGTCATGGGGGGCAGGCAGGTAGTGGTGATAGTGGGGCTTTTAGACCAGGTGATGACCCCAGCCCTATCAGTGACGTCCATCCATCCCGCAGGCATTGATGTCCCTATTCGTGCTGTCATCCAAGGATGGCTGGGTGAACATCATGTATGATGGGCTGGATGCTGTGGGGATTGATCAGCAGGTACGTGCTGGGCACCCATTATGGGTGACCTTGAACAAAGGCCCAGTGTCCCTGGGGTTGAGATGGGTTACTTCAGAGATCATGCTCAGAGGCTGTATCTAGCCTGAACACTTGGGTGAGGTCCTCTGTGAGCCAGGCCTGGAGGAGGTCCCAGGCAGGCAAATAGGCAGCCAGTGGCCAGAGACCTACCATTTTTAATGCTACAGCCTGTGCAGAACCATAACCCCTGGATGCTGCTGTACTTCATCTCCTTCCTGCTCATCGTCAGCTTCTTTGTGCTCAACATGTTCGTGGGTGTCGTGGTAGAGAACTTCCACAAGTGCCGACAGCACCAGGAGGCTGAGGAAGCTCGGAGACGGGAGGAGAAGCGGCTGCGGAGGATGGAGAGGAAGCGCAGGAGTAAGGCACCGGGGGTGGCAGCGGCGGGTCGGTACCTGTGCGCACTGTGGTGGCGCTGTGCCGGGCCTGCAGTCCCTCCCTGAATGGCTCTGCACAGGCGCCTTGCATGGGCCAGCCTCCCAGAGGGGCGAGCAGGAGGGACAACAGGGGCCCAAGAGGTAGATGGGGCATCTCAAGATGCCTCCTGCGTGCCGAGTTTGGTCTGCCCAAGTCGTCTGTGGAGCTCGAGCAGGCTGTGGCTCAGGGGCAGGGGGCTTCCCACACAGGCCTGAGAGTCCCCTCTGCCTCTCACTGTGGCCACTCAGACATCTCCTTGTCTTTCCAGGCACCTTCCCCAGCCCAGGTACCTGCTGCCCGCATGCCCCGCACACACGCTCAGCCCGCTTCTGCCAGCCACCGCACGGGGAGGGGCGTGCCACCAGGGGCGCTGGGGTCCACCACAGGGTGGGCACAGTGCTAGGGTGATGGGCACCAGTTGGGGTGGTGGGAGGAATGGCTGAGGCTGTTCGTGTCCTTACTGCTGACTTCGCTCCTGTGTGACCCTCTGCAGCCTGCATGTATGCATGCTCAGGGGACAAGGGTGGGGACAGGGAAGAGCCACCTTCCTGCTGGCTGTGGTTGCTTTGTCTTCTTGTGCTGGCCCCTGGCTCCTTTGGCTGCCCAAGCTGAGCCAAGCTCTAGTGATGCATGCTGGACCGAGGAGCATGAGGGTCCGGGGTGGTGGGTCATTTCCCATTGGCACCGGCTCTCCCTGGTCCTGGGCCTTCAGCCCCTGAGTGCCTGGTTCTGTCTCTTGCCCTAGAGATGGGCAGCCCACATCATCTTCTGCAGGCCTCCCTAGTGGATACTGGGGGCTACAGCAGGCAGTGTCTGGTGCAGAGAAACCTAGAGGAGGGGTGCACACAGTGAGGGGTGTCCCAGGAAAGCTCCTATTTTACTGTCCTGTTGTGACATCGGCTTTGGATGGGCTGAGAGTTGTGGCTTATATGTTTACCTCTGTTCAAGTGGGTTCTGCAGGGCCCAGATGAGTAAGAGAAGAGGGTCACCCTGCCCAGTCTCACATCTCTGGGGTACAGCATGGACACAGACCAAACCCTTCTGCTGCCCATCACAGGTCCCAGGAGGGTAGCGTCTGGGTGGGGACCAGGGGGATATTGGGAGGTTACAGAAGCTCCTGTGATCTTCCTGGGGCCACATAGATTCATGATCTGGAAACTTGACCTGCCTCAGGCACCGGGCATTTTCTGGCCCATAGCCTCACAGGGAACTTACTCTTAGCTAGAGTAGGGTCCCATCCCAAAAGAACCCCCTCCTTCAGCTTCACATGAGCTGCTGGGCTCCAGCCAGGCCCTCCCTGAGCCACCCCACCCTTGGCCTCCTGGGAGGAGTTGGAGACATCCTGGTGCCACGAAAGCACTGACCCACCCTCTCCCTGCAGAGGCTCAGCGCCGACCCTACTATGCCAACTACTCTCATACGCGTCGCTCCATCCACACACTGTGCACCAGCCACTACCTGGACCTCTTCATCACCTTTATCATCGGCCTGAATGTCATCACCATGTCCATGGAGCACTACAACCAGCCCAAGGTACTAAGGGCCAGGGAGGGGCACTGGAGGGCTGTGGCAGCGTGGGAGTCCCACTGATCCCTCACTGGGACATGGGGGTGTGGAGGTATGGTTCCATCAGTTGATCTTTTTAAATGGGTGGGAACTCCAGTGACCCCCAACCCAGGAGGTTGGGGAAGGATTCTATCCCAAGCCTTATTGCTGGGAACATTGGCTCTAATGTCCACAGTAAAGCCAGCCTGGGGTTGCCACAACCCGTTTCAGTCTGCTAAATCTGCATCACCACCCTTCAGTAAGTGTATGTCCTTCCCTAAAGAAGGCTGAGGCCATAGGAGAACAGAGTTTTTCACTGGGAATATGCTTAGCCTTAAAAAAAAAAAAAAAAAGTCATTTTGTGAAAAGCTGGGGGATAGTAAGTCTCCTAGGGTCCTTGCCCAGACTGGAGACACCAGGAGCCCGGGTTCCTGCTGTTCTTGAGGGTTCCCTCAGCAGCTACCAGGGTCATAGGGTGACACCTCCAAGGCCCTGCACCAGCTGCAGATAGCAGGTGCTTAGTGACAGGCCTCACAAGGCCCACAAGTCAGCAGAGCAGGAGGATCTGCAGTGGACCCGGAAGGCACCTTTCTCCAGTTTCACTGCAGCATGGGCTATGTGTGCCCAGCTGGAGACTGGGACCTGGCTGCCAACACCCAGGGAGACACCTGCCACCTAGGCCACCACTGTGTGACCACAGGAGACCATATGGGGAGGTGACAGGCATGAGGAGGGAAGGGAAGCCTGGCTGAGACCCTGTCACCGGCCTTCCTCTCTGCCCTTAGTCACTGGACGAGGCCCTCAAGTACTGCAACTACGTGTTCACCATCGTCTTTGTCTTTGAGGCTGCGCTAAAGCTGGTGGCCTTTGGGTTCCGGAGGTTCTTCAAGGACAGGTATGGGTGGATCCCCTGGCAACCAGGGAAGAGACTCCTGTTCTACCTCCCAGATGGGTTCTGGGGTGGGGCCCAAGGTAGTGGCCACGTTGAGGTGTGCTTTCCACTGGCCAGGTGGAACCAGCTGGACCTGGCCATTGTCCTGTTGTCTATCATGGGCATTGCACTGGAAGAGATCGAGATGAATGCTGCACTGCCCATCAACCCTACCATCATCCGTATCATGCGTGTGCTCCGCATTGCCCGCGGTAAGTGGCCTTCATGCCTGTCACCCTAGGAACCTGTAGGCCAGTGATGGCAAACCTTTTAGAACTTTCAAAGATAGCAAATATCCCACTGTGGCACACATGCTATAGATTTGCTGCCACTCCCCTAGGCTGTTGGTCGAATCCAGTGGTGGCCTTGAGTCCCAGGCTCAGCAAGACAGATGGCAGATAGACCTGAATATTCTGCTCCATGCCTGGTCTTCACCCTTACCTGTGTCTGAGATCTCTGCAGGTGGGGCTGGGTTAGCGGGGAGGCCCTAGAGTCCAGGTAGGAAGTGAGGATGTGTCCCTGGACAATCAGGGATCAGCCAGGCCTACTAACACTCAGCTCCTGGCCCTAGTGCTGAAGCTGCTCAAGATGGCCACGGGCATGCGGGCCCTGCTGGACACCGTGGTGCAAGCCCTGCCCCAGGTAGGTCGGGGCCCAGGTCCCGCCCAAGAGTGGGCACTACGTGTCCTCAAGGATAAGGCCATGGGAAGGGCCTGGCTCATGTCCCTGCCTCCCTCCCTCGTGTGCCTGGTCCCACAGCCAAGGTCGTGGCCCATGTATGCCTCAGCAGAGCTGGAAGAGGTAGAAAGGCCACCTGCCTTGGCTGCAGCCTTTGGGCAAGAACAGTGACCATGGTCTGCCCCAGCTGTGCACTTCTGAAGGCAAGGGGCCGCAGAAAGGGGTCAAGGCAGGGGCCGAGGCAGACTTGCCTGTAACGGGGCAGAGGACTGCGGCCTTGGATTGCTGAGGCTTATGCTCTCACTTTTGGTGCCCTTGGCCCCATCATGGTCTTTTCTGGCCTCAAGTGAAAGATTCTTACTGTGGAGCTCAGTCCCCAAGCAGCCACTTGCTACTGCCCAACCTGCAGCTCATCTACCCTGTCACTCTGCACTCTGCCCTTCAGCTGACAGTCCCCTAGCTGCCTTTCCAACAGCCTATCTCCTTTCTAGCAGCCTCTCCACTGGCACCTATTTATCTGTGCACCCACCCACTGGCCCTCAGTTCCTATCCCCATGCATGCCCACCCTTAGCAGCATTTTGAGTTTCTGCTGTGTGGCGCTCCCAGGTGCTGCTCAGTTTCACTGAGCTCAGCTCTTCATGGGATGGGAACAGGGAGGGCTGGAGCAGAGTTGCTTTGAGGGAACCAGGCAAGGCCCCTGGATGATCTTCCTGTCCACTAGCACTGGGGGGAGTCCTGTATTCTGGGGTCTGAGGTGGAGTCGGCCCACACAGGATGGGCCAGGGAGTAGCACACTCAAGGCCTTGGGAGTAGCACCTGCTGGACAGAGGTAGAGTGGCTGTGGGGCAGGGGCTCAGAGGCAGGATGGGGCGGGGAGGGGGGGCTGTGGGGAATGGTGAGGGCCACAGGTTGGCTGGGAGTAGGAGGGCACTGGATGCTGGGCAAGGACAGGGACCTCCAGGGGCCACAAGAGGCTGCAAAGCATGGGTGGAGTCTGAGCCCATCTCTGGCCCTCTCCTGATTTCCCTGGGCAGTGGGTGCTGGGCCTGTGCCGAGGGCTGGATGGCAACCAGGCTGACCCCTCTCTGCTTCTTTTTCATGTAGGTAGGGAACCTTGGCCTTCTTTTCATGCTCCTGTTTTTTATCTATGCTGCCCTGGGAGTGGAGCTGTTCGGGAGGCTTGGTGAGTGTAGCACACAGACATGGAACTGGGGAAGTGTGACTGCTGTGTTCAGCCATGAGCACCCAGGCCTGTACCCTGGGCAGCTTAGCACACTGGCCCATACCTGGCCAACCCACCAACCTCTTGAGGTGCCCCTACCCATCCAGCCTCTTCAAAATTTCTGGAGTCCAGTGCTTGCAGCAGGCACACACAGGCTGCTACATGCACAGAGGTGTGCAGACCAGTGACGCAGACATGCCTGCACCCAGACCTATGCCTCTGATGGGCAGGGACGGCCATACTCGGGGCAGGCGAGGTTGTACTTGGAACCACTCATTCACTCGTACTCATGACACCCATGCTCACACAGTCATACACACTCACACATGCATGCCTCATCCTGACCCCTACGTGGTCCTCAGGAGACTGGTGCCACCAATGTGTTTTTATTTTTTAATTTTTACCATTATTCATGTATTTATTTTTTACAATACTGGGGGATTGAACTCAGAGGTTTCGCACTGAGCTGCATTCCCAGATTTTTTTTTTAATGAGGCATTGTCTCACTAAGTCACTAAGTTGGTGAGGCAGGATTCAAACTTGCAGTCCTTCTGCCTCAGCCTCCCAAAGTGGGCTCACAGGTGTGGACCGCCATACCCTTCTGTATGTCCTTTTACATTGTCACCAGAAACACTTCCCATTCTGGGCTGAGGTAGGTGGGGACCTCTACAGGCAGCTCAGTCCCTGTTCACTCTTTTCCAGCTTCCTGGTCAGCCTGGGGCCTGCTGGGCCCTGGATGGTAGGTAGCCAAGGGGGTCTGTCCGCCTAGGAGAGCTTGGTCCGGGCACAGATGTTCCAACTCCTTCCCAGGACTCTAGGTTCCCCCCACTGAGTTTGATGACTCATGGGCCAGGCCCAGCAGCCAGGGTTCCCTGTTGCTGCACAGAAGCCACAAGCATGCTGACCATCCACGGCTGTGAGCCAAGAGTCCAGGCCTGTGCAGGAGGGTGAAGCATAGGCAGTGCTGTCAGCTGAGAATGAGTTAGGGCAGAGGGGCTGAAAACCCACTTCCACCCTGCACAGAGTGCAGCGAGGACAATCCCTGTGAGGGCCTGAGCCGGCACGCCACCTTCTCCAACTTCGGCATGGCCTTCCTCACACTCTTCCGTGTGTCCACTGGTGACAACTGGAATGGGATCATGAAGGTACCAGTGGGGCTTGCAGGGGTGGGCACCTGCTGATGAGGGCAGCCGGTGTAACCCTGCTGCCTGCCTGCCCAGGACACACTGCGTGAGTGCGCCCGCGAGGACAAGCACTGCCTCAGCTACCTGCCAGCGCTCTCGCCCATCTACTTTGTCACCTTTGTGCTGGTGGCCCAGTTTGTGCTTGTCAACGTTGTGGTGGCTGTACTCATGAAACACCTGGAGGAGAGCAACAAGGAGGCCCGTGAGGATGCCGAGATGGATGCAGAGGTTGAGTTAGAGCTGGCACAGGGGGCTCCAGCACACCCCCTGCCCAGGGCACAGGTGAGTCCAGCAAGGGAGAGAGGCTAGGGTATAGTACAGGGGTGGCTTTAGGCTGATGGGCATGGCCTCTCTGTCCCCAGGACAGCCCAGGCTGTGGGCTAGATGCTCCAAACCCGGTCATACGCAAGGTGTCCGTGTCCAGGATGCTGTCACTGCCCAGTGACAGCTACATGTTCCGGCCGGTGGCACCTGCTGCAGCTCCCCACCCACTGCAGGAAGTGGAGATGGAGACCTACTCAGGTGCCCCTTCAGGTACAGGCCCTGGCCTGGGTGTGGGGTGCAGGACGAAGCAGACCAGGCCAGGAGAGGAAAAATGGGAGCCAGGAAAAGAGTGGACCAGGGACAGATCGGGGCTTGGTAGGGAGGCAGACGGGGACTGAGCAAGCGAGTGGATGGGGGTTGCGCTGGGCAGGCTGCACTGGGCGGGGTCCGGTGGTGGGAGACAGGGTGGTGGGAGGAGAGGGTGGTAGCCACTCAGTCGAGATGCATCCCTACCCCAGGCCCAGCCACCTCTGCTCACTCTCCACCCCTGGAGCCCTGTGCCTCCCTTCAGGTTCCACCAGCGACGTCCTCCCCAGCCAAGGGCAGTGACTCCCAGTGTGCTCCGCCCTCTCAGGGTGCACCCCGCTCCCCCAGCCTTGGCCGGCTGCTGTGCAGACAGGTAGGGGAGCTCTTGCCCCTCGCGCTTGGGAAATCTGAGCCTTTTTTCTCCCCACTTGGAGGAGGCACAAGCCTGGGTCATGTCCTGGGGACTCAGGGTTTCCTGGCTGTTACTTGGTGGTCTCAGAGCATCAGGGCCAGTATACTGTGCAGCTCAGGCTGTGACAGCAGACCTGGTCTCAAGGACCTGAGTCCCTGTCTGTTTCAGGCAGCAGCCTCTTTTGGTGGCTGCAGTGTGGCAGGCATGGGCTTGTCCCCTGGGCCTCATGAATGGGGGCCCCATCTCTGGCCTTCCCTGGTCCCAGGTGGGGAGGGGTCCCTGGCCCTGACTGATGGCTGGGGTCCCTCCTCATTGTAACTCTGGGCTCTTGCAGGAGGCTTTACATACCGAGTCTCTGGAAGGGCAGGTTGACAGCCCTGAAAACAGCGGCCCGGACTCCACAGGGCATGTAGAGAAGACCCCAGTGAGGCAGGCATCCCTGGGGGGCTCCCTGAAGTCCCCTCCCCGCTCCCCGTGGCCTGCCAGTGTTCATACCCGCAAGCACACTTTTGGACAGCGCTGCATCTCCAGCCGGCCCCCAGCCTCAGGAGATGAGGCTGAAGCTGCAGATCCAGCAGATGAGGAAGTCAGGCACATCACCAGCTCTGCCCACTCATGGCCTGCTGCTGAGCCCCCCAGCCCTGAGGCCTCCCCCGTGGCCTCCCCTGCAACCCGTGGGGTGGTAGGCAGCAGGCGGGACCTGCACAGGCTCTGCAATCTGGATGCCCAGGGCTTCCTGGACATGCCAGGTCGGGCAGACACACAGAGGTGGCCCTCAGTGGAGCTGAGTGGTGGTGATGGCCATCTGGAGCCTGAGGAAGTAAAGACCCGGGTTCCGGAGCTCGAACCAGCCCTGGGGGCACGCAGAAAAAAGAAGATGAGCCCCCCTTGCATCTCCGTGGACCCCCCTGCAGAGGATGAGGGCTCTGCACGGCCCCCAGTGGCAGAGGGCAGCAGCACCCTCCGGCGCAGAACCCCATCCTGTGAGGCTGCGCCCCACAAGGACTGCCTGGAGCCCATGGAGGGCACTGGAGGGGATCCCGCTGCTAAGGGCGATCGGTGGGGCCAGGGCCCCTGCCGGGCAGAGCACCTGACCGTCCCCAGCTTTGCCTTTGAGCCACTAAGCATGGGGGCCCCTAGTGAGATCTTCTTGGACAGCAGTCAGAGTGTGACCGCAGAACCCAGAGTTTCCTCCTCAGGGGCTGCAGTGCCTCTGGATCCCCATGAAACAGAGCTTTCTGTATCCTCTGTGGACCTTCCAGAGAGGGGGCGGGGACTGTACCTCATGGTTCCCCAGACCTCCATAAAGAAACTGGGCCCCCTCCCAGCCACCCCTGCCCCAGATGACAATGCAGAAGAGCCCATGTAGCTCAGCCTTACAGCACACAGGGCTTTGGCATGGGGTTAGGGATACCCTATGGGGCATTGGCCTCAGACAGGCCAAGAGTGGACCCTGGCTCAGGCCCCACGGTGGGTAGAAGAGCCAGAAGGACAGCCCAGGAGAGGCAGGTGGATACATCCTGTGCAAAATGTGGGAGTCACGGCCCATGACCTCTGTCAGTCCTCTGGGTCAATTCAGGTCTGAGTTTTGCCGCTGCCACCATCTGTGACCACGTAGGGTCTATCAGCAGAACTGTGACAAGATACTGTATCTGTGGGAAAGGGTACCACAGCACTGTCCCCACACTCCACTGTTACAGGGAGCACACGAGCCTCGGGCCCTCAACAGCAGGCTCAGTCCCCAAGGCCACCGTGGCCAGTGTCAACTCTGCTCACAGTCTGAGTCTCCATACATCACCCTCCACACTCTCCCCTCCCATGCTATCTCTTTACATCAGCTCAGAGGTTCCAGGCACATCCTGTGACTCTGGGAAGGTCACCTCACCAGGGTGTTGTGACCCGCGCAATAAGATGCCCCGGCTCCATTCTAATGGCGACTCTATCTGTCCAGCCTTGTGGTCTGGAGATTGAGTTGGCATCCCTCCTGTTCTGTTTCCATTCTGTTCTGTTCTGTTCTGTTCTGTTCTGTTCTGTTCTGTTCTATTCTGTTCTGTTCCCTTTGTCTTATAAATTCAGGTTACATGTTGCAATAATCTGATACAGAAAACTCAGCTTCTTAAGAAAAAGGAGGAAAGGGGCAAAGCAGAATAAATACTAACTTATTTAAGAAATGCACTTTGATTACCACCTCAGAGTCAAATGTCCAAGGTTGGACAAAAATGGGAACTGAGCCAGGCCAGGTGCAACCAGCACTTGGCCACCAGGATGCCCAAGACCAGCAGCCGGAGGCTGAGCAGAAAGAGGCCTCTAGGAGGGGAAGCCTCCAACCCCAACGCTGGCATGTGGTGATAGGTCCAGTTTGAATGTGCAGGGGTGTAAGTGTAGACTCCAGGCCTTTTGGGGTCACCACAGCCTACTCTCCAGCTGAACACACCAGCTTGCAGCTAGGTCTCCATCCCTCTAGCAGACCAGAGGCCTCCAGAGTCATTCTGTGGGCAGAGAAAAAGGTGAGAACAGGTCACAAAGAAGTCATGTAGAAGACCTCACTGGCTCCCCACTCCCACCTTTACCTGATGGACATCCCCTGAGCCCTTTCCATACAGCAGTTCCAGATGAATAGTGTTATCTAGGCTGGAATTGACCTTCTGCAGGTTCACCCTGGAGACTTCTGTTTCCTACAGGCTGTATAGGGGACACGAAAGCTCTAGGGAAGGTACAGGTTCATGGAATGTTGGGGCTTCTGCCCCTGTACTGCTGAGAATAAGGGTGGGCCATTTCCCTCAGGTACAGACTCTGTACCGTGGTTACCAGTGGCGTATTGGTTATGAGTCCTTGGTCTTTGGTGTGAACAGATGTGTAGTGGGCTCTGAGCCGGGGCAACCATGGGGGAAGGTGGTCCCTCCCTGGGACTTCCTTTCTCTGTCCCCACAGGGTGGTGGAAGGGTCCCTCACCCCTCATGTGGGTAGCTTCTGCCTGTTACCCAGCACTACATCCCAGGATGGAAATGAGCCAAGGCCTCTGAGGTGGACAGGCAAGACCTGTCTGGAGAGGGCCCCCACATGCACAAGGATGGTGTCTCAGCTACACCCCAGAGGTCCTGGGGAGTTGGAGTACAGGTCAGTCCACATCATTGTAGAGAATTGGGGGATGTGGCTATTAGCAACTTCAAGTAGACCTGGTAGTTGGATTAATTAGGAACCTGAAAGACAGGGTATGGGTGTGGGGTCATCACCAGTGACTGACCAGTTGCAAGGCAAGAATCAACATCAGTCACCCAGTAGGCCACCTTGGCCAGGTTGCAGCTGTGCTGCAGGATTGTGGTGGCACCTTGAGAATCTCTGCTGCTCCTAACAGGAAGGTGTCAAGCATGATGGAGGCCAGTGACACTCTTGAGCCCTAGAGGGACTGATGGGGGCAGATTTCAGATTTTGGCAGTGGCGAGGAAGGGAGCTGCCTGGCCTAGGACGTATGCAAAGATGCACAGAAGCAGTCTTGTGCCAGTTGGGCCAAGGCCAGCACCAACCAGTCTAGCAGACAAGTGTGTTCTCTGAGCTCCATAGCTGCACACTTCAATATCAAGTGGGTTGATGGTAATGTAGTTCACCCTCTTTACTAAAGAGGAAACTAAAGACCAGTTTCCCTGGCAGCAGTGAGCATCCACAGGGTGCTCCACATATATCACCTTGCAGAGGCAGAGGCTGGCCCACCATGACCACACTCTAGCAGAGGCAGTATGGCTATCTGCATCTGAAACTTGGGGCTGGCCGCACCCTGAGCCAAGGGAGGGTGGTCCTCAGAGCCTGCTTCCTATCCATGCTCTTCCTCCAGGAAGCCTCCCTCACCACCCCTTCTGTCTTGGGGATCTTCTGTATGCTGGGAGCTCTCCAGAAGGATTGTGTATGCAGAAAATGATACAGAAGTAAGGAGCGCCCTGGCTCCCTGGCCTTGATTTCTAATGTAGCAGGACACTGGGAGACGGGGGACAGGGAAAGGCCTCAGAGAGGCTGATGCCTCAAAGACTCCAGAGGCTAGGGGGCTGGGAGTAACTACTGAGTAGGAATGGGGCCTCCTTTTAGGGTGAGAATAGTGATTATGTCTCACAACTCTGCAAATGAGCTAAATGCCACCCCAGTGAGCACTTTACTATGGTTAATTTTCTTATGTAAATTTCACTTCAATAAAATGTTTAAAAAGAATCCAGTTTAAAGGGCTCCCACTGGCCAGATCTGGGTCACTGTGCTCACACAAAATGATAGTAATAGTTAAATCTGTACAACTAAGTGAAATGAGAAACAGCCTACGTGGATAGAAAAATCAGTGGGGAGGAGTTTTTTAACCCCAAAATACCAATCGATACCCCAGGCTTTGGCTTGGGGAAGTCACCAAAAAGTGACAGCAATAGTATTGATTCAGACAAGAGCCATCAGGGATGATGACAGGAAGAGAGATCATAAGATTATTTATGCAGCCTCAAGGTATCTCCTGAAAGTTACAAATTAACTGAAAAGCAGAGGGGTGACTTTCCAAGGGGCCCACCCTGTACCCTTAGCCAGGATTCGTGAATACAGTTCCCTGTGATGAGCCAGGGACCTCCCTGGGCTTCCAAGTGACCCCCAGAATGGACAGTATTCTTTCAGATACTTCTACTCCAATCCTGAACCCCTTTTTCTCAGGGAGGGCACACCTGGCTGCAGAATCCCATGGGGAACACCTGAGAGATGGAGACAGGATGGGCAAATTGCCAGGTGGGACCTCCAGCTCAAAGGTCTGAGTGATGCCCACTGGGCTCCAGGGTCACCCTAGGATGGTCCCCTGTCCTAGGCAACTGAACTCAGTATCTAGGCAGACAGGTAGGACTACCACTCACCATCCCAGGCCAAGAACAGTCATGATAATAAACAGCAGCCATAGTGACCAGTCATAAACTGCAGAGCTTGGCCTTGGCCACCCGTGCCCTCTAGTACCCCACCCCAAGAAGGCCTCACTATGTCTGGGTTCTGGGATCCCCTATTTCCCACCTGGTGCCTCTGTTCCCAGCACCTCACCCAGGGTTTTAGGCTATGCACAAGATACAGCAGGTCCCACCGCTAGGACATTTAGTATTTCTCCCCCTTTTGGCCTAGACCCCCACCATCTGGTGTAGAGGTTTCAGCTCCATGGCTACTGGGAAATATGGCACTTCCAAGAGAGGCCATAGGGTTCATCCCACTCCAGCAGGACACAGATGCTCCCCCAGCAACACCCCCACCTCCATCCAGGCTGGTCGTCCACCAGGCACAGCCAGGGGTTGCAAGAAGTTGTGAGCTCATGGACCATGTTGTTTCTCTGTGGCTGGGCCAGAAGGACAGTTCACCCTGAGCTCTGGGCTCCTGATGTGGTGTGGTGTGGGGTTGGGTAGGGAAGGCTTCACACCTGGTATCTGGGGCAGGAAGAGAAGAACAGGAAAGGGTGCTACTGAGAGGCCCCACCTTGTTCCTTCTGTATACTGCAGCAGGAATTGTCATCTTCCTTTTCCCCCAGATGGACATTGCTGCCCAGGTAGCCAGTGGATGGCTCAGGGAGTAAGTCAAACCACAGCAGGGAGAGAATGAGACCTGGGTGTCCCCACTGCAAACCTGGGCATTTGCTGTCCCCTGTGTAGGTCTGATTCAATGCCACTGCTTCCAGGAAGCTCTCCCTGATTCCTGCAGGGGACATGGGGCTTCTCAAGAAAATCCCAACCTAAGGCCCAAACAGCTTGGAGGAGTCAGTTTAGGCCTCCATGATAATATACCCTCTGCAACGTCCCTGTCCTCACATTTGTCCTCTGCAACAAAGATCAGATGGACAGAGCCCTCCAGCTGTCCATGGTTTCCTGTATGGCTAAGGCCTGATGGCCAAACTGACTAGAAGCCCTAGGAAGAGTCAGGAACTTTCCCCATCTCCAAATCACAAGCCAGGTTTGGAGGGTCCCAGTGAGACCCTCTAAGTCAAGCATTCCCTTTTAAGTGCAAGGTACTGAGACATGGTGATAACCCGATAATTTACAGGATGCAGCTTTGCATGGCACAAACTTGGACTCCTTCACACCAGGACCTGTCTAGTGGTGGTCTTGGCTCAGATATGTGTTAAATGTCTGACGTGTTAACTCAGCTGCCCGTCTTCCTCCTTCAGATTGCCACACCTGGGAGGGGCTGCATGGGGAAGCAGAGACCTGCCTGGTCACCCAACCCAGGGGAAACGGTGGGAGAGCAGGTGTCCTCAGTCTATGCTGTCTCTACCTGGGGACCTAGGAGTCCAGTGTCACCCAGTGGGGCTGAAGCAGGTGGGGAGAGCAGGGTTTTCATGTAATCAAATCCTGAGACTATCCCCCAGGGTCATTCCAGGTCACTCCAAGGGGAGCCTTCTGGGCCCTCTCCTGTCCCAGCTTGAGTCACCTCCAGCACCAGGGAACTCATTACCGCACTTGAATACGATGACCCTGCTCCCTG
Source organism: Dasyprocta punctata (assembly GCA_004363535.1). NCBI lineage: Eukaryota > Metazoa > Chordata > Mammalia > Rodentia > Dasyproctidae > Dasyprocta > Dasyprocta punctata. The sequence goes on along the minus strand of RJWM01000184.1, from coordinate 51,684 downwards.
CAGAGCCCTCAACAGCACCCAGATGCCAGGCTTGCTGTCAAGAAAGATATTCTGGACCATCCCATTCTGTGCCCCGGGCAATGCTGTGACAGGTGCCAATCTGTCTTCATCTGCCAGAGAGCATGTGGGGGTGGGATGGCCTGGCCCCGGTGGTGGTCTCTGGCAGGTCTCCCATAGCTGTGACCCCAGGAGAGCTGGGGCTTGGGGCTATATCTGTCTCTTGGCTCCTGGGGAGGAGCCCTGGCTGTATAGAGAATGACTCATTGTGCTGACCTGGCCCTACCTGGCAGCCACCTCAATAGGGTCAACCTTCACTCTTTAATTTTTTTTTTTTTTGAGATGGGGTCTCTCTATGTACTCTGGGTTGGCCTTGAACTCATGGCAATCCTCTTGCCTCAGCCTCCCAAGTGCTGGGATTACAGGTGTGCGCCACCGCCCTCACTTTCATCTGTTGTCTGCTGCTGGGATGAGCTTCTCTGAGATGAATGCCAGATAAGAAGAAAGCCCCAGCGTGAGGACACTCTCCCCTTTCCTCTAGCCCTCCTGTCACCTTCCTCTCAACCCCACCCCCAGGGCCATGTTGCATGTCCTTAGGACCTCTGTCCCTTGCCTTTCATCCAGCACAGCCTGTGCTAAGGATGTCTGAATCAACTTATTGGAGCTTTAGCACTTATCGGAGGTTGGCTTGTCTGCCAACGATGAAAGCTAGTGAGCGGGATGATGGAGGGATGGATTCCCAGGTTTATCTTGAATTGTTTTTTCTATTTTTTTGAATGACAAATATGTTTGCCATTAAAAATAAAACCAAAAGGAACAATGGAGCAGTTTAGCACTCCTCCCCATTGGATTTCACTTTGGAGAGTGAGGGCACCAGGACTGTGGGGGAGCTGTCACTGTGCAAAGCAGGGCCCCCAGAGATGCTCCTGGCATCCTCACTGCCTCCCTTCTGTGGGATTCAGGCCCCTAGAAATCGGAAGTGGGGGGTAGTGGAGAAGGGCCAGGTGGGTCATTTCAGAATCTCCCCTAAGGAGGACAGAGATCATCCAAAGATTCTACAGGATAAACGTAGGTATTTGCACCAGACAACTGATAATAGAGGGAAGTGAAAATCTTCAGAAAGTTTCTTCCCACCTCAGAGCTCCAGAATAAATCCTGAAGAACTGACTGAGCTGATTAGCTACCCATTTTGCTGATGTGGTAGTGTGCAGTTTCAACTTGACTGGCTCTGGGATCCACTGTGGAGATTGGTAGAGCACACTTCTGGGTATGACTGGGTAGGTGATGGAGGCTTGGCCTTGGGGACTATGTCTGTTCCCTGGCTGCTCCCTCTCTGCCGCTCTTCCTCTGCTCTGCCACCTTAAATTAAGCATCTTTTCTCTGCCACCACCTTTCACCATGATGTTCCTGCCATGGAGCCAGCTAACCATGGACTGAATTTTCCAAAAACCATGAGCCAAATTAAACTACCCCTTTAAATTGTGAATGTTGGGAAAGCTGACTTACAGCTTATGAGCACGATCATGTCCACATGCAATGCACACCAGGGTGGGGACAAACAGCTGGTGCAAACATAGGACAGCATATCTATTCAGGGGCCACATGATGGGTACAAGAATCTGAAGCCAGAACACAGGAAGTTTGCCAGAGTATGAACTTCCTCAGCAGGCATACCTGAGACCCACTCCATCCTGGCCTGGAGTTCCCAAGTGCCTACAGCTTGCCTAGGAAGGGGTGGTAGGAGGGGGTATCCTTCCAGTCCCCATATGTCACAGTGGCCCAGACAGGCTGCAAGCCTGGACATCTGGAACACAATCTGCACCATAGCTGCAAGCCAAGAGGAAGCTTTTGGGACATGATCTGGGGTGAATGATCTAAGCTGAAAAAGAAAAAAATACAGGTGACAACAATCTCAAGTATCTATAGGAGCAAAAACAGGGAGGTAACTGGGCATCCCAGAGGATATGTGTGTGGGTCAGTGTCAATGTGGACTCAAGGACTGGGCAGCATGGCTGAAGATGTGGTCTCAGAGCCTTCACCCCAGCATGGCATAGGAAAAATGGAACTCTTATCCCCATAGTGGAGGTGTGGGCTCAGCCAAGAAAGGGCTGCCTTCAACATAATCATAACAATGGTGATAAATTTCATGCAATGCCGCCTGACAGAATGGTGCAGGTGGAGGCTGAGAAAGCACCAGGTGCTGCTGTTGGTGGGTGGGAGTGGGTGGTAACAGGTTCAATGGATGTCCTGACACATAGAGAATGTGTACCCTTTGACCCCAGTAGCACCCCTTACCAGCACCTGTGTGCATAGGAACAGCCACAGCTACTCCAGTCCTGGAGCCCCATTTGGGAACACCTCAAAGTCTGCTGCTGGTGACTGAGGTCATCAATGTGGGGTTCAGAGGAAAGGCAAACCTCCATGGATTGCTCCAATTAGATCACAGAGGAATGTCACGTCAGACACACGCGAAGTTCCCACCACAACCTGGTCAGGACAGCAGGGAGGATGCTTGAAGTAGGAACTGGGCCATGGGGGCTTGGGATTTCCTGACCCTGTTGCTTGTGGGGTATCTAGCTGCCCTCTACTTTTAACTCTCAAGTGGGCCCTTTTGCTGTACTTGTCCTGAGGCCACTGTGCCAGTCACCAAAAGGACATAAGTTTGTGCAGAGAGAAGTAGGCTCTGGGGATGAGGGGCCTGGCAAGAGGGCTCACATGGCGACATGCCAGCCTCAGGTGATGGGGGCCCCACAGTCACAAAGATACAACCTGCTCCTGCCCAGGACCCTTCTCCTCAGTGACACCCACAACTATAAACCCAGGGACAACTATGGATGCTTTTCATGCATTTTAATGAGACACAGGTGCCAAGAGGATTAGCTACCCGAACAGAGGAAAGGTAGCAGGGGAGGGGGCTTTGGACTTGGGAGGGGGCTCAAGGCAGAGGGACAGGGAAGGCTAGGGGAGTTCCACCTGGGCATGAGGCAGCATGCTGGGGACAAGAGGGGATGCTTCTCTCCTGGTTCAGGGCAGTTCTGCCAACCCAGCTCAGGGGTACTCAGGGACATAGCGGTGGATCCAATCCAGGTAGTGGGTCACACGGGTGTAGATGCCAGGCCGGTTAGGCTGAGCACAGCCGTCACCCCAGCTGACCACACCTGCCTGCAGCCAAGTGCCCCTCACTTTGCAGACCAGGGGCCCTCCAGAGTCACCCTGGGGAGAACAAGGGTCAGTGTTCAAGAGCAAGGCCAGGATGAACAGGAGGGTACAGTGAATGTGGTTAGGGCCCACCTGGCAGGAGTCTTTTCGTTTATTCCCAGCACACAGCATGTCCTCTCGGATAATGTGAATGTGGTCCCCCGTGGAAAGGCCCATGTGGTACTTGGCATCACAAAGGTGATTCTCCACGATGGGGACCTTCACTTGTCTTAGGGGAAATGGGGGTGGGAGCGGCTCTGAGGTGAGAGAAGGAGTAGTCTCAGGGACAAACAGATCAAAGTCCATCTCTGCCCCCAAAGGGAACCTCGCAGTTGGAGCCATGGTATAACCCAGTCTCCACCTGTCCAAGCCCTCACTGTCCCTGCCACTCACCACCATTGTTCACATTGCCCCAGCCTGTCACCCAGCATGGTGTCCCTGAGGGGAAGGTCTCAGAGGCAGGAGGCAGGGATATGGGGTGGATGTGGCTGGTGAGGTTCACAGGGTCCTCCAGCTCCAACAAGGCAATGTCTGCACCATCCTGGGCCTCATAGTAGTCAGGGTGTGCAATGATCCGGCTAATGGGCAGCAGGTGGTCTTGGTAATAGAGGTGTTGCTCACGGAGCTGCACCCGAAATAATTCACGGTCCACAATGTGCCTGGGAAAGGCAAAGTCTTACTCAGGGAGTCCTGGGCTGGGCCAGGTATCCTAGCCTCTGGAGAAACTTGGGGGGAAATTGGCACCATGCCCCTCCTGCCAACACCATGGTCACTCACGGTCCCACACAGTGAGCTGCAGTCAGCACCCACTGTGGGTGGATGAGTGATCCTCCACAGCCGTGTTCCCAGAAGTTGTTCTTGAACCTCAAGCTCACCTGCCAGGGCCACTTGCTGCGAGGGGCCTCCTGGCCCCCCACGATGCCTGCTCGCTCCAGGGCCAAGTGTGGAGCTGCAGCCAGGAGTAATCTCAAGATCAGGCCACAGTGCCACCCTGGCTCAACCCTGCCCAGTGCTGGGGAGACCCTGGGCTTCTCTGAGCCCACCTGCCTCAGCCTGTGGGGTGTGAGGCTGCAGGCAGAGACAGGGCCAGGCTGGGCTGGACTCACCAGGGACTGAGTGGACCATGCTGGACAGGAGGGACAGCGCCAGCACCAGTAGACTCAGCATCGAGCTCAGCATCTGGAAGGAACCAAGAGGGTCAGTCCCTTGGTATGAGCCTGACCAGAAGTCAGGGCGAGCTGGCATCACCAGAGGGTGGAGCCTATGGTGATGACAGGTTGGTACACACTGGGGTCTCAGATGTTGGGGTCTCTGAGTCAGGAGAACTTACCCTAGCCAGTCCTGCTCCTTTCCATCCAGCCTGCTCTCAGCTCTCCATTTATCTCTCTAGAGCAGCTCAGATTGGAGGAGGGTCCCCCCACCCTCCAATCCAGGGGAGGAGGAAATGACTCAGACCCAGGCCCCCATGTGACACATGCCCCTACCACCCATATGTCCATCTGGTGCCCACCAGTTCTAATGTTGAAGAGCAAAGGCCCAGCCACCCTCTCTTGTAGGGCCTTGGAGTTTCAGGCCCTGGAATGCTGCAACCCCTATTCCAGCTGTAGTGAATTATAGGAGTGAGAAGGGCTCCAGTCTGCACAGAATCCACTGGTCCTCTCTGTGAACTGGAATTCCCAGGTGGGCCTGGCCATAGATTCAATACTAGATGTTTGAGAGACCCTCTCTCAGCTGCTGGATCTCTAGCACTGGAGTACTACTGGCTTCCAGATGTTGGGGTCAGAATGCTGACTCAGTCAGGAGCAAAGATGACTCACCAGGAAACTTCAGGCACAGTGGTAACTGGGGACTACATGCTTCACACCACCATCAGTTTCCTTATTAGACACTAGGTGTGAACTCATGTCTGCGTCTTCCCTCAAAGAAGCAACTAATACCTCTGAGTTCACAGGGTGGAGTTCAGCTCTCCTCAGCTTGCTTCGGGGAGCAGTCATATGAGGTCTCCTTGTCAGAGGAAGAATCAGCCTTGGGAGGGAACAGTACCAAGTGTTCTGGTCAGGAAGAGACCAAGCTCTGCAGATAGATCCTGCAGCATAGCCTTTGGACCTTATCTGTGCAGCTTCCCTGCCCAGAGGGTAGCTGGTTATCTCAGCTCCATCAACAGAGGGGAGTTGCATGGACATTAGGCAGAGATAAGAAGAGGCCCACATCAGTCTCTTCTGGGTACTCTGCCCCCAGAATCATCCCTGAGCCCTTCCACATCAGAACCATCCATCCACCCTGTCCCTGGCTCTCCTCAGGGCCCCCTCCTCACCTCAGGCTCCTATCCCACCTTGTATGCCTCCACTCTGCCCTCTGTGCACTACAGAGCATACTGCTCTGGGCTCTACCCAGGTAGCATGGAGCGGGCAAGTGGTGTCCCACTCAATGAACCTGCTCCCCAGTTGTTCCCCCAGCCTCTCAAAGCCACAGTTGTTGAGATGGGATTATAGGAGCCCACACAGTGAGGGAGCGGAGGCACAGAGGATTGGACATTGCAGGAACCACTGAGTCAGAGGCTCCAGATCCGGTCCTCCAAGGAATGTTCCAGTTGACTCAGGCCTGGGAGGTGAACCAATCAGCAGCTATGAGGGTACAATTGATGTGATTGGTTGGCTCCCAACCAATCAGTAGTTGTGAGGATAAAATTGCTCTGATAAAACTGATATCGGACTAATCAGTGGCTATGTGGATGTGAATGCTGTGATTGGCTGACTCCAGACCAATCAGTGTCTGTGAAAATGAGATTGCTATGATTGGCTTACTTTGAACCAATCAGTGACTATAGGAGGCAGAGCCTCTGCTTTATTATTTCCCCAAGTATCCTTCCTAACCTAGAGAAAGCAGGACCATTGTGGAGGGAATTCAGGCCCTTGGGGGATAGCCTTAGGGGGACCTGAAGTGATGTCCTCTCACAGAGGGATTCTGGCACCCTATCCCCCCTAGGGCTGCTGCTCTGCCCTTCCTTGGGGTGGCACCTACTCCATTTCAGGTGCTTCTGTCTCCTGTCCTCCCACATTTTACTGAAGGCAGAATTATCAAGAGACCTAATTGCTGGTAGTGAAAATGAAAAAGTGACAAGAGGGTAGAAAGCAAGGTAAGATTGACTGGGATAGTCTCCAGGACATGTGTAAGGATGGGAAATGCAAACAGAAAATAGGGACCTTGCCAAGTGGAAGGGAACAGTCATGTGAACCAGGAGGGGCAACAACAGCCAGGATTTGGGAGGCAGAAAGCCCAAGGGAGAGGAGGAGGAGTAAATAAAAATAATATTTGAGGAGAGAATGGTCAAAACTCTTCATGTTTGATGAAACTCTAAGCCAATCTAACAATTCAGAAAAGGCCGAGTAGAATAAAACTAAAGAAAAACTTACCAAAGTATGTCATAAATAGCTAGCAATCAGTGAAAAGGTATAACAGAAGAGTTCTCTTTAGAAACTAGGAACCAATAGACAATGGAGAGCCATCAGTGAAGTGCTAAGAAAGAAAAAAAAAAAGACAGACTTCCTATGTTTCAAAAGATGAACAAAACTTCCTCAGTCACACAAACACTGAATATGCTGCCAGCATCTCTGCTCTACCAGAATTGCCAAAGTTCATTCAGCAAGAAAGAAAATGGTAAGAGATTAAGTAAATAAATAAATAAATATCTAGATCTACACCAAGGAAAGTTCTGGAAATGCAAGCATCTATAAGTGGAAATGTATGTAAATGTGAGAGACATTTTTCTCTTTCAAAAAATAAAGCCAGTATTGGTGGTGCATGCCTGCAATTACAGCACTGTGGGAGGCGGAGGCAGGAGGATAGCAAGTTTAAATCCAACCTGAATGACTTTAGGAGACCTTGTCTCAAAATAAAAATAAGAAAGAACTATGGATGTAACTCAGTGCAAAGGCCCTGGGTTCAATCCCCAGTACAGAGGAAAAAAAAGATATAGTATAAAACATCACAATAAATTGTCTTTATGCCTTGGGGCTTGATCTTTTTATTCTATAGCCAATGGTCTCGACTTCCAAGATTACTTTCCAGTCACTGGTGGGTTGGTCTCACAGCCTTGCTGGGCTCACACACCCTTCGTCTGCGGAGCCCTTCACACATTGTGACCCTGATCACACCAGGAAGTCGGTCTCTGTCCGGAGGCTGCAGTTCTGCGCATCTCCACCAGAGAGAGTGGCACAGTCGGGCACACAGTGGGATCACACTCGGCTGCCCCAACCACCCCACTTGCCCACCTTGTCGAGTAGCCTAGCCAGTGTCCGCCCTCCGGTCTGGCCGGGTGGTACTGAGCATCTGCCAGGGCTACCACAGGTCCTGGGGGGCGGGTGAGTGTGAATGAGAAGCACTGAGGTCGGCAGACCTTGGTGCCGGTAGACTTTGGCAGTTCATTGCATCCTCTCGGCCTGTTTACCCCGTGGAGAATGGAGACAGGAATGACCAGAGTGAGGGGGAGGAAAGCAGGACTGAGGCAGGCCCTGAGCAGGTCCAGGATGTGTCCCCTGCCCTCTCTGCTCCACCGGGAAGAGAGGGTAGGGGGCAAGCAGGCCAGGGTCAAAGATCACTGGCACTTGGCTACCAGGGTGCCCAGGACCAGCAGCCACAGGAGGCTGGGCAGGAAGACACCTGTCAGAAGGGGCAGCCAGGGGATCCCTGGAGTCACCGGCACCAACACCCTTCATTCTGGGTTGTGGTGGTTGTATCACTTCACGTAGGTAGGGTCATGAATATAGACCCTAGACTGGCTACAGGTCCTCACCCCAGCTGACCACACAGGCAGACCTACAGCCAGATCCCATCCTTCTGGCAGACCAGAGGCCCAGAGTCGTTCTTCAGGCAGACAAAGGTGAGAACAGTCTACCAAGTAGCCTGGGTTGGGAGGAGCCCTTGCTGACTCCCCACTCCCTGCCTCACTTGGTAGATGCCCCCCGAGACCTATACACACAGCAATTCCAGGTGAATGGTGCCATCTGTGTTGGAGTAGTCTTGTGTGTGGGTCCACCATGGAGACTTTCCCTCTTGCAGGCTGCGCGGGGGCCACAGAGGCTCTAGGGGAGGTGCAGGATCTGAAAAGGTAAAGGCTCTGGTCCCTGCACTGGTAGAGTGTGCAAGAGCCACAGGATGGTATACTGGTCAGTGCAACAACAGGCCAGGCAAGACCCACACACAAACGGTCAGACAGGAAGGCTACCTTACAACAAAGGTTGCTGAATATTTATGTCTTTTCTGGAGTATCAGCCATCAACTGTTACTCTAGCCCCACCCAGGAACTAATTCAAAATGGATCATAGACCTAAGTGTAAAAATTAAAACTATATGACTATATGACTCAATTAAAACTATCACCTGTAAGATAGAAGGGACTGAAAAACAGTAACATGGGAGAAAAAAAACTGGGTAAATTGGACTTTACAAAAATAATAAACTTCTGCTCATTGAATGACACTGTTAGGGAAAAAAAACAGACATCCAGAGCCCAGGAAAAACATCTGCAGTGTGTGTCTGGGCCCGTAAGTAAAGAATGGGGGAAGCAGAAATAGAGGGAGAGAAAGGAGAAAGAACAACATGTCTACAGTGTGACAATAAGAGTTTCAACCTAACTGAAACACAGCCAGCAGGTCTGTGTGGATACAGTCATGAAGAGCACTTGTAATGACCAACCTGACCACCCTGACTGGTCAGCAGGGGATGAAGAGCAAGATCACAGGAAGGGGCTCCTCCACCCCTAAAGTGGCTGTAGTTGTTGAGACAGGTAAGCTGTGCCCACTTGTCTCTGCCTATTCTGAGTCTCTGGTAGGCTGGGACAGGGTGGAGAGGCACAGGGACAGGGGACAGGTCAACCCGAATGGGAGGGGAGGAGATACATACAGAACACTGACTAAGTAAGTCAACAGAGGAGGACTGGAGCTGATGTGCCCACTGCCCACAGGGCGCAGCCCGAGATAAAGAGGATCGGATCTGGACGAATCCCAGGGGTAGATTGCCACCAGGGAACAAGAGAGAGGGAGCTCATGGCTTCCTGTGTAAATACAGAAATGCAGATACACAGAAGTGAGTTGCTGTGCACCAGTGCAAAAGTGTGAATGTATGTGCACACATGTATGTGTGTAAGCCCATGCATAAGCATACACATGTGGTGCAGGTACGTATGCATACACATATTCCCTCACTCAGTCCTCTGATAAGGACTGATAAGAGCAGAGACACCCCCAAGAGCAATAAGCAGCACCCGTCTCTCCCTCTTGGTTTCTAAACACATGCCACTGAAAGGAGCTGGGTTTCCTGGAGAAATTTCTGGATCACGGAAGTACAAGGGAACCCTGAAATAATTCCATACAAGGAAAAATTCTAAGAGAGATAGAGACACAGAAGCCAGCTTCAGGACCTTTAGAGTCCTGCCAGGGCTAACTTATACATCAGATTATAATTAGGGAAAAGAAACAAATTAAGATTAAATAAAATAAAAGAGTATGTGTCTATACAGTTATAAATGAATTAACAAAAGAATGAAAATTTTGATAAGAAGCCAAGCATGGTAGCACATGCCTGTAATACCAGCACTTGAGAGGCTAAGGCAGGAAGATTGCCGTAAGTTCAAGGGCAGCTGGGTATACATGAGTGAGTTCAAGGCCAGCCTGCACTACAGAGCAAGACCTTGTTTGAAAACAAAACAAAGCAAAACTCTAATAAGAATAGTCACATAGTCTCAAGAAATCTCCCCACAGAAGATATACTAATTACTGAAGGGAAAAGAGTACCTTCTCCCAGAGAAGCAGACACACACCCCTCATCAAACCATGAAAGTGATCTCTAAGAACTTGGAAGGTTGAAATTTCAGGCACTTGGTAAGAGTTAATGAGGAATACTAGAGTCACATCTGTGATATCCTTGCCAGAGTTATATGGCCTCAGTCTAATCATGAGAAAGTATCAGGCAACCAGCTTGAAGACAACCAGCAAAATTAAAGGCTGAAACTGTCAAAAGTCTCAGGGTCTAAAACATTCAGGAAAGACTACAGACCCATTTCAACCTGAACAGGACTGAGAAGATACAAGATATGCTGCGGGATTCCAGACTGGCTTCTTCTGTTCCAAAGATCACACTAGGATGGTGTATGGCTTTGGATGGCATTTTAAAAATCATAATATGCCCATTGTTGTCTCAGCACTTCATTGGTTATAGGGTGCTGGTATAGGGAAGTATTTCTCCTTTAATAGGAGATATAACTGAATCCCTTAAGAGGTAGAGGGGCCTTGTGTTGGCAAAACTTCCAAATGATCCAGAAATGGTGAATGATGTTCTTTGCACTGGAGTTGACTCTCCTCTCAAAGCTTGTGATTGTGCCAAAAAAATTATATATAATTTTATATATAATATATATTACGTATATATTACACACAGAGAGACTGACAAGACAAAGTACTGATTGCTATGTGAGAAGGCACTGTGTAGAGGGCCAGTGACAGGGATGGTAAAAAGAATTTATCCAGGTTAGAATAAGAAAAGAATTTATTTGGGGTGAGAGGTAGGGATTTTATAAGGATGAAGCTGTGGGAAAGGGTCTCACTTAGTAAATGTAGCTATCTTCAAAGAGTATTGTCCAGGGCATTTTGTTCTTTTTCAATATTCCAGGAGTACCTGCATCATAAATAAAGCTGTTTGTCAGATTTTCAAATTGACAAGGTCTTTTACTTAAGCCTCCCCCTTCTCACTGGGAGAATGTTTATCTTTATCTCATGTTGGTTTTGGTCAGTGTTAGTACATTATCTTATGACTGCTTAGCCGTTAAAGTTGGGCAGGATGTTTTAACGGAGGAATCATGCTGCTGAGGGTCGTATCAATTTTGTTGTCAGTAGATAATCACCACACTGATGAAATGAGCAACTAAAGCTGGGGGAAGAGGTTAAAATGGTTCGATCTCCAGAAACAGCTTGCTAGCTATTTTTTGTACATGAGTGACTTCTTCACATGTGACATATAATGGCAGGACTAAAACTACTGAAATTATTTTTTTATTTGGTGTTCAACTAAAACTTTTTTATTGAGATGAAATTCACATAGCATGAAGTTCATCATTTCAAAGTGAACAGCTGGGTAGCATTCAGTACATTCGCGGCCTCTGTCTGCTTCAACATTTTCACCCCAAAGGAGATCTTGAACCCTTTAACAGACACCCCTAGTTCTCCACATCCCTCAGTCTGCTTCATGTCTTGTGAACTTACTGATTCTGAATGTTTCATATAAATGGAATCATACAAGAAATATGTGGTCTTTTGTGTACAGTTTCTTTGTCTTCCCATGATTTCCAGATTCCTGCATGTTATAGCATATATCGGGGCTCTATTCCCTCTGGGGCCGAACAGCCCTCCCTCTGTGAGTTCTCCAGTTTGTTTATTTATTCATCCACTCATGGACATTATTTGCATTGTTTCTGACTTTGGCTCTTATGTGTGTCCCTATTTTTAAATGCTTGTTTTCAACTCTTTTGAATGGGATTTCCGGGTCATATGGTATTTCTACAAACTTTACAAAGAACCGCTGAACTGCTTTGCACAGTCGCTGCACCATTTTACATTCCCACCAGTGATGTATGAGGGCTCTAGTTCTGCCACATTCTCAGCAGTGCTTGTTGTTTTCCTTTTAAATTAATGCCCATTCTAGTAAGGGTAAAGTGGTCCTGGTGCTCTTGTCAAAACTCAAGTAGTCATCTATGTGCAATGGTTTTGAGTATGTCTGTTATGTCAGTACTGCACTCTTTGGACTCCTATAACTTTACAGAGAATTTTGAGATCAGTAGTGGAGATTGAACCCAGGGCCGCTCTACTACAGAGTTATACCCTCAGCACTTTTTATTTTTATTTTGAGACGGGATCTCACTAAGTCACTAAGTTGCCCAGGTTGGCACTTGTAGTCCTCCTGCCTCAGGCTTCCAAGTCACAAGAGTAACAATTGTAACCTGCAGCTTCCAACATTTTTGTTTTTCAATATTGCTTTAACTATTTGGGTCTGCTTGCAATTCCACATGAATCTGATGGTTGGCTTTTCATTTCCAAAAAGGGAAAAAAAAAGGCCACTAGAATTTTGGTAGAGATTGTACTGAATCTGTAGATCACTGTGGGTAGAATTCCCACCATAATACTGCCACGTTTTTCAAGCTGTGTCTTCCCATTTATTTATCTCTTCTTTCACTTTAGCGTGGTTCAGAAATGCTCTCTAGTTTTCAACATTGTTCTAAAATTTGTGCCTGGGATTTGTTTTAATCAGATACATTAAGACACACAGACACAGAAATTAGTGTCAAGAAGTAAGCAAGACTCTATCACAAAATAGAGTAAAGAGAAAGTTAGGAATCAGCACTTTCCTAGCATGCAGAAAGCCCAGGGTTCGGCTTCCAGTACCAAGAAATAAATAAATGAAAAATTAAAATAAACTGTTCTAAAATATTTTTAGAATTTTAATATTGTTTAAAAAGAAAGAAAACAATGCAGAAACACAGTCCTAGTGCCAGTTTCAACCTGTCAGAGACAGCTCAGGCACCAATAACCAGAGTCCCCAACCTCTACAATGTCCCTATCACCGTATCTGTCCACAGGTCCCATGGTCTCCACCACACGTCAGAGGGCACGGGGCAGATCTTTCCTAATGGTCCTCTGTACAGCCAAGGTCTGATGGTCAAGCTGATCTGAGGCTCTTAGGAAAGCCTGCAACTTTTCTGCCCCCTCCTCAGCTCCAAATCAGGCTGGGCTTAGAGGGTCCCACTGAGGCCTTCTAGGTCAGGGATGTCCTCTTAGATGTGGAGAAACTGAGGTATGAGAGCAATAACCTTATACTACAGGATGCAGCCTCACAGAGCATGAACTTGACCTTCACACCACCTGGCTGGTGGTGGTGCTGGCTCAAAAATATGTACTGTACTACATCTCTGACCTGGGGGCGATAAGGATGACATCAGCCCCCATCCCTTCTTCCCTCACGTGGCTACATCTGAGAAGTGCTGCTGGGAAAGGGAGGACCTGCCTGGTCAGCTCAGCATTGAAACAGTGGGTTGACAGCATGGCCTAAGCAGGGCCCAAGAGCCCAATGTCACCCACTGCAGCAGGGGAAGCAGGGTCTTCATGGAACCAGACCTTGAGTCATGATTCTCAGGACCATTCCAGGTCATCTCAATTCACCCCGGGCCCTCACTTGTCCCAGCTGAATTCACTTGCAGCCCTGGGGACTTTGTCTCCCCACCTGCACCCTGTCATGATGTGGGAGGCAGAATGACCTCTGCAAATGTGCATGTTCTTATCAACAGCCAGTCCCAGGAATTGTCCCCAGCAGTGTCCTGTCACAGCAGGCATGCAACAGAATAAGACTAGGACATTTTGCCTCTGTGGGATTTGTCCCCAAATTTGGAACCCCAGTCTAGTTATGAGAAGTCATCAGATAAACCCAAACTGAAGGATACTCCCAGATATATGACAGTCTGACTAGTAATCTTCAAAAGTACAAAGACAAAGAAATACTGAGAAACAAAAAATTAAGCATTTTAAACATTTTATTTTCCACCTCCTTATTTTTTGTTTTTTTTTAGTACTGGGGGGGTTGAACCCAGGGCCTTTACATTAAGCCACATCCCTTTTATACTTCATATTTTGAAACAGGATCTCGCTAAATAGGTAAATTGCCCGAGGTGATCTTGAATTTGTGATCCTCTTGTCCCAGCCTCCCAGAGTGGTAGGATTACAATTCTCTCAAATAACTAATCTTCTAATATTCCCAGTCTGGATACTAGAGAAGAAAGAGGGCATTAGAACCAGGTGCAAAGAAGCACAGCTGTAAACCTAACCCTGGGAGGCTGATGGAGGATTGAATTTGAGGCTAGCCTGGGTTACATAGTGAATTCAAGGCCAATCTGGATTTTAGAGACAAATTAGATTGAAGCAAAACAAACAAACAAACAAACAAACAAACAACAAAGAGGGTATTAGTACCACTAGTAGAAAAGTAGATGGAATCTGAATAAGCAATGTGATTTATCACAGTATGATGGGTTCGTCTCTCAGTATGGACGAGTGTACCCATGGGCTCAACTCCAGATGCCTTTAGGTTTCCACACTTGCTGTCTAGAAAGAAGCTCCACAAACCACCCACAATCAGTACAGGATTTGGGATCCCAGTGTTGACTGAAAATAGAGGGCCTGGATTCAAAAACTGATCAGATTTCAAGCTAGGTCCTATAATCCTAGTACTTTGAAGGATGAGGCAGGAGAATGACAAATTTAAACCCAGTTTGCACAACCTAGTGACTCAGTGAGAGCCTGTTTTAAACTAAAAAATAAAGAGAGTTAGTGGTGTGATTCAGTGTGAAGGTCCTCAGATTTCAGAGTGGTGACAGCAGCAGGGCAGTCAGCCAAGCCCAGGCCCTGTGGATGTGCAGCTCCCATCCTCATGAAGCTGGTTCCAGGTTATTGCATGGTCCCCTGGCAGTGGTGAAGGCAGGGGTCAGGCCTTGAAGGGTGCTCTGTAGCATCTCTGAATGTAAAGGTATTTAGAAACTCAAAGTTAAGTGAAAATATCTAGAACCCAGATTCAATGACATTTGTGCTCTTTATTGAGGCTCAGAATAAGTTTTTCCCAACTTTTTAATTGTGATAAAGAGCACATAATATAATATTTTCCATCTAAAACAATTTTTGGTGTACAATTCAGTGATATTAAGTATATTATGTGCAACCATAATCATCACTAATCCAGAGCTTTCTCATTTTTTCCAAACTAAAACTCTGTTCTGATTAAAAAGGAACTAGAACCCCCTCCTTTCTGGTCCTGGGTAACACTTATACTTCCTGACTTTATGGAAGTGACTCCTCCAGGGACCTCAAGTAAGGAAATCATACAGTATGTGTCTTTTTCTATCTGGCTTATTTATTGGAGCATAATACCCTCAACATTTTCCTCTGTTGTACTACATTGCAAAATCTCCTTCCTGTCCCAAGGTGAGCAGTGCCCATGCCGTAGACACCACATCATGTTTCTCCTCTCATCTCTCAGTGGCCTGGGTGCTTCCATGCTGTACCCATCATGAACAATGCTGCTATGAACGTGGAGTGTAAATTTTTCAAGACCCTACTTTCAGTTCTTGTGGATACATACCCGAAAGTGGATTGCTGGAGCATATTTCTAGTTTTCATACTGCTCCCTACAGTGGTTCTGCCATTTTTCATTCCCACCCACAACACATGAAGCTCCAGTTTCTCCACATCCTTGCCAGCACTTTTTTTTAAAACTAGCCATCCTTATAGGTGTGAGGCAATATCTCCTTGTGACTGTGGCTTGTATTCCCTAGTGCTTAG
The DNA here is from genome assembly GCA_004363535.1 of Dasyprocta punctata. Lineage (NCBI taxonomy): Eukaryota > Metazoa > Chordata > Mammalia > Rodentia > Dasyproctidae > Dasyprocta > Dasyprocta punctata. Next base: position 36,118 of record RJWM01000184.1, on the reverse strand, counting down.
TGGTGTTGAACATCGACATATGGTTGTTCATTATCTGGGTATCTTCTTTGAGCAAATGTCCAACTAGAACATTGCCTATTTTTGAATCAAGTTATTTATTTTGTGGTTGAGTTTTTGGAGTTCTCTTTATGTGCTACATATTAACCCTTTATCTATCTACAATTTTCAAATATTTTATTCTATTTCCCTAAGTTGCCTTTTTACTTTGCAGATAGTATTCCTTGATGCACAAAAGTATTAATGTTCATAGTCAAATTTCACTATTTTTTGTTTTATTGCACCTTTGGTGTCCTATCCAAGGAACCATTGCCAAATCCAGTGCTGTGAGGCTTTTGCCCTGTGATTTTTCTCCAAGAGTTTTGTAGTCTTACTCTTATATTTAATTTTTTTGACCATTTTGAATTGATTTTTGTATATGACTTTAGGTAAGGGTCTACATCATTTTTCGCATGGATATTCATCTTTTATTATTATTATTTTTTTTGCTATTGTTTTTGCCATACTAGGGTTTGAACCCAGGGCCTTCAAGCTGAGCTACACCCCCAATCCCCTCCTAGTTTTAAGTTTTTTTTTTTAATCTGAGACAGGTCTTGTTAAGTCACCAGGTTGTCCAGGCTGGACTCAAACTTGCCATCCTTCTGCCTCAGCCTCCCACGGTACCAAGATTATAGGTGTGCACCACCACACCAGGCTTTTTATTCATTTATGAAACCATATTTTCTATAAAAAGTGGCCTTGACATCTTTGTAAAACAACCATTCGTGTATGCCTGTCTTCCTCATCCTAGCCCCTCCTAGCTAGTGATTAAACCCATGCTAAGCAAGTACTCTAAGCTGTACCCCTTGCCCAGCAGACTGTTTTTATGCCAGTACTACACTGTTTTGATTACTGTAGCTTTGTGGTAAGTTTTGAAGTCAAAAAGAATGAATCTTCCAACCTTGTTCTTCTTTGCCAATTGTTTCATCTATTTAGGGTCTCTTGAGATTTCATATTAATTTTAGGGCTTTTTTTTTTCCAGGGAGCAAACTCACAACCAGGCAGGCGCGTGTGCCACTGAGCTAAATTCTTGGCCCAGGTTGTATTTATTTTTGCAAAAAAAAAGTACTTCATGGAGTTTTGAGAGAGATTGCATTGCATCTGTTGGTTGCTTTGAAAATACTGCTGTCTTAACATTGTCTTCCAATTCATGAACATGGGACATCTTTCCATTTATATCTTCTTTAATGTATTTCATTGATATAATGTTTATTGCATCCTTTCCTGAGTTCATTACTGAGAACTTTATCCTTTTTTATGTTATTGTAAATATAGGTATTTTAAAATTTTTTCTTTTTCAGATTATTTATTGCTAATGTACAGAATGTGACTGGGCAGGAGGTGTAGCTCAGTGATACAGCACTTGCCTACCATGAAAACCCTGGATTCCATTCTTAGAACTAGAGGGAAAAAAAAGAAAGAAAGAAATACAACTGATTTTTGTGTATTGGCTTTGAATTCTGCTATTGTGTTGAATTTATTAGTTTTTGTCTGTGGAATCTTTAAGATTACATATAAAGTCATATCACTTGTAAACAGAGGTCATTTTACTTCTTTGCTTCTTATTTGGATGCTGTCTTTTTCCTTTCTTTGTCTAATCACCCAAGCTAAGGCTACTAGTAGTACTGGGTTGAGCTGAGTGGTAAAAGTAGACCCTTGATACGGGAGGAAAAGGTTTCAGTCTTTTATCCTTGAGTCTGTTGTTCATTAGGGATTTTTGTATTTATGGCTTTTGTTATGGTGAAGTAGTTTCCTTCTCTTCTCAGTTTGTTGAATGTTTTATTTTTTTAATCATGAAAGGCAGTTGTATGTTCTCAAGGACTTTTTGTGTGTCTGTTGAAATGATCATGTAGTTTTCCACCCTTCCATTCTGTTACTGTGATGTGTAACACTGATTGGTTTTCATATGTGGAACAACCCTGGACTTCCAGGCATACATTACAACTTGGTCATGTTGTATAAAATGCTGTGATTTCAGTTTCCTAGTATTTAGTTGAGGATTTTTGGCATTTCTTTTAATACCTCTGGTTTCAATATCAGCACTATGCTGGCCTCATAGAATGAATTAGGAAGTGTTCTCTATTTGAGGAGGACATTTTGGAAAGAATTGGTGCTAGTACTTCTTTAAATATTTGGTAAAATTCACCAATGAAGCCAGTTGATTTAGAACTTTTTTGGCAATTTTTTTTTATTATGAATCCAATCTCCTTTTCTTTTTTCTTTTTTTTTATGACTTTAGGGCTTTTTTATGATTTTAGGGCTCTCCTTTTCAATTGTAGGTCTATTCAAGTTTCAATTTCTTCACGGTTAAATCTTTGGTAGGTTTTATATTCCTGGGAATATACTCATTTCATCTAGGTTAACCCAGTTCTTTTCTTTTCTTTTTATACTGGGGATCGAACTCACAACCTCTTGCTTGCCAGACAGGTGTTTATGCCACTGAGCTAAATCCCCGGCCCCAAGCCCAGTTCTTGACATACAATTGTTCATAATATTTTTTTGTAACCCTTTTTGTTTCCACAGAATCAGCAATAGTGTTTCCATTTCAATTTATGTTTTTAGTATTTTGCTTTGACAATTTTTTGCTTGGATAGTACAAATAAACAGTTTTCAATTTCATTGATATTTTAAATAATCCATCTTCATTTTACTGATTTTTCTCTATTTTCTATTCTCTATGTCTTATCTCTGCTGTAATCTTTATTATTATCTTTCTTCTGTTAACTCTGAGCAAACGCTGCTCAAATTTCCTTAAATTGTGGAGTTTGGTTGTTGGCATGAGATCTCACTCATGTTCTGTGTAAGCATTTATAGTGACAAATTCCCTACTCCCACCTTCATTAATTCTGCTTTTGCTGCATTTGGTAAATTTTGGTACAGTGTGCTTTCATTTTCATTCATTTCTACATATTTTATAGTTTGCCTTGTGATTTCTTCTTTGGTCTGTTGTTTTAAAAGTATGCTATTTAAACAAAAAAGAAAGCTATAGACATATACACTTAATGGAACATGGATGCAAAAATTCTCAATAAAATACTTGCAAATTGCATTCAACATCATGTTAAAAAATCATACAACAAGATTGAGTTTGTTTCATTCTAGAGAAGCAAGATGGATTCAATGCAAAACATCAACTAAAATTCACCACATAAATAGGCTCAAGGATAAAAATCCCATGATCATGTCAATAGCTGTAGAAAAAATTTTGATAAAGTTCAGCATCATGGCTGGGCGTGGTGGTACATGTCTGTAATCCCAGCACTCAGGAGACTAAAACAGCAGGATCGCTGTGAGTTCAAGGCCAGCATGGACTACAGAGCAAGACCCTGTCTCAAAATAAAAAATAAGTATCACTTCATGATATAAATCTTAAATGAGCTAGGTATAGAATTCTCATGCTGCAGCATAATAGAAACCCATAGCCAACAACATATTGAATGAGGAAATACTGAAAGTATTTCCTTTAAAATCAGAAATGTGACAGAAGTGTCCACTCTCACCACTCTTGCTCAACATAGTACTTGAAATTTTTGTCAGAGCAAGAGAAAGAAATAAAAGGAGTACATGTGGGAAAAGAGGAGGACAAATCATTCATTTGTAGATGACATTTCTGTACGAAGAAATCCCTGAAGAGTCCACTAAAATCTCTTAGAATTGGTAAACAAATTCAGCAAAGACTCAGTATACAAAATTAGCATACGCAAATTGGTAGCTTTCCTGTGTACCAATAATGAAATTGCTGAGAAAAAAACAAGGAAAATAATCTTATTTGCAATAGCTTTTAAAAAGCCCAACCAGGGAGATAAGAGAACTCTATAATGAAAATTATAAAATATTAAAGAAAGAAATTGCTGTTGATGGAATGGAAAGCAACAGAGAAAGATCCTCTCTGAGATTTGCTGTCCAGACACTGGAATATAGCAATGTAAGGAAGAGAAAAAGGAGGAAAGTGGGTCCCTTGGACCCAGGAAGGATCTGAAGTGAGAATTGAAGCACCTGGAGAGAGCAAAGAGAGAAACTTCAACAAAGAAGGAGGAGGAAGTGGCTGAGGGCACCTTTTCCTTGAGTCAGAACTCACTGCATGGGACAAGTTGTTCAAACCTGCAGACCAATGAGGACTTCTGGCAACCACAGAGGTCTCCACAGGGAAATGCAGCAGTGCAACAGAGGAGTGGATACCATGGACTGTACTAGCTGATGAGTGGAGCAGATTTGACTGTCCACAAGAGAGGATGTTTGGCTGGGAGCCATCTTGGAGAGAACCAACTGAATTTGGAACTCAGAACAACTGTTGGCTTCATTCAGTGGCTCCCAATTGAGTTCAAGTACACAGAAAGTGTGCTGACTGCTGTAGGCTGAAGGCATCTGGTCCCAGATTCATGGCCAGAAACCAGCCGGAACATCAGAGGTAACAGAGATGTAGGCTTGCTGAGATTATCCATTATCCTGCTGTAAAGCTACTGCTGGCTTGCTATAGTAAATTGATACCAACCTGGACTCTGATTCCACACGTTGTCTACCAGTGACAACAGAGACAAAACTTGAAGTGGACTTTTTTCCCTCTCTCCTTCTCCCTTTGTTTTCTTCTCCATTGTTTAATCTTCTTTTTATATGAGTGTGTATGTAGCTTCTAGTTTTTTTGTGTGGTCTTTCTATTATGTTCTTCCTTTTATTTCTTCTTTCTTTCTTTGCCTCCTGTCTTCACCAGTTTCCCAAAGTTTGCACGATCCTCCTTTAGAAACCTTGCTTCTAATTTCTTCCTATTCTTCTATTTATCTATCTTATCCCCAGCCCCTTTTGAATTTTCTCCCCTAAGGGTAAAATCACTATATTGAGGGCTTATTTATACAATTTTCTAATTTGTTTTATATTTTGTTATATAGCCACAAATTTAATTCCTATGATTAAAGATGACAAATTAATAGTTACCACAGTATGTCATTTTCTAAGCTGTGTTTGATGCTTTATTGCTGATTCTCCTACTTTAGCCCAGGTGACACAATTGTTCTAATCAGTTGTTCTTCTTGGTAGACCAAAACTGAGACTAAGGGTCATAAACAATATTATAGGTCAGTGCCAAAGAACCAGGGACTGAGCTAAGTAGGCAGCAACTTCTCATCCGAATATATTGAAGAGGTAGGATCTTGCAATAGAAGCAAAACCTGAGAAGTAGTCATTTCCTAAGAGTTCTAAATACTAGCAATAAAATACTCACCATAAGCAATCTACAAGGTAATATTTTAACCCAGCTCTGCACATGCTGAAGATTAAAAACGGACCATATCTTTCACCACGCACTAAACTAAGTTCAGAATGGATCAAAGATCTAAACATTAAAACAGAAACATTAAATCTGCTAGAAGACAGAATAGGTAAAACTCTTGAAGACATTGACGTAGGCAAAGACTTTATGAATAAATCCCAGTCACATAGGAACTATCACAAAGAATCAACAACTATGATCTCATCTTATTAAAAAACTTTTGCACTACAAGAGAAACCACCAACAGAGTGAAGAGACAACCAAAGACTGGGAAAAAAATTTGCCAACTCTTTGTCAAAGGACTACTTTCTAGAATATATAAAGAAATCAAAAAATACAACCCCCCAAATTTAAAGGCCTAGTCCAAAATGGGCACCTGAAATGAATACACACTTCTCAGATGAAGAAGAAAAAGAAATGGCAAATAAATATATGAAGAAATGTTCGAAATCACTGGTCATTCAAGAGATGCAAATTAAAACAACACTGAGATTCCATTTCACTTCAGAAAGAATGGCTATTATCAAGAAATCAACCAATAACAATAACAGGACTGTGAAAAAAAAAAGAACTTTCCTTCACCGTTGGTAAGAGTATAGACTGGTGCAATCACTGTGGAAATCAGCGTATTCCTCAAAAAACTAAAACTAGAGATTCCTTTTGACCTAGTTATTCCTCTTCTTGGTATCTTCTCAAAGGAATTAAAAGCATCATACCACAGCAATATATGCACAGCTATGTCTATAGCAGCACAGTTTGTCATAGCTAAATCTTGGAAAAAACCCAAATGCCCAGCAACCAATGAATGGATGTAGAAGATGCGGCTTTTTTTTAATAAAATGAAGTACAAATCTGCATAGATAAGGATAAACTTGAGACATTTCTAGCTAAATTAATGTACCTTGAGACCCTACTCTTAAGTGAAATAAATCAGACACACATATAAATATCACATAGTATCTCTGATGTGAGAAATGAAAAGTGTAAATTAGTAAATAAGTGTAAATAAATGTAAAACATATAGTAGATATTGGGAAATGGGAAGAAAATGGTCACATGTGGAGGGGAACAAAGAAGTGGAGGAAGGAGACAAGGGACAAGAAAAAAGAATAGAAGAAAAAAATGGAAACAAAGCTTTTGCAAATGGGGAGGAGTGAAAAGGAGGGTGAGGGTGTAGAAAAGGAGCAAAATATACCATGTACAGGTAAAAATTCCCTATGATGAATGTTGTCATTATGTACATCTAATAAAATAAAATACCAATAAAATAAAAAAAAGACTACATCAAATTAAAAAGCTTCTGCACAGCAAGGGAAACCATTACTAGAGTAAAGAGACAGCTTATAGAATAAAAGAAAATCTTTGCCAACTATTCTTCCAACAGAAGATTACTATTAAGAATATATAAAGAACTTTAAAAACCTTTAAAAAACCATAAACATCACATAAAAAATCAATAAATGAGTAAATGAACTGAGCAGACACTTCTCAAGAGAAGATATACAAATGGCTAATGATAACAACACAAAAAAGTGTCTCAAATCTTTAACCATCAGTAAAATGCAAATCATAACTGCTTTGAGATTTTATCTCACCCCAGGTAGAATGACTATCAACAAGAATACAAAAAAACAATAAATTTCATCAAAGATGTGTGGCTGGGATGAAGAGAAGAAACTTTTCTACACTACTGGTGGGACTAGAAATTAGTAGATTCACTATGGAAGTCTGTATAGAGGTTCCTGAAAAAACTAAAAACAGAGCTACTATATGATCTAGATACACTACTTCTCTGTATATACTCAAAGGAGTCAGACTGCGTACTACCTACATTTATCCACAATAACTAGTCAACCTATGTGCACATCAACAGACGAATTACCAAAACCTCTGCAGAGGGTATCAGTCTCCCACCCAGCAATATGGTACATGGATGAAAAAGAAGACAGAGAGAAAAATCTGTAGTTGGAGGGGCTCTGAGATAAGCCAATGCCATTAGTGGAACAAAGGGCCAAAAATAAGAGCACTCATGGCTTTTATTGGTATCAATCAGGGTAGTGGTGGGAGTCACGGCAGAGTGCACTGAAAGAGAAACTTTGCAGGCACGGTGTGTAAGGAGAAACTCTTACCCCAGCACAGAGGCTCTCCAATTAGCGGTACAATGGATAACTTGACATATGAAATGCTGTCATGTTTACTGACAGAAATGTTTAATTCTTTTTGTGCATCATGGCCTCAGCTGGGCTGTTATCTCATGTACTAGCCCTGGAATTTCACAGATTCTTGCTTGAGCCCCCATTTCAGCTGTTGGGAGGGTGCAACACAGTGGCACCTCAAGCGGACTCAATCACATTCTTTTGGCCAGTGAAGGGAACATCTGCTTCTATATAGCCAGCTCTGCACATCTCAGTGAAGAGGGTTGAAGTACAAGTCAGGTAAAGAAGGAGGTAAGCTTTATTTCTCAGGGGAATGCGATTTGGTGGTCTCCCACAATTAATGGATAAACAAAATGTGGCATATATATCACATCATTATTTAGCCACAAAGAAAAGTGAAATAATGTCATTTGCAGGAAAATGATGGAATTGTACATAATGATGTTTTTCTTATATATGAAATCTAGGGGGGAATGGGGTCAGCATGAAAGCAGAAGGGTAACTATTCAAAAAAGAGAAAGGAGCTTAGGAAAGGGGTAGGGGAGGGAAGGGGAGAGTAATGGAGGGAGGATACGATCAAAGTATGCTGTATGTATGTGTGATGGTTGGCTGATTGCGTCAATTTAAGTAAATAATGCCCAACTAAATTGGCTCAGAATTATTCTGGGTGTGGAAGACCCACCCAAAGGAGAATTATCAGCAGAACACTGTAAAAAGGGAAACAAAGAAAGGTTGACCTCTGTTTTGTTCAGAAGAAATCCTCACTTTCACCTTGGATGTCATCTGGCTTCCAGCGCAGACCTTTCAGCCCCCTCTGAGACTCTTCGGCTTCCTGATACAGATGAACAGGATACCACCCACAGCTCCAGGCCTTTGACTGGATCCTTCAGAGCTCCAGTGTGCAGACAGACTTTTGCACTCTTCCACACCCAACCCTGTGGGCAGTCACAGTAAGCCAATCTTGTAAATTCTTATGTATTTGTATATCTTGTATTATACCTGTTTTTCTAGTAAGCACTGACTGATACAGTGTGTGTAAGAATGTTACAATGAAACACATCATTTGGTATTGTAAATATGCACTAATAAAATTGTAACCAAAAAAATGTGATGTTTAATTTCCACACTTAAAAAAAAATTCCTGTTTTCACTATTGGTTCTTACTCCATGCCACTGTGGTCAGAGAGAATACTTTGTATGACACATGAGAGGCCCTTTCCCTGGGCCCATTCCCACCAGAGGCAGCAGATAGCCTAGCCCCACTCCCACCCTATCCCCTCCAAGTGGCTGGCTCTGGCAGAATGAGGCTCTCTGGGCATCAGCTGGGTACCTTCACTGAGGCCCCAGAAGTTCCTGCCCCTTTTTACATGGGGTCTTTTCTCAGGCTAATGGCCTGAGGTGCCCATGAGGCCAGGATCTCAGTGTCTGGACCTGTTTCAAACCTGGCATCTGAGCTCTGTCATGCCCCACTAGGACAAGAGCCACCAGAGCTGGATAAACACAAGGATCTCAGACAGACTGGTCCTTCCTCCTGGATCCCAGCAGGCAACAGCCAAGAATCTTGGCATGGGGCCATCCTGGTACTGAAAAACTCCAGTGGCATTCATTCACCATTCCTTTATTTCACTTTCCATGACACTTGAAACTCACAGTGAGGTTGAAGAGGTCACTTTCTTAATGCACTTGGTGGATGTCCCTGCCTGCAGCTTCTCTTCCCAAGACTGTGGGATGATTTATCCCTGAAATGCAGGGTACTGTCTCTCAGAACCTCTATAAAGTTGAACCCCAGGCAGGGAATATAGCTCAGTAACACAGTTTGATTCCCAGTAGCAAGTAAATAAATAAATAAATTTGAACCCCAAGAGGATTTCCCAGTTTATTTTGCATTTTCATTAGCTAGATTGAATCTTTTTAAAATTTACATTAAAAATAAAAATAAATTCATGTTCGATGAATTGTGATGTTTTAATCTCGTCATTTTTCTTACAGATTGTGTATGAGAAAGTTTCACTCTGTTGATGAACGGCAAGAGTTAGGACACTGGCCAGGCCTAGTTTCAAATTCCTATAATCCCAGCTACTTGGTAGGCTGAAGCAGGAGGATCACAAGTTCAAGGCCAGTCTGGGCAACTTAGTAAGACCCTGTTTCAAAAAACAAAGAAGCTCAGAGATATAGCTCAGTAGTAGAGTGTCCCTGGGTTCAATTCCCAGTACTCCAAAAATCAAAACAAACAATGGAACACTGTAATGATGGAATAAGGGAAACCCTCTGAAAGAGTGTCCTGGGAGGACCCTGTTTGGTTTAATTCCTTTCCCTCTTGACTCTTAGCTGAGGTCCCTCTGAATAAGGGAAGAGCATCTTCAGGCCAGTCCTGATTGGTCCAACATCAGCCAATTGTAGCACTCACATCTTTACAGTTGCTGATTGGTCTACTGCCCAGGCCTCAGCTAATTGAAACATTCCATGGAGGATGAGGTCCAGAGGTCCTTAGTGACTTAGTGGTACCTACAGGACCCAGCCCTCTGTGCCTCCAAGTTCTGGAGTCCCACATCTGTTCCTGAATCACCCCTCCACTACCTGAGGGCTCCTGCCAGTTCCATCTCATCAGATTTGGACTTGGATTTGAGAATGACTGGGGAAAAAGGTTCACAGAAATGGAACATCACTGTTCACCTCAGGCTACCTGGGTGGAGCCCAGAGTAGTATGCCCTAGTGATACAGGGATGATATAGGACTTCCAAATAATCCAAATAATGAAAAGGAAATATTATAACTCCCAACCTGCTAGATATTTGATATGCTCAGTTCGTGTTCCCCAAAATCAAAGAATGAATTCTAAGGAACAATGGGCATTAACAGCAGGAAATATTTATTGAGGGAAAGAAAGTTTCTGTCTAAAAAAGAGACAAAAGGTGACCTGGAAAGTCGGTCGCCAAGGGGAAGCTTGTAGAGCAAAATCAGGAGGTCAGGAGGTGGGCATAAGGTGGGACAAAATTATGAGCAACTAATAAGATTACAAATACAGTGACTTAGGTAATATTGATCCGACGGGGAATGGTGAAGCAAGTTGCATACGTAGTGAGTTTGTATGGAAAGGACAAGGTCAGGGACTCTTCCTGGCCCCCTACCCACCCACGAGATTGATGCCTATTTAGAATATCAATAATTGTTATTTATCCCTAGGGAAAATATGCAGGTACAGTTATTTCATCTTTTGTCTTCAGGTCTGGCCCTCAGCAATGCACCTCCAACCACAGTTATAATATATCTTCTGCACTGACTCCCTCAAGAGCCCAGCCCCATCCAAATACCCTTAACACTCCCACCCAACCCAGCCTTCTACAGTACTAGGGTGTGCAGAGGGCAGAATGGAGGCACACAGGGCGGAGGTTCAAGAGCCCGAGGTAAAGGGGGGCCCCTGGGGAAAACTAGGAGCAGGTTGGACAAGCAGGCAGTGGTTGGCCCTGGATGTGAAAAGGCTCAGAGATGGGTTTTAGGGAGGAGTGCCCAGGAGAGGCTAGCGTGGCCCTCTTTGCCATTTCACCCTAAAGTCCATGCCCTGTCTCCTCAGATGATGGAGTGCAGATGCCTAAGATAACCAGGAACGTTCCAGTCAGCAGGGTCACACGGATAAGGCTCAGAGGCCACACTGCAGGATCTATCTGCAGATCTGTGTCTCTCAGAGGGGAAACTGATCTTGTCTTGCCCAGAAGCTTGAGCTCTGGCTCTGTCATCCACATCCTCCCCATCTAGGTTGGAGGATGGGGCACCCCTCCTCTGACCCTAGCTACTCTGGAGGGATAAATGGGGAGGAGAGAGTGGACTGGCTAGAGAAAAGTAGGCCTGGCCAGGGTAAATTCTCCTGACTCAGAGACTCCAACATGTGAGCATTTGCCTGGAGCAGAGTGGCAAAGCCTCGACCTTGGAGCACTATCAACCCAGAGCCCAGTGTGCACCAACCTCCAAATCTGATGGACCCCACCCTTTGCTGACCTGGCAGTCCTGGCCTCTGGGCCAGGCTTGCATTGCTCCCTCCTGGGTCCTCTCAAATGCTGAACCTGATGCTGAGCTTTCTGGTGCTGGCGCTGTCCCTCCTGTCTGGCCTGGTCCACACAGTCCCTGGTGAGTCCTGCCCAGGCTGGCCTTGCCTCTGCCTGTGGCCCCACACCACATAGGCTGGGGTGGGTAGGCCCAGAGAAGTCCCGGGGTACCCCAGCACAAGGCAGGGTTGAGCCAGGGTAGGGCTGTGGCCTGGCCTTGAGGTTGCTCATGGCCTCAGCCCCAGGCCTGGCCCTGAAACAAGCCGTCATTGTGCAGGGCCAGAAGGCCCATGCAGCAAGTGACCCTGGCAGAGCCTGATGGTCAACATCACATACTGGGTGTATTTCTGTGGGAGCTCACACATCCACTCCCAGTGGGTGCTGACTGCAGCGCAATGTGTAAGATCATGAGTGACCTTGGAGTTGGTTTCCACCACTGTGCCAGGTGTCCTTAGGCTGCTCAAGACTCCTGAGCTAGATTTTCCTTTTCCCAAGAATGTCATAGATGCCGCAAAAATCAGGGTGCAGCATCTCTATTATCACAACCAGCTGCTGCCCATCAGCTGGATCATCGTGCATCCCCAGTTCTACACCATCCATATTTGAGCAGACATAGCCCTGGAAGATACTGTGGACATCTCCAGCTACATCCACCCCATCTCCCTACCTCCTGCCTCAGACTTTCCCCTGCAGACACTGTGCTGAGTGACATGCTGGGGTGATGTAGACAATAGTGTGTGGCAGGGACAGCAGGAGTTTGGGCAGGTGGAAACTAGGTCACACCCTGCCCCCAGCCTTGATTTTTCTTGAGGGTCAAGGGTTGACAAGATGGGTCAGGGAGTGGAAATTTGGAGACCTGGGAAGGGGATGTGGCCAAGGCACCAGGTGCAGGAGCAGGGCCTTGGGGTTCCCAGGCCTGGGATACCCTGGGTTTCTAAGTTACCTGGCACTTCTGGCCTCAGTCCCTCACTGCCTGAAGGAGACACTCTTGTGATTTGTGTTTCCTGGATTTGATGTAAAGAGAGAGAAAAATCATATTTGTTACATGAGTAAGGGGAGAGTCTTGACAATCTTGGGTGGAGTGGCCATTCTTTCTCTGTGCCATGACCCAGGGACAGAGATTCTGGTAATTTGGGTCTTAGCAAGGGGTGTTGAATGAGACTACACAAAGCTTGTCTGACCCTCCAGTACCCACGTTTTCACTTCTCCTGGGTCTTAGCTTATTTTGTCCACAATTCAGAGCAGAGTTTTGAGGATATTGTCATAAGCCACTGCCCTAGGCTATGACAGCTGGTCCCCGCATATGGAATCCAAGCCTTTGTCATTGGGCAGGTGGTGACACTGTGTCCCACCCAACCTTCCTATGCAATGGGGAGGAATAAGATTGGGGCCAATCCTTCACTAGGACCCAGGGGCCTAGGTAGGGAAGACATGGGGCTTTGGCTCCACCCTCACAACCCAGTGGCTCTCTGGTAATGGCTAGGAAATTCCTCCCTTCTCCAAATGGGCTCAGTGAGGTCAAGAAACCAAGTCCAGCCCCAAGGGAAGAGGTACTCACCACCTCAGTGCCCCAGAGCCTAGCAGGTCTGGCTGATGCCTCTCAGATGACACAATCAGCTGAGTATATTTCAGCCCCATGGATTCTCACCTGACCCAAAAGTGCACTTGCCCCCACCATTTCCCTGGCAGCAGATGGAAGTCTCCATCACGGAAAACCACTTTTGTGACACTGAATGCACACTGGCCTCAACACGGGGAAAATGTTCACATTGTTGGCATCAACATGCTATGTGCAGGGAGTGAGGAGCATGACTCCTGCTGGGTGAGTCCCTCATCCCCAGAACCTACCTACTTTCCTGAGTCTTGCCCTCAAGTGCTGATCCTTGTCCTCCCCAGGACTCTGGAGGGCCCCTAGTCTGCAAAGTGAGGGGCACCTGGCTGCAGGCAGGTGCAGTCAGCTATGGTGGCAGCTGTGCTCAGCTCAACCAGCCTGACATCTACATCTGCATGACCCACTGTCTAGACTGAATCTGCTCTATGTTTCCAAGAACTCCTGAGCTGGATTGGCAGGGCTGCCCCTTCACCAGGGGAGAAGCAGTCCTTCTTGTCCCCACTATGTTACCTCCTGCCCAGGTGGCACTCACTCCACCTTCCATGTCCTGCCCTGAGCCCCCTCCCCTGGCCTGTACCCCACCCCCTGGTACCCCCTCCAACTCTTCCATTCCTCCACTGCCCAGGTAGCTGGCAGCAAGCACTAACCCTCTGGGTCACTGTGTCTCATTAAAGTACATGAAAAGCAGGTATTTGTTTTTTTATTAAAATCTTAGTTATTATGGAATTCTTGCACTCTTTAATCACAAAATCCTTCCAGAACTGACTTTGATGTCAGCTTAGGCTCCTAATGATGAACTTAGAGCCTCCCTTGCTTTTCAAACCCTTCCTCTGCACCCCCCTCCATACATTTGTCCTTACAACTAGCCAAAGGTTGGGGACAGAGGAGCACCAGGAACCAGGCTGGGCTTTGCACCATCAGACCCCCCCCACTCTGATTGGAGTCCAGTGAAAGCCTATTCCTAACACATGCAGGGCACAGACATGTGGCAAAACCTGCAAATTCTGTCTTCACTCTAACCCACTTTTCAGGGCTTCTCGCTGCCCACTGTTAGGGTGATGCCTTCCAGAACAGCCCCATGCCTATATAATGGTGTGATGGCTGGAGTAGAAGGATGGACACTCCATGGGAAAAGGACTGGACCCCAGAATCCCAGTGCTTCAAGTCTAAGACTCACAGCTGGGCTGGGCTAGGGTGCACTGGGGAATCCCTGAAGCACCTAGCCTCTCTAATCCCAGCTCCATTCACAGGAATAAGTGAGCACCAGCTTAGACATTTAATCCTGTTGGGGACCAAGGGACACCAATCACAAGGTTTCCAAGGGCGCTGAATGGGATGGTCAGGAGTGTCTTTCTTGACAGCAGGCCTGGGATCCAGGAGGTGTTGAGGGCTCTGCAGGAAGCCAGGTAACAGTGCAAGTGGGAGGATGGGGTATCTAGTGCTGCAGGCAAATAGCCCTGAGGTCCTCCCACCCATAGCAATATGGTAATGCCCTTGGACGTCACGATTTAGAATCTTCCCCCACCACCCCATTGGTGAGATCAGGCTCCTGGGCTCCAGGTAGGGGCAGAATGGGCTGGGGAAAACTGGGGTCTCACCCCCACTGGCCTTGTGCTGGGTAACTGGCTGAGTTCCTCCTTCTCTCAGCAGCATGTCCCAGGGACAGACATCTGAGGGAGGAAGGACCCTGACTTACACATGTAGAGCCCAGGTCTCACACACAGGGAAAAGGTGCTTATGCCATACTTATGTGGCATTGGGTCAAAATTTTAGCATATACTTCTGAGCTACTGTCCAGGTGCTGGCCTGAAGGAGACCAACCCTGTTCCCTGTAGGCTCATCCTGGTGGGTGATCAGACAACTTTGCACTGTGCCTTAGTTTCCTCACATCTAAAGTAAATCTCTGACCAGAGGGTCTCAGTGGGCCTCTCCAAGCCCAGACTGTAAACTGAATTTGGGAAAAGTCTCCAGCTTTTCCCAGGGCTCCTAATCAGCTTGATTAAAGGACCCAGAAGACAAGAAGCCTTAACTACCTAGGGGCCCCTGTTCATCTGATTTGTGGTACAAACCATGAACCCTGATGATAGACATGAAGCAGGGACATTACAGAGTGTGGGTCATAATGAACTGGTTTTTTGTTGTTTTGTTTTTGGTATTTTTGAGACAGAGTTTCAATATGCAGTTCAGACTGGCCTTGAACTCACTTCGTAGCCCAGGCAGGCCTCAAACTCACAGTGATCCTCCTGCCTCAGTCTCCCGAGTGCTGTGACGACAGGCATGTCCCACTATGTCTGGCCCATCATGAACTTTAGAGCTATCTCCCCCAAGCTATCTCAGCCTTACTTTAGGACCCTCCAGAGGAACCCCAAATCATGGGCTCCAGAAGGATGTGGAGGAGGATGTGCCTCCCCCCACCCCAGAAAATAAAGAGGGCCTCATGGAAGAAATGGCATGGATCCCAACTCCACCTTGTGGGGAGAAAAGGTTTGACATTGTAGTCAGGTCCTCTGGGTCCCATCCTGCCCTACTATGGTCTGTGCCTTTGAACCAGCCACTTGTCAAATGGGCCTGGTGTCTAAAAGGAGGTAACATTTCCCTGCTGATGTGCAGGTGGGGCCCTGGCTTCATCCTCTCCTTCCTGCCCAGACAGTATATATGTGGGTATCCCTGTACCTCCCAATCCCATCCCAGCAGGCCCAAGCTCAGGGTAGATAGTCCTGGCCCTACTGTGGACAGACACCATGGCCCAAGGCCTCTTTGTCTCCTGCTAGAATGTTTCCTGAACTGAAAAAAATCTGACTCTTTCAGTTGCCTTCTGTCCCATATCCTCCTGCTTCACCTTGATCCCCATGTTCTGTGTGTGATGTCTCAGTTCTTGATGGTACATTTAACTGTTTAAAGTAGTTCGATTGGAGGTGTACATTATGGGAAACTTAGGAAGCAATTAAAAGAAAAGGCCTGGGATGGGGGTGGGGGATTTTACACATTCACCAAAGAAAATAAACAAAGAGAAAATACTAACTCATAGTAAGGTGCTCAGTGCCGTTAGCTATTACAAAAAAGCAAATTACAAACACAGTGAAATGCCCATACTGCTGCTAGAATTCCTGTACCAAGATGGTGTGTGAGACCCCACAGCGTAGGACCGGATTCCACTCATCGCTGAATCTGTGACAATGCTACCTTTCCCTTCAGCACCAATTTGGAAACTTCTCCTTTTAAACACACTGTAGGACTCTGCATTTCTATTTGCTGTCTATCAAAGAGAAATAAAACTACAAGGCTACAAGAAGCTTTATTCATAAGAGTTCAAACTGGGAACAAACCAGGAGTTCATCAGTTTGTGAGTGGATCAGCAAATTGCAGATCCATTTTGTAGAATAATACTTGTCCACTTGGGAACGGCCACGGACAGGTGCACGTGTGTGAGGTCAGAAGCACAGGGAAAGTCAGAAAAGGGACAGAACGAAGACTAGTGGTGGCCCAGGGCTGGTACTGGCAGAGGGCTGACCACGGAGGGCCAGAGGTCCCTGCCTGGCTCTAGCCCTCCTCCTCCTCCTCCTCCTCCTCCTCCTCGGTCCCCCCAGGTCCTCCTGGTCCGCGGCTGCTGGAAGACCAGAAGGAAAGTGGTGGTGACAGGGCAGTGCAGCCTGAGCTGCGACTTTGAACACCTAGTCCAAAGACCTTCATTGCTTCATGTCTCCTTGGGTCTGGGAGCGCCGCGGGCCACGCCCCCGTACTGCCACGGGCCCCACCCTCTTTCTCGGCTCCCACCAATCAGTAGCGGCCACCAATGTACCTAGTGAACTGCGGGTGAGTGGGGCGGACCGCGGACTGGGCAGAGTGCTTGGGGTGGCAGGTGAGCGACCCGCTTTAGAGTCGCGAGCACAGAGTTTGCTTGTCAGCCACCTCCCGCACTGTCGTGGAATTCCTGGTTTGCGTTTATGTAAGTGAAGGCCAGCTGGACATTGGGGACCGTGAGCGTGGATCCTGAGCATGAATGGTCGCCTTCCTCTTCCACCTTTCCGGGGGAATGAGGGGTTCGGGTTTTCCAGCCTGGCTTCTTCAGCCGTCGTCCCTGCTTCCCCTCCATCGGGCTCTCAATGAGACCGCTCGCTGAACCATTCGTACTCACTCCCCAACGTACCGCTCCAAAGGAGCTGGGCAGGAAAATAGCAAATAAAAGCTTCCGAAAAGAGCGACCCAAGAGCAGTGGTGCACGCCTGGAGTAACAATACTCTGAGAGGCTGAGGCAAGAGGATTGCAATTCCATCCTAGACTGGGCAACTTAGTGACTTAGTGAGAACCAGCCTAAAATAAATGTTTTGTTTTGTTTTGTTTGTTTGTGTTTTTTAAGGGCTGGGAATGTAGCTCATTGCAAAGGATATGGGTACCGTTCCCAATTTTTTTTTTTAAACAACCACAAAAGGATATAAAAGTCTGCTTCTTGGATTTTGAAGGAGGGCCCAAGATCCAACTAAATTGAACATGGTTACTGCCAACAATACCTGGCTCCCTGGACACCACTGGCAGAAAGGATAGTGAGCTTGATGATTAGAGGGACCTAACGAGACCTTGAGGTGAGAGACTAGAGCACTAGCTCCTGTGTCCCAACCAGATAGAGGGGCTGCACTCTTTCTCCTGAGGCCCTGGAGAACCCAGCAAATAGGATCTGAGGATTCAGCCCTTTTGTCTCAGGAAGTCAGAGGAGCATCAGAGGAGCCCCATCTGGAGAAGAGAAAAGTCTGGGCACAGCTCAGGTGAAGCTTAAAAGGTGCACAAGACAAGGCCTATTCCAGAAACCTCAGGTTCACCCCAACCTTGCCCATGACAGCCACAGCTATCTATCCATGGCCAGTGTAACCAGGGCTTGGAGCTACCTTTAGGCCATGGCTCTTAAATTCCCATGTCAGAGGCCCAGAAAACTTGGAGCAGAGGCTGAAGTACTGCCCTTCTGGTGGGCTGGGCTCGAGAAGTAAGCTTTCTGGGGAAGGGAAGGTGGTTAAGTTGGGGCCTCACTGAAGGTCAGCTAGTTTCATGAACAACATAACTAAGTCTGAGTCCAGGACATATGTGAGGTTCTCTGTCACTGAGGGAACAGATCGACAAGATCTAAACCTGGTAACTGTCCCTGAATCCCAGGATAGAGGACAGGATGTGGTCCACAGAGACAGGATTGACATGAACAGACCTAGGGCTCACATGACCCCCAACTGTGGAGGGTTAACTTGTTTCCTCATTTGGAAGGAGGCCTTGAAATGGCAGCCATGGGTTTTTCTACCAAACAAAGCATGATTTTTACTCACACAAAACCCTCAGCAGGATGTTCATAGCATCTTTATTCAGAGTAGGCGGAAAGCAGAAATATTCCAGGCTTCCTCTGACAGCTGGGTGGTCAGCTAACTCAGGCATCGGTGCCACAGAGTTCGAGGCCCTGCCCCATACACCTTGTGCCCTCCCATCAGGGACAGACAGCAAAAGCCAGGCACAGGCCTTCACCCTGCCAGTGACTGAGGAATTCCAGGGCTCGGAGGAGGCCAAAGGAGAAGGTGAATCTTGGGTCAGGCAGGAGCAGAAGCAGCAGGCCCAGAATTGGGAGGAGAGCAGCAGGCTTCTCCTTGGCTTGAGAACAGTAGACTGGACTCAGGAAGAACTCTGAATATGCTTCTGGATCCAGGGAACATAGGTCTGGACACGAGCGAAGACGCTGGGAACGATAGCCCGGCCACAGCGAAATCCCCAGCTGACCACCCCCACCAAGGTCCAGGAATCTGAGTCCTTGCAGACAAGTGGACCACCGGAGTCACCCTGGGGATGAAAGGAAATGATGAATCCTGGCTCTGAAGCAGGAATGATGAAGGTAAAAGGGGACCAGGCAGGATGGACTCACATAGCAAGTCCCACGGCCCACGTTGCCAGCACACAGCATGTCATCCAGGATAAACCTCCAACCCTTAAAGTAGTGCCAAGTGGCATTGTGGTACAACTCCTCACAAACCGAGTTCTTCACCACCTGCACACTCACCTCCTGAAGACGGAAGGGTGGAGGCAGTGATTCTAGGAATAGGAGGGAATAGGAGGTGGCTGGGGTGCTGGTGGCATAGACGTCACTTCTCCCAGACCACAAATGGCCTAGTCTTGGGAGCTGTGAAGGCTATGGCCTGAGGGCAGTTCCCACCTTATGCAGATCATTCCTAGCCCTGACCATTAGCTTACCCTCAGAAAACACAGAGGGGACAACCCAAAAATGCAATGGCCCTTATGCCCTTATGATCATACCAATCTACCCATGAATCTTTCCACCTGCAGGTAGAAGGACTAGGGAAAGAAGGGAGGTATATTTTCTGGTGTTTTCCAAATGCTTTTGGGAAAGAAATGAGAGGTAGGATGTCACCCTTCGAAGTTCTGAACCCAGGCTTGACTCATCCTCAGCTTCTGAGGCTCTGGAGAGAGCACATTTAGCACAATTAAGATAACAAGAAATTCGTCTGTCCCTCCTTCTCTCCTTTCTAGACCTATTCCCCTCCATTCACAGTACTTCTCTCATGGCAAGTTTGGCCCCACAATTCCTAGGCTTCCAAACACACATCAATACTTACCATATCCAAGGATAGTGCCCCACCCTGTCACCCAGCACTGATCCTTCTCTGATTCCTCAATATTTGAGGAGGAGAGCTTGATAGGCTTAACATTAGCAGTGCAATCCGCTGGTTCTGCCAATTTCAGCAATGCCACATCCACACCCAGATGAAAAGAAACATAGTCTGGGTGGACAATGATCTGGTTCACACGCAACAGCCTCTGGTCCCCATAGAGGTATATGTCCCCAGCCAGGATCCGGTAGGCTGACGGGTCATCATTTCTACTGTGGTCAGAAAGAAGCCGAAAAACAGCTCATTATAGGGTCCCACTGAGCACCATGGTGAAGACTCCAGACTTCTGAACAGAACCACCTGGAGTCAGAGCTTGGGTCTCCAATCCCAAAATTCTCACCCAAACCTCTTCCATTCACCCTGTATTGCACCCAGAACTGGACAGCAGTACTCACTGATTAATGCAGTGGGCAGCAGTCAGCACCCACTGTGGATGGATGAGGGAGCCACCACATCTGTGCCTCCAGGCAGAGGAGTAGTAGCTGTACACCTTCAGACTGACTTGCCAGGGCCACTTCCCCTTGGGAGCATTGTGTCCCCCCACAATGCCCACCAGCTCTTTCTGGGTGGCTGGTGCTAGAAGTAATACATGGAGCATCAGGGAGGCTTGTCTGAGACAGGTAACCCTCAACCTGCTGCATATACCTCAGGAGCCTAAGGTCAGAGATTGCAGAGGCCTCCAGGGAAGGAATGGTGTGATTTGGGGTCAAGACTCACCTTGGGGCTTAGCAACAGAGCCCGCGATGAGGCAGAGAGTCACAAACAGCAGGCTTAGCATCTGTGGAGGAGACAGGCATGGAGGGACTGTTGTGGTCATGTAACAGATGGAGAAGGCCAGAGCCACCAGGGGTGCAGTAGTGATGGGACCTTACCATGGCAGGACTCCACACTCCTCCTACCTAGACCTCTTGGCCTCTTTATCCCACAGCCACAGGAAGTGGGCAGCTGTTTGACTTGTCCTATCCTGGTGAAAGAGGCAAGCAGGAAGTGGCATTGGGCCTCAGGTTGTGATGGGTAATGACTGGTGATGCAGACAAAAGACCCTGTGTCATGTTCTGGGTTCCAGGTTACCCAGACCCAGCATCAACAGGTGAAATGTAGTGTCACAGGGAAGGTTGGGCTGCTTGTCCCAGGGTATTGCTCATAAAGTGTCAGCTGATGTGAGGCGGAACCTGCAACCAGAGTCTGGAGTTACTAGCAGGTCAGCACCACCCCAACCCCCAACCAACTCTGAAAACCAGGGAAACAAGTATTCCACATGGGAGGATACATTCAAAGTATCCAGATCATGGAAGAGCATATGTCCTAAGGCCCCTTCCTGAGACCCATCATCCAGAACTGGGCTCCATGGAGCCCCTGCAGACTGTGCCCAAGCGCGTCTCTTGGAGACTTATCCTCAAAGTCTTACAACCACAGAGGTCATCAGGGAGCTGACAGCCCACCTCACTACAGGACTGGAAATGCAAAATTGGGAGTAGCCTCCCACAGGGCATGTATACGCATTGTCTAAGACCCTGGACCACTCTGATTGACCCTGGTGAGAACCATGGCATATCTGAGTAACACATGGGCCCTGGGAGCCCCAAGGTGCCCTAGCTGACTCTCTCTCTCTCTCTGTCTCTGTCTCTGTCTTTGTTTCTGCTCAAGGAAAACAATTCTCTTCCAAATAGCAGCAGACTTTGCCTGGGGACCTCCTAGAAGTTCCTATTGCCCTGTACCAGGTTTGAGGGACTTCTCACACACTCAAGGACAGGGTGGAAGCCAAGATTCCAGGAGCACCAACACTGGAATTCAGGGGCATGAATCTGGCCTTTGAGGGCCCCAGCCATAATAATGCTGTGATACTACATGGACACTGAATCCTGTGGCCACCAGAGACCACCTGACACCCAGTCTTGAGGAAAACAGAAGGAAGACAAGACTGTGTCTGAGAAAAAGAAGGCATGTCTGAGAATACAGCCAACACCTGTCAGACAAAAGTAAGTGGGGGGAGGGCCAGGAGTTTGGCTAAGTGGCTTAAGCACCTGTTTGGCAGGCACAAGGTTGTAAGTTCGATCCCTGGTGCCACAAAAAAAAAAGTTGTAAAAAAAGTAAATGGGGAGTCTGGGATGCACCTTACATGCCTTCCTGGTAGAGTCGCCACAGCATAGCAGGTGATATGATGGCCATCTTTGTGAAAGAAACACAGTTTGTGTTGCTCTCTGTAACAATGGGTCACTTATCTGGAATGGATCAACCTGAGGCCCCTCAATGGAGGTCTTGAATGGAACTGTGAAACACCAGAGCCTGGACACAGAAACCTGGTTGCCCTGATAGGGTCTGGCCCAGGCCACCATGGGCACATTCAGTGATAGGATAAGAGAGATCACTCAGACTGGGCGAGCAACCGTTAAGATCATGCAACCCTTAAGATCAGGAACTGGGGACTAGCCAATGATAATATGACAACTAGACCTGTGGCAGAGACACCTGGGTATGGACATCGTTAGGCAAATGATGTGGTTGCCCAGGGCCACTGTTGCAAGACAGCGGGTTAGGAAAGACTGGGCAGAGGAACCAGTCAAGGACACCAGCATCTCAGGACAAAGGCTGAGAGCACCAAGGACTGCTGGATCCTGGGGATATATGGTCCATGATCTTGTTTCTCTCCTAGCCACACTGCAACAGATAGAACAACATGAGTGATAATTCCAGAATCCCTAGCTAGGTACAGTTCTCCTGCAAGACCAGCAAAGTCCTTCCTACCTGTTGCTGAGAGTCCTGCAGAAGAATCTAGGCTTGGTAAAAAATCAAATAGGTTGGGTCCCTGGTGTCTGCTGTGTTGAGATGACAGTGAGTGGGTCTATGGAGATGGTAAATCACCTTGGGTTCCCCTACTCCAGTGTCTGAGAATACCTGGGCCAAGCCTGGGGCAAGTGACGCATTGGCCTGGGAGACAGGCATGAATGAGCAGGGAGAGAAGCAGGGCTGGAAAACCTGGAATTCTCAGCTGCCATTGTGCAGGGCAGCCTGGGGCCCATGGGGAGGTCAGTCTTGCCACATTGGTACCCTGTGTCCACGACGAGAGCCTAAACTGACCCTGTTCTGTCTATTTTCATTGAATTTGACCTAATGGGGAAATAGGAAAAGATGGAGGGTTGGAAATTTTGCTGACCCACAGCCTGGGTCTGCAAGTATGTGCAGCCTCAAGGAAAATTATGCCCTTCTGTGTACCTCAGTTTTGTCTTGAACAAAGCAGGGAAAGTAGCACTGCCTCAGAATAAGGAAATGATCTACCTGCTGTGCTTGGATTGAACTATGCCTCTAGGAAGCATCCAGGGACTGTTGGTCATTACTTCCAGGAAGTAAATCTACAAAGACTATTCCAGAATTCATTGTGGTACCAACAAAATTGAGAAAAGTGTATCCACACCAAAATAATGAATACGACAAGCCAGTTGTGCACTCACTCTGCACCTCTTCAGGGAAAGTATCATGGTAGCTCAGCCATAATATGACCATATTGATTGTGATATATTTGTGTGGAACTCAGCATTTAATATGGTTTGGTGGGTTTCCCTTTTAATTTTCTCTTTAAACGGCATGTGCTATTTGAAACATTTCTATCCCAGACAAAGCGGTCCTTTCACACAGGGACAGTAAATATGAACCAGGGCCACTCATTTCAAGGGCACATGCTCCTGCCCAGTTAAGGGGTAAGGGGTGTCTAGGGTGAAGCAATTGCTTCAGAGAGTGACCAAGCTGCTGCTCCCAGAACAAAAGAGAAAATCAGATTTCTATTGCTGTGCTTGGGTTGGCTAAAGTTCAGTTATTTCCACTGGTCAGGGGCAAGCTTCCAAAATATGCTTCTTCTTGTGAAGGACTTGACATCCAAGTGGTCACAGTCAACTTATCTTAGTGGGTATTTGTTGAATTTCCACGTATCTGGTGTCATCATGCAGTGCAAAGCATCCCAACTTTGTACTTGAAGGACTAACAGGTGGTCAACTTCACTCAGGAGCCAGTAGGTTACTCTTTACATTGATGTCCTCATCCTCTATAAATGTCTTGGCCTTGTGATAAGACTGAAGGACCTTTAGTGCATGAACTGCTCAAAAAGCACCAGGTGGGCTAGAAGAAACTCATGCCAGCTGTGATGGGCAATATGTCAAGCTGAACCTATATCATAGTCTCTGAAGAAACATTTCTGAATTGATCATCACATGTATGTTCAGAGCTGAGTAGAATCTTACTCAAGGATTAAGGCAGCAAAGAGGACAGAGACAGGATAAAGACAGGGATGTCAACCTGTTTTCATTCCATTTTAGGCATCCTTCAGATACCTGCAGGCACAAATGAAGACTCAGTGTTATGATCAAAAGTGGCTTTCAGGTTCCCAGAAACAAACCAGGACACCATTACTGTAACCTCCACATCAAGATGTTCTCTATAGCAAAACTATTGGAACACTAATAATGTATTGCCTAGCTGTGTGATCTCTAAAATTAGTGATTTTTAAATTGCCAAAGAGCAAGTGAGTTCAGAAGTATTCATTAAAGTATTTTAGTGAAAATTTACCATCCCATGCAAACATTTTGCTTCTGTGGTTTGAGCAGGGTCTCGTGGCATGTTTATTGAAACATGGCAAGCTGCAAAAACTTTATTGTGCCCAGGTGCTTGTTTTGTCATCCCAGTAGTCAGTCCCAACACAGAGCCATCATGGTCCTTAACTGTCTCAACCTGATTTAATACATGAGTAGGGAGGCAGTTTCTCCTCAAGGTTATGCTAGTTATTGCAAACCCAAGTATCCATCAGATAATACTTCCTCAAAAAGTCTGCTCCCTGTTCTGCTTACATGGTCTCCTGGACTTTGTAATAGTTTCTTGAACACAAAGTGGGCATTTCAGGAGCCTGGTGCCAACTACGCTGTTTTTTCTCAGGGACAACTAACACCTCTCCCTCCGGATTCTGTCTACTGAGGGCAATCTTCTGAACCCCAAGGCCAGTGCTGCCTGTTGGAACTTTCTGTGATGCCAGAGATGCTCTGTATTTGATGACAAGGCAGAGGCAGTAACCATATAAAGCCACTGGGTGCTTATAAAGTAGAACCAAGCAGCTGAATTTTTGTTTCAGCTTTTGATTCATTTAGGTGATAGGGGCTGCCCGTAGTCACTGGTTCCTGGGATGGCAACAGAGGGAGCATTTCTACCCCTTTGCTAGTTGCCAGAGTCAGGTCGCTGGCTGCTGCTTTGAAAAGAAGCAGAAAGGTTTTAATATGGTTTCTGACCTGTAGCAGAGAGTGGCAAACCTTAGACTCTTTTCTGGTCTTGGTTTCCTCGTGAGCCACACAGAAATATGCTCGAGGGGCAGGACTTTGAATGCTATAGAAGGCACAGAGTAGTCAATGGCTGCACTGAGAACCAAGTGGGCACAAATTTCATGCCGAAAGATCCAGCTGGGCTGCATGTGATCACTTTCCTCCAGACCTATCTCCTGGGGATAGTCTTGGAAAATATCGCAGAGAGTCAAGTGATTGTCAGGGCCCAGGAGGAATCTTGGAGTCAAGGGGATGGGACACCAAACCGTATATCCCAGACGTGTAGAGGGGATCTAGTTTCTTTCACTGGAATCCTGTGTGCTCCCTCGTGTTAGGGACTGAGGACTCACCCCTTTCTTCTAGGAACTGGAGTGTGAGGGCTGTCAGCAGGATCACCACCTTTGGGAGAAAAAGGGAAGGGGACTACTCAACCTAACATTCAGGGGTCAGAGATGTGGCCTCTTCCTGAAACTCTGGGTTTTACATGTCCTTTGCTATGACAGCTGGTGTCACCTGACCCTGCTTCAATATCAAGCAAGTAACCTTGTTTAGAGACCACCGAGGCCCTCCCCTTGTCTACCCACCCTCCCTATCATGAGAGATCTTATGCATGGTTGAGAAAGAAGGACTGCCCAAGGCCTTCTCATGGAAGGAGCAGTGTGACTGGAATGGGGTCACAGGGATATAGTTTTTTCAGGACCCAGTGGTCAGCCAATGTGAGTGGGTAATTTCCCATCTCCCTCAATGTCCTCCACACCTTGCCGCCATTCCCAGCTGCAGACAAGAAAGACAACCTGTCTTAGTCACTTTACTCTCATTACTGGGACAAAATAGTCAACACCCAAAATTAAGAAAGGAAAGGTTTATTTAGCTCATAGTTTGTGGAGGTTTCAGTAGATAATCAGCTAGCTCCAAGACAGGGTGGCACGGCACAGGGGCAACACTTCAAGGACACAGAAGACAGCAAAAGCAAAAAGAAAAAAGAGGGGGAAGCACAAGCCTCTTCTCCTCCCTTATACTGAAAGCAGGCTAGCACCCCCAAGGGTGGGTGAAGCACTCACACCATCTCTATGCCCTCCCCATGCACAGGCTGTTGATGTTCACAAAGTAAGGACTCTGGCTCCTTGCTGAGTTGCTTAGTTAAACTTCTAAACTTCTCAAATTGACAAAACCATTTCAACACTCCTCCATGCCTCAGGTCTCTTAGGCCAGGTCGGTGGCTTTGTGGCTTCTCACTCCCTCTCTGCCACTTGTGTGGCACAACTGAGTGTGGGCTCCAGGACTCTTGTGTGGTACTCTGCCCTTGAGGGAACAGGGTAACCAAATCTAATCCTGATAACCATCCTGGCATATCTGAGCTGGGGATCTGAGGCAGACTTGATGTGTTCAGACCTGGGGTTCACGCAAGTGCCCAAATGTAGCAAGATCTCGCCTTGGTTCCCACATTTGGAAATGGTTACTTGTAGAAGTGTGATAGAAAAGAGACTAATGGTAGCTCAGGACTGGCTGCGGGTAGAGTGCTGACCAGAGAGGACAATGGGCACTGCCACACACTCCCATCTCCCCAGGGATTCCCCCCTCCCCGGTGGCTGGACTGGAAGAAGAGTGAAGGAGACAGCCCAGCAGGGAAACAGAGCCACAGTACTAAGTAGCCTAGTGCAACTGCAAAGTGGGGAGGAAGCACCGTGAGTCACACCCCAAGAGGACATTGGTACCTCTTCCAATAGGGACTGTAACCATCTCAGGAGGCGGGCCAATCAGCAGCGGTGGCAAGTGAGCCTGGTGGGCAGCAGGTAGCTGGGTGCAAGTTCATGGGCATGAGGTGTCCTATCTCTGGCTGGACCAAGTGTTGAAGGCTAAATTTGTGGGACTGTCTTTGGCCATGGGAGCTGACAGGCTTGTAGTAAGTGGCCCCCTGCATTATTGTGGAATGTGCCGGTCTGTGTTTGTAAGTGATGTCCCTCCAGATCATCAAGATAGGGTATGTGAATCTCCGGTGCACATCCTCATTTACCTCATCTTTCCAGGGATCTGGCTCCCAAGCTCTATTTGACTCACCCCTGTATTCCTCTTTGCCTGTTCCGTGGGCTCCAAAGGTTGGGAACACAGACCACTCCCTTCAATTCCCAGCTCCTCCTCCAAGGGGCCCAGAAAGTCTGGAGCAGGGGCTAAAGCACTGCCCCTCTGGTGTGCTGGGCTGGTAACCAGGCTTCCAGGGTATGGGCAGGTGGTTCAATTGAGGCCTCACTGTAGGTCACCTACTTTCCTGGGCAACGTAGAGAAGAAGTCTGAGTCCTAGACATACGTGGCATTTTCTGTCGTTGAGGGAACAGGATGATAAGCTCTAAACTTGATAATGGTCCCTGAGTCCCAGTGTAGAGGACAGGATGTGGTACACAGAGGCAGGATTGGCATATGCAGACCTAGGGCTCATATGAGCCCCAACCATGGAGAATTAAGGCCTTGGTTCCTCATTAGGAAAGAAGCACTGAAGTGGTACTCCTGCGTTTTCTAAAGGAGAAAGTGAGATTTCTGCTCACCACAAAACATCAGGATTTTTCATTGCATCTTTATTCAGGATAGGCAGAAAGCACAAATATCCCAGATGTCCTCCAACAGCTGGGTGCTCAGCAAATGTGGGCACCAGTGCCATGGAGCTCATACTCTGCCCCACACACCTTGTGCCTCCCATCAGGAACAGACAGCAACAGTCAGGCACAGGCCTTCACCCTGCAAGTTTTCATTGAAGTTTAGTGCTCAGAGGAGGCCAGAGGAAAAGATGAGTCTTGGGTCAGGCAGGAGCAGAAGCAGCAGGCCCAGATGCTGGAAGGAGGGCAGCAGGCTCCTCCTTGGCTGACCAATGGAGGCCAGTACACTGGACTCAGGAGGAACTCTGAATATGCTGCTTGATCCAGGGCACATAGGACTGAACGCGAGCATATACTGCGGGAAGGGCGTGCCAGCCACAGCCATAACCCCAGCTGACCACTCCCACCAAGGTCCAGGAACCTGAGTCCTTGCAGACCAGTGGGCCACCGGAATCATCCTGGGGATGAAAGGAGATGATGAATACTAGCCTTCTAGTATGGATGTTGATGGTGGACAAAGATAAGGAGAGATGGGACTCACCTGGCAAAAGTCGTGTCTCTTACTGCCAGCACACAGCATGTCATCCAGGATGATCTTCCTGTCATTGTGGCGGTACTTAGTAGCATTCTGGTACAGCTGCTCACAGAGAGTGTTCTCAACCACCTGCACGTTCACCTGCTGCAGGCGGAAGGGTGGTGGCAGCCATTCTGTGGGAGAGGGAGAGCAGGAGGTGTCAGAATTGCTGGTGGCACAGGCTCCCACCCAACCCTGAGGGAAACATGACTATTTCTGAGAGCCACCATAGTCTGGCTTGAAGACAGCTGAACCCTATCCAGGTCACTGCAACTGTCATCCTCAACTTTCCCTCCTGCAACACAGTGTGGGGGACCCAAAATGCACTGGTCCATGTCCTTTTAGCTCCTGAGCTTCTACCCATTAATATCTTCACCAGCAGGTGAAAGGACCAGAGAAATAAGGGAGCTATGTGTGCTGTTGTTTACCAAAAGAATGCCTCCTTTTTTGTGTGCAAATAATATGAAGTGCTTCTGCCCTCAGTCCTAACTAAATTCGCGTCCCAGTCTTGCCTAAGCCTCAGCTGCTGAGGCGGGTGGGGAACATATCAGGAGTGTCTCCTACACTTACCATAAAATCTTGTATCACCCCACCCTGTCACCCAGCACTCGTCCTTCTGGGTGACCTCGTGATTGAGGGAGTTCAGCTTGACAGGCCTGATATTGGCAGAACTATCCCCAGGTTCTGCCAGTTGTAGCAGTGCTACATCTGCACCCAGTTCAGCACCAACAAAGTCTGGGTGGACAATGATCTGGTTCACACTCAACAGCTTCTGGTCCCCATAGAGGTATACGTCCTCAGCCAGGATGCCGTAGATTGACAGGTCATCACTTCTACTGTGATCAGAAAGAAACCCCAACAGCAGCTCATTATAGGGTCCATGCTGAGCACCATGGGGAAGGCTCAGAACTTCTGAGCAGAACCACCTGGAGTCAGAGCTTGGGTCCCCAACCCCTAAACCCTCACCCCCACCTCCTCCATTCACACCCAAAACTGGACAGCAGGAGCAGTACTCACGGGTGAATGCAGTGGGCAGCAGTCAGCACCCACTGCGGGTGGATGAGGGAGCCACCACATCTGTGCTCCCAAGAAGCTGATTGGTAGTTGTACACCTTCAGACTGACCTTCCAAGGCCACCTCCCCAGGGGGATATTGTGTTCCCCAATAATGTCTACCAACTCTTTCTCGATGACCGGTGCTAGAAGTAATATGTAAAATATCAGGAAGGCGGGGCTGAGACAGCTAACCTGCACCCTTCGGCACGTATCTCAGCAGCCTGAACCAGGGCTTGCAGAGGCCTCCGGGGAAGGGATGGCATGATGTGGGTCAAGACTCACCTTGGGGCTTAGCAAAAGAGCCCCCCAGGAGGCAGAGAGTCCCAAACAGCAGGTTCAGCATCTGTGGAGGAGAGAGGCATTCAGGGGCTGGGATTGCCAGGAAAGGGATAGAGACAGCCAGAGCCACCGGGGATGCAGTAGCAATGGGCCCTTACCATGACAGACGTCCACACTCCTACTTCCTAGGCCTCCACGCTCCTTTATCCTGCAGCCACAGGAAGTGGGCAGGGGTTTGACCTGTCCTGCCTTGGAGGAGGGGTCACCCAGGCAAAGCGTGATTATGCATTGGGCCTTAAATTGTAATGGGTGTTGGCTGGTGATGTTGACAAGAGGCCCGGTTTCATTATCTGGGTTTCAGAGTACCCAGACTCAACATCAACAGGTGAAATGTAGTGTCGCTGGGATGGTTGGGGTGTTTGTACTAGGGTGCTGCTCACGGAAGTGTCAGCTGATGTGTGGCAGGACCTGCAACCAGAGTCTGGAGATACAAGCAGGTCAGCACCACCCAAACTCCCACCCAGTTGTAGATGTCACACTCAGAACCAGGGAAACAAGCATTCCACATGGGAGCATATATTTAAAGTATCCAGATCATGGAAAAGCATGTGTCCCAATGTCCCCTGCTGGTCCATCTTCCAGAACTTGGCTCCATGGTGATTCTGTAGACTGTGCCCAAGCACGTTTCTGGGAGACTCATTCTCAAGGTCATACAGACACAGAGGTCATCAGGGAGCTGACAGCCCACCTCACTACAGAATTGGGAATCTAAAATTGTAGGTGTCACCCCACAAAGCATAGCTACCCACTGTCTAAGACCCTGGACCACTGTGACTGACCCGAGTGAGAACCATGGCATATCTGAGTAACACATGGACCCAGCAAGTTCCAAGGTGCTGCAACTGACTCTCTCTCTCTCTCTCTCTCTCTCTCTCTCTCTCTCTCTCTCTCATTCTCTTTCTCCCTCCTTCTCTCTCCTTCTCTGTTTAGGCTCAGAGCACACAGTTCTCTTTCAAACATAATCTCGCTTTGCCTGGGGACCCCCAGAAGGTCTATTACCTGGGGCAGCGTCTGAGGAAATTCACACACAGCCACTCAAGGACTGAGTGGGCACCAAGATTCCAGGAGCACCAGCACTGGAATTCAGGGGCATGAATCTGTGCCTTCTAGGGCTCCTGTGATATTACAGGGAGGATGAGCCCTGTGACCACCAGAGACTGCCTGAAGCCCAGGCTAGAAAACAGAGAGAGGACAAGGCTGTGTCTGTGAAAAAGCAGGCATGTCTGAAGAGAGACCCAACACCTGCCAGATGGGTAAACAATTGTACTGGGTGGTCCAGAATGCAACCTGCATGCTCTCCTGGTACAGTTGCCACAGTATAGCAAGCGACATGAAGGCCATCTCGGTGAGAGACACACTCTGTGTTCTGCTCTCTGTAGCAATGGGTCCCTTATCTGGGCAGGATCAACATGAGGCCCCTCACTGGTGGTTTTGAATGGGACTGTTTAGCAGCAAGGCCTGGGCACAGGAACCTGGTTTCCCTGATAGGATCTGGACCAAGCCGCCATGGGCACGTTCAGTGATAGGATCAGAGGGCACTCAGACTAGGTGAACAGGGTTATACAACAGTTAAGATTGAGGACAGGGTACTAGCCAATGATAACATGGCATCTAAGCTTGTAGCACAGATACCTGGGTAACGTACCCCATTAGGCGAAGGATGTGGCTGCCCAGGGCCAGTGTTGCAAGAGAGCAGGTTAGGAAAGGCTGTGCAGAGGAACCAGTGGAACACCAGCATCACAGGACAGAGGCTGAGAGTACCTAGGTTTGCTGGAATCTGGGGATGCATGATCCATGATCTTGTTTCTCTCCCATGCAAACTATAACCCAGCCTGTGATGCAGGTGGAACCCCATGAGTGATAATCCCAGAATCCCTAGCTAGGTTCAGCGCTCCTGCAAGATCAAAAAATTCTTCCTGCCTGTTGTGAGTGTTCTGCAGAAGAATCTAATCCTGGTGAAAGATCAAATAGGCTGGCTCCCTGGTGTCTGCTGTGCTGAGATGACAGCAACTGGGACTGTGGAGATGATGAAGTACGTTGGTTCCCCCCACCCTAGTATCAGAATGCCTGAGCTGAGCCTGCACAAGGAGCACATTAGCCTGAGAGACATGGACGAGTGAGTAGGACAGGAGCGAGGCAGAGCTGGAAAACCTGGAATTCTCAGCTGCCATCGTGCAGGGCAGTCTGGGGCCTATGTTGAGGTCAGTCTTGCCACACTGGCACCCTGTGTTCATGGTGAGAGCCTGGACTGACCCTGCTCTATTTTCATGGGTTTTCTTCTAATGGGGAAACAGGAGAAGATGGAGTGTTGACAATTTTCCTGGCCCACAACCTGTGTCAGTAAGCATTCAGCCTCGAGGGAAATTATGCTCTTCTCAGTACCTCAGTTTTCTCTTGAACAAAGAAGGGAAAAAGAGTGTTGCCTTGGGGTAAGAAAGTGATCTACCTGCTGTACTTGCACTGAAGCATGACCCTAGGAAGTGTCCAGGGGCTGTTGGTCATTTCTTCCAGGAAGTAAATCTACAAAGAAAATTCCAGAATATATTGTGGTACCAACAACATTGAAAAAGATGTATCCACACCAAAGTAACGAATATGACAAGCCAATTGTGCACTCGCTCTGCACCACTTCAGGGACACTATCATGGTAGCTTAGCCAGGTTATGACCATACTGATTGTAAATTGTTTGTGTGGAACTCAGCATTCTATAGGTTTTGATTAACTTCCCTTTAAAGTTCTCTTTAGACAGCATGTGCTGTTTAAAACATTTCTGCTAGAACTATAACAAAGATAAAATGTATCTTCTGTGTTTAAAGAAAATGGGCAGAGTGTGGGCCATTCCAAAGGGAGAAACAAGGGCAGAATCAGTTAAGCCTGCAGGTATCACCACCGGGTGCCAGGAAGTTAATAACAACCCCAGTCCTATGTGGAGGGGACAATGTCAAATAGACACTTGCTCTCTTCCCCATGAGGCTGAATTAGAGAGGCCTGCAGCATGGTCCTTGCCACTGATAGGGACTACTTGGGGACACAGTGGGCTGTACAATTGGCACCTGATGTGGCAGCTTCCAGAGGCATCTGGCTCTGTTCTCTGGGGATACCCCTCTTAATGTTCCCAAAGACACAAACATTGGAGACAAAGCTACTGCCTAGTGGAGTCAGGATGAGGACCATTGAGCAGCCAGCGAGGCTCCCCCAGCCACTTCTGTTTCTTTTGAAACCAGTGCCCCTGTAAGAATAAAAGACCACCAGGCCTAATCCATGGCCTAATCACAGCAGGACAGCAGGCTACAATGGCAAAACTGAATTAAGCAGAGTCGGCTTATGAGCAATGAGACTTATAATCTCTCATACTAAGTTAAGGGCAGGGAAGGCTAGGGTTAATTCTAACTTACCAGTGAGGGGGGCCCATGATAAGCATACAAAGGTCCACTGTGGCTATTTGGCAAAATCCCATAAGGATCACATCCTTACCTGTGTAGCTCAGCAAATTCAGGGTAGAGGGGAGTGTGCGTACTGAAGAACAGCACCTCTGAGCACGTCCTGTGGTAACAGGCTGGTAATGTGCTCACCACAATGTAGTGAGAATGTCCAGTGGTGGCCAGCTGGCACACACAGCCGTCCACAGTGCCCTGTTCCACACTGCATTCCTGCAGAGATGGAGGTTTATAAAGTACATAGCAGTAACATCACAGGTTTTCTCCATTTCATTGCATGACCAGTATTTCAAGGAACAGCTTGATACCAGAAAAAAGGAAAGACAGTAAAAATGAACAGAGACACAGAAACAGTAAAAGTGAACCAGGGCCACACCTTTCAAGCACACATACTCCTGTCAAGTTAAAACCTTAAAGGGCTCAGGGTGTCTTGGGTGATGAGCATTTATTTGAGAGAATGAGAGAATGACCACTCTGCTTCTGCTGCTCTCAGAACAAAACAGAAAATCAGACTGGGTTAAAGTTCAGTCATTCTCACTGGGTAGGGAAAAGCTTCCAAAACGTGCCTTTTCTTGTGAAGGACTTGACTTCCAAGTGGTCACAGTCAACTTGTCTTAGAGAGTGCTCGTTGAATTTTCATACATCAGATGTCATTATGCTGTGCAAAGAATCCCAGTTTTGGAATTCGAGGACTAACAGGTGGTCAACTTCACTCAGGAGCCAGTAGGTTGCTCTTTACAGTGATGTCCTCATCCTGCATAAATGTCCTGGCCTTGTGATAAAGCTGAAGAACCTTTAGTGCTTGAACTACTAAAAAAGCACAAGGTGGGATAGAAAAACACATTCTAGATTTGATGGGCAATAGGCTGAGCTAATCCTATGTCACAGTCTCCGAAGAAACATTTCTGAACTGATAGCAGGTGTATGTTCAGAACTGAATAGAATCTGACTCAAGGATTAAGGCAGCAAAGAGGACAAAAACAGTATGAAGACAGGGATGCTAATCTGTCCATCCCATTTGAGCCATTCCTCACATATCTGCAGGCACAAATGAAGACTCAGTGTTATAAGCAAAAGTAGCCTTCAGGTTCCCAGAAGTAAATGAGGCAAACATGGCCATAACCTCCACATCAAGATGTTCTCTACAGCAAAGCTGTTGGGAAATTAACAATGCATTGCCCAGTTGTGTGATCTCCAAAATTAGTGATTCTTGAATTGCCAAAGAGCAACTGAAGCTAGATGGATTCTTTAAAGATTTTTTGTAACAATTTCCCATCCCATGCAAACATTCTGCTTCTGTGATTTGAGCAGGGTCTCGTGGCAGGTTTATTGAAACATGGCAAGCTGCAAACAGTTTACTGTGCCCAGGGGCTTGTTTTGTCATCCCAGCAGTTGGTCCCCACAGTGAGACACCATGGTCCCTAACTGTCTCAAGTTGATTTAGTATATGGACAGGGAGGCAGTTTCAACTCTAGGTTATTCTAGTTTTCTCAAACCCCAGTATCCATCACATAATACTTGTTTATAAAGTCTGCTCCCTGTTCTGCTTACAAGGTCCTCTGGACTTGGCAAGAGTTTTGTATTGGTTAACCCTGTGTCTCCCGCCCAGGACTCGTAGTTTGGACCGGGCTGAGTCTGGCATTTTGTGATTGGTTTGTTGTCTAGTGCTGGGATTTGTAGTGTGAGTCCTGTACCCGTCCAGGTTGGAGCCGACATACAGAGTAAGGTGGGAGGAACTCAGGTCTTCCTGTCTCTCTCCCTCTCCCTCTCCCTCTCTGTTCCTCTCCCTCTCTCTCCCCTCACCCCTTCCCCACCCCCACCAGGTTCGTGTGGCTTACTGTTGGATGGCTGCCATGAATGGCTGCCCCACCATGCCATGCTGCCTTGGAACCAACTAAGTATGAACTGAAATTCCCGAGAAACTGTAAGAAATAAACGTTTCCTTCCCTAATTGTGGGCGTCAGGTATTGTCTCAGCAACGAGTAAAAAGTAACTAAGACAAGCTTTTAGAACACAAAATGTGCATTTCGGGGGACTGGTGCTAACTGCACTGACTTTCCTAACACCTGTCTCTCCAGATTCTATCTGCTGAAGTCAACTTTCTGAATCTCAAGGCCAGTGCTGTCCACTGGAACGTTCTATGGTTCCAGAGGTGCCATGTATTTGCTAAGAAGTCAGAGGCACTAGCCATATGTAGCCACTGGGGACTTATAATGTGGGAGCAAGCAGGTAATTTTTTGTTTAAACTTCCATTACATTTAGGTGAAAGGGGTTGCCTGTAGCCACTGGTTCCTGGAATGGAGACAGAAGGAGACTTTCCACCCCCTTACTGGGTGCCAGAGTCATGTCCCTGGCTGCCATTCTGCAGAGAAGCAAAAATGTTTTCACATGGTTTCTGACACAGCTGATAGTTGCAAGACATAGATTTCTTTTTGGTCTGGGTTTCTTTGTGAGCCACACAGAAGTCTGCTCAAAAGGCAAGACTTTGAATGCTTTAGAAGGCACAGAGTAATCAATGGCCACACTGAGGACCAAGTGAGCACAAGTTTCTTGATCAAAGTTTCAATTGGACTGCTTATGATGACTTTTCCCAGAGCTGTCTCTTGGGAATAGTGCTGACAAAATTCCCAAGGAACCTAGGGATTATCAGGGCCAAGGAGGAACCTAGGAGTACAGGAAAAGGGGCACCAAACCCTATATCCCAGGCAGGTAGAAGTGCTGTAACTTCTTTTGCTGGAATCCTATGTGGTCCAGCATGTCAGGGACTGAGGACTCACCCCTTTCTTCCAGGAACAGGAGTATGAGGGCTGTCAGTGGGAGCACTGTTTTTGGGAGAAGAAGGGCTGGGGACTGCTCAGTTCAACATTCAGGGGTCACAGATGTTGCTTCCTCCATAAACTCTAGGTTTTCCATGTCCTTTGCTAGGAT
Source organism: Dasyprocta punctata (assembly GCA_004363535.1). Taxonomy (NCBI): domain Eukaryota; kingdom Metazoa; phylum Chordata; class Mammalia; order Rodentia; family Dasyproctidae; genus Dasyprocta; species Dasyprocta punctata. The sequence continues at coordinate 139 of RJWM01000184.1, read as the reverse complement.
AGCTGGTGTCACCTAATGCTTCTCCAGTATCAACCATACAATCATGTTGAGAGACAATCAAGGCCCTCCCCTTGTCTGCTCATCCTGTGCCTGCTCACCCTGTATCCTTCGAGATCTGAAGCATGAGATGAGAGAAAGC
>RJWM01000183.1:0-268039 GCA_004363535.1 Dasyprocta punctata | reverse complement strand
TTGTAGCCCAAGCCGGCCTCGAACTCACAACGCTCCGCCTACCTCAGCCTCCCGAGTGCTGGGATTAAAGGCGTGCGCCACCACGCCCGGCTCACATACTTAATTTTTATTCAGCATGTATTCCTTAAGTATCTATAGGTGCCAAGTGCAGACAATATGACTTTTTCTTCCACTGACATTCTATGTTCCTGCTCAATTAAATCTTATGATTACTAGCCATTTTGGACATTCACTGTTACTTATTGAATAATAAGTATTTACTGGTGAAGTATAAAGAAAAATAAGCCTTGGTCTTTTCATGGTTTAAGCCAGTCCTTGGCCCAATCTTTAAGGGGAGTGTGTGTGTGTGTGTGTGTGTGTGTGTGTGTGTGTGTGTGTGTGTTTGCTTGCATCCACAATCTACCCCTGCTTGTAGCACCCTCTTTTGCTGCCCCATTTCTCCTTTCTTTCTTTCTTGACAGTTTGCATACCAGACCTAATGTCTTTGTGTCTTTATAAGTCAGCAGAAGCCAGGCAATTCACACCAGATGAGCTTCTGCTGCTGTTAAGTGGCTGGACAGCTGAGCAAGATGAACTTCAAATAGTTGAATGAATGGGTCTAATGGTCTCTTATTGAGGTCGTCAAATTTTCCAAGTGAATGGAAAAGGATAATGTTGGACACTATGACTACAATCCACCCTCAATTTCTAGGAAATCCTAACATTTTGAACTCTTTGTCATCCAACCTGCAAAAGCACTTTCACATTTATTATGTGCCTCAATTTAGGACTTAGAGAAAATGACCCATGTATTTACATCCTTTCAATAACAAGGGTTAAGTCACCCTTAATTCATGTCTTGAAAGGATATGAGCTATGGGGGGCATAACCCTTGTTATGGAAAGGATGTTTTCCTATTTCATAGGGAAAATTTGAAGGGTAAATAGTCTTCAAAATCCAAAGCAATAAATCTCTAGTAATAGAATTTCAGGTTACTTGAGTTCTTGGTAGGACAGGTTTCTTCTTGGCTAGAGGGTACCTCAGCATACCTCATCTCACACCAAACAATCCATTGCTCACTCTTTCTATGATTAAAACCTAATCTTCTTTGTTCACAGTGCTTGATAGCTGATCATTCCCTTCAGACCCTGGCAATATGCCCTCTGAATATAGTGTATTTAACTGAGGTAGAAGGAGAATGGAAGAACTTACTAAAGCTATAGCTACTTTTTAGTTACTCAAGAGTCCAGGTGTTAATTTTGGGGTGGTAGTTTTAGGTTGGATTCTGTACCAGTCTGAGTTTAACATCTGAAAGTTATGGACTATATACTACTATCAAAGCAGAGGCTGTGTCTTATGTAACTAGGTACACTTAATATACTGCATACAAACAGGAGCTCAATAATTTCTTAGTAATGGAGAGCTATAAAGACAGTGTTTCCACTGTTTATCAGAGATATGTATCTGTCACCAAGCCAAAGATGAGTACTTCCTTTTATTTTATTTCACTTTATCACAGACAGCAAATATTATTTTAGGTAAGTATTTGAGTATTTAAAATAGAGTGAATCAAGATAGATACTAGTGAATGCATTAAAATAAAGTAGGTTGAATGTTTATCCTTCTAAGACAACAAAAACAAAAGCAGAAATAAGGCAATGTTGGTTTTGATACAAGATCTTTTAAGCTTTTAATGAAAATGATTTTATTAAAATTTTTTCTTATAGTAATCACATATTTATTGGAAAAATATTTAAATGCAGAAAAAATTTAAATTTTGCCACCTAGAAATTACCATCATTGACTTTCTTTATTTTAAAGAAAAAAAAACCAGTAAAACAATGGTACAAAATTTCTAAACAAGATTGTAGGAATGTAACAATGGTTAGTACATTGCATATTGCTATTTTCAAAGTAGTTGCTCATATTACAAAATATAGGCAATAGAAATTGATCAAACAATATAGGCACAAACCTTTCTTTTCTATACTACTAGTGACAATTAGTATTGTAACTATCGTAACTATTTTGTGTCTGTATATATGTATATATACATATATTTTTTTCCTTATCCCTTCCTTCTTTTCTCCTTTCCCCCATCCCAATTTCTTTTTCCTTTTAATAGTTTCTTCCAATTTCAAAATACCTATTGTACATTTTGGATCTTATTTACTTTTTCACCTTCTTACACTAGGGAGACAGTACAATGTTTACATATGCAAGTCTGATTTATTTCACTTATGAGCATGGTCTCAAGATGCATTCATTTCCCTTAAATGTCTCAAGTTTATCTTTCTTTATAGCTGAGTAGTATTTCATTGTATAAAAATACCTTATCTTTTTTTATCCACTCCTCAACTGATGGGCATTTGGGTTTTTTCCAAGATTTAGCTATTGCAAATTACACTGGTTTTGCATGGGTGCACATAATTGCTATGGTGTGATGTTTTTAATTCTTCTGGGAAAATACCCAGAAGGGCAATAGCTGGGTTGAATGGGACCTCTAATCCCAGGTTTTGAGGAATCTCCACACTAATTTCCATAGTGCTTACACCAGTCTACATTTCCACCAACAGTGGAAAAGTGTTCTGTTTTCCCCACACCCCCTCCAGCATATGCTATTGGTTTCTTAAAGATAGCCATTCTTACTAGGGTGAGATGGAATCTCAGTGTTGTTTTAATTTGCATCTCAAGGAGGACCAATGATGCTGAACATTTTTTCTTGTGTTTATTTGCTACTTGTATTTTGTCTTCTGAGAAGTGTGTGTTCATCTCAGCTGCCCATTTTTGGACTGGGTCTTTAAATTTGAGTGTCTGATTTTCTTCAATTCATTATGTGTTCTTTCATAGAATTCCTTTGTCAGAGGGACAAATTTTTCCCTCTGTGAGTTGTCTTCTCACTCTGTTGGTGATTTCTTTCATTTGCAAAAACTATTTAGTAAGATGAGATCCTAGTTGTTGATTCTTTTTTTTTTAATTTTTTAAAATTTTATTTTAAAGATAGTAAAATCCAACAAAAGATAACAGAACAATCAAAATAAAGCAGTAGAACTGGCATAGAACTTCAAAGAGAGATACTATGAAAACAATAGCTACTACAGTGTATCTTGTTATTTTCAGAATAGTTGACCATTCCATCAGGTACAGAAAAGACAAACCAAAAACGAAACAGAATAAAACCAATAAAAACAGGATATGAAATGAAGAAAAATTAAAAAAAAATTAATCAAAAGCAAAACAGTGAGAATAATATTGGGGCTCAAAGACAAGACAGAGGACAATCCCAAATATTTGCCACACTGCACAATGTCATCTTCCCAAGAAATGCTCAGACTGTGGCCACTAGGCCTAAAAAATAACCTAAGAATACAAGCATTTAGTTGCTTTATGTACCTTAGTTGCTGTGAACTTAGCCCGTCCCCTGAGCCAGTAGGTTGCTTACAGGGTGGGGGTGGGGGTGGAGTCCTTGATTCATAGCACACGCGTGCCTGTAGGCTTATGGGACACACATCTCGGTCTCTCCCTGGGGTTCGCTCTGGTCACGCAAACTCACCAGGGAAGCAGGCGGGTTTTCTTCCGGTTGCTGCCTCTCTGCCCAACATGGAGGGTTCTCAAAAGGCACATTGTTCTCTCCTTGGGGTCCGCGCCAGTCACGCACACTCACCAGGGAGGCAGGCGAGTTTTCTTCTTGTTGCTGCCTCTCTGCCCAACATGGAGAGTTCTCAAAAGCCACATCATTCTCTCTAGTTGTTGATTGTTTACAGTGTTTCCCACGCTATATGGGATTTGTTCATGAAATCTCTGCTTACTTCTATGTTTTCAAGATTTTTACCTATTTTCTCCTCCAGTAGATTTACCATTTCTGTTTTAATACTTAGATCTTTGATCCATTTTGTTTTTAGTTTAATGCATGGTGATAGACATGGATCTAGGTTTTGTATTTGGCACACAGAGAGCCAGTTTTTCCAGCACCATTTATCAAAGAGGCTGTCTTTCTTCCAGTGAACATGTTAGGTCCCTTTGTCAAAGATATGGTGACTGAGTGTGTGTGTGTAGTTGTGTGTGCATCTTCTAATCTGTTCCACTGGTCTTCAGGTCAGTTTTTTGCCAGTACAAGGCTGATTTTATCACAGTAACTTGTAGTATAACTTCAAGTCAGGGATTGTGATGCCTTCTGCCTTGTCTTTGTTGCCCAGGACTGCCCTTTCTATTCTAGGTCTCTCCTACTTCCAGATGAATTTTAGAAATGCTTTCTCTAATTCTGTGGGGTACGTTTATGGTATTTTGATAGGGATTGCATTAAAACTGTTTAACAGTTTTGAAAGTATGGCCATTTTCACCATGTTGGTTCTTGCTATCCATGAGCAAGGCTTATATTTCTGTTTTCTCATATCTTCAATCTCCTTTTTCAGAGTACTGTAATTTTCAATATATAAATCCTTTACTTCCCTTGTTAGATTCATTCCTAAGTATTTCATTTTTTGTATGCTATTGTGAAGGGTGTGGTTTCTCTAATTTCTTTCTCAGTGAGTTTGTTGTTTGAATACTGGAATGCTATTGATTTTGAAAGTGTTGACTTTGTGTCCAGCTATGCTACTGAGTTTGCTTACTAACTCTAGGAGTTTTTTTTGGTGGAGTTTTTGGGGTCTTCTATGTAAAGTATCATGTCATCTCTCAATAAAGATAGTTAACTTCTTCCTTTCATATCCTTATTCCTTTTATTTATCTCTCTTGTCTAATTGCTCTGACTAGTGTTTCCAGAATAAGAGAGATGATAGTGGTTATCCTTGTCTTGTTCCTGATTTTAGAGTGAACACTTTCAGTTTTAGTCCATTTGCTATGGTATTGGTTGTTGGTTTGTCATAGATGAATTTTATCAGATTGAGATAAAGACCATCTATTCTGATTTTCTCTAGGGTTTTTATCATGAATGAGTGCTGGACTTTATCAAAAGATTTTTCTTCATCTATTGAGATGGTCATTTGATTTTTGTCTTTGGCTCTGTTGACATGATATATTACACTTATTGATTTGTATATGTTGAACTAACCTTGAATTCCTGGGATGAATCCCACTTGTTCATGGTGCACAACCTTCTTGATGATTTGCTGCATTGTTTGCTAGTATCTTTTTGAGGATTTTTGCATCTATGTTCATTAGTGAGATTGACTTGTAGTTTTTTGTTTTGTTTTGTTTTTGTGTTTTTGTACCAAGGATTAAACTCACAACCTCATGTCTGCCAGGCAGGTGCTTATGCCACTGAGCTAAATCCCCAGCCCTATTTTTTTCTTTTTTGGCACCGGGGATTGAACTCACAACCTTGCACTTGCCAGGCAGGTGCTTACACCACTAAGCTAAATGCCTGGCTCCTGTAGTTCTCTTTTATGACTGTCATTCTCTGGTTTTGATATCAGAGTAATACTTGCCTCCAGGAGTGAGTTAGGGAGTGTTGCTTCCCTTTTGATTTCATTAAAGAGCTTGAGGAATATTGACATTAAATCTTCTCAAAGTTTCTTATAGAATTCAGCAGTGAATCCATTGGGACCCGAGCTTTTCTTTGTTAGTAAGATTTTAATTACATTTTCAATCTTATTAACTGATAGTGGGTTATTCAGAATTTTTATATTTCTTGATTCAGTTTTGGTAATTCACACATATCTAGGAATATGTCCATTTCTTCTGTGTTTTCAATCCTGTGTGAGTAAAGATTTTCAAAGTAGGTGTTGATGATCTTCTGAATTTTCATAGTATCTGTAGTGATTTCACCTTTGTCATTCTTCAGAGCAGGAATTTGAGTCTTTTCTTTCCTTTTTTGGTAAGGTTCATCAAGGATTTATCAATTTTATTTATTCTTTCAAAGAACCAACTCTCTGATTCATTAATTGTTTGTATTTTTTTCTTGATTTCCATTGCATTAATTTCTGCTTTGATCTTTATAATTTCCTCTCTGTTATAGGCTTTGGGCTTGTCTTGCTCTTCTTTTCATAGAAGCTTGAGATGTAACCTTAGATTTTATATTTGTGCTCATTCTGTTTTCCTGATGTGAGAATTCACCACTGCAAATTTCCCTCTTAGTACTGCTTTTGCTGCACCCTATATGTTCTGGTATGTTGTATCTGCATTCTTGTTTAGTTGTAGATATTGTTTGATTTCTTCCTTTATTTCATCTGTGACCCATTGGTTGTTTAGGAGAGTGTTATTTAATTTCCATGGGTTTATGAATTTTTTGAGATTTCTTTTTTCATTAATTTCCAATTTTATTGCACTGTCATATAATCACCACTGACATTCTGCTGAATAGCTTTCTATTTTTTAAAGTGTATTAACATGACAATTCTTTGTGTGTGTGTGCGCATGTAGTTAAACAGAGGTCTAGTCAGATTAAAATACACAACTTCATCACTGCCTTTTTGCCCTAGCTGTCCTTGGGTTTCTGTGTTAATAGATGGAGACCTAAATGGCCACATGAAAATTCCATGCTAGAAATTTACTGAGACTGACAGTCATTTGTTATTTTTATAGTTTTTCTACTACTAATACAATAGTATTGAAATATTTTGATCTTGAACAGTTTTCTAGAACATTTCTTGAGCCTCTGAAGTGAAGCTGTCTGTTGAGCTTGAGAAATCACATAGTGAATGTCATCTTCACTGGGTTTCGGCCCCTACTGAGTATGGTTAAGTGAGTTGAAATCTCAGGTTCCCCTTCCTCAACAAGGAGCATGCGACCCCTTGAAAATGGGGCAATTCCGTTTGAGAAACTGGAATGAGTTTTTCAGACAGCTTGAAAAAGTGTGTATCTTACTTCCCACCCCTTTACTTCATATTTTGGTCACCCTAAAGAATTTGGGAACCCTTTCACGTTTATCTATATAATTCTTAACTTTTCCTACAGAGACATCTCCCTTCCCAGAAGTATTGAATAAATATTTGTTAAAATCATGTCATGATGAATTTTCTGCCTGCTAATAATATTTCTTATGTGCAGTAGGAGTGGAACACTTCAAATATAGGAACAAGGATTTTTCTGCAGGAGGACTTGCCATGTGGGTTCAGCTTGTGGGTTGTTCTTCAATTATCTTTTTTTGGAAGTGAATCCATTTGCTGACTTAATTTCAACCTGCATTACTCTGATTTTGCTGCTGAAGCAGGAAGAAAAACTGTTTTCCCTAACTGTCATTATAAATACTTTACTGATTTGTGTTATGATAGCACAGAAATTGTAGCATTTTGGAGCTAAAAGGAATTTAGAGACCCACAGAATCTGAACCCTTGGCCTGGGCTACTTGACTGAACTTAAAAAGTCCAGAACCCCAGAAATAGTTTGCATATGTGTGTATGAGTATCTGTCCATTTTTTTTTAAGTACCAAATGTCCAAAGTTTTTACCAGATTCTTAAAGAAATTGATGATAGAATAATTGGTTAAAAATCACTCCAAAGGCCTCATTTTGAAAAAGAACAAAAACCTTTCTCAAAGTTAGATATATAATTGCTTATAAATTACTTATGTAACCAAATCAATAGAAATTCAGTGTTTCTAATGTTTATCAATATGATTTTTAAATCACTTTTGGTGTACCAGAAGGATAACTGAGGAATAAGAAGGTGCATACCTGAACCCAAGTTCTGTCATGTATCTTGCTAAATCTGAGTTTCTGTTACCTCATCTATAAAATGGGAATTAAAAATACCTCTTATAGAGTTGTTCTAAAGTTATAAGGAGTTTGTGGGGCACAGATGTAGCTAGGATAGGCACAGAGAAGACCTACATGTTGGAGAGTCTTATTTTAGCAAGTGGTAGGACGTACTTAGAAGTCAGTTCCTATTTTCTCCATGATAAATCAGGCCTAATGCAGAACATGTCTTACAGGGTTTGTATTAGTAAACTTTCTGTCATGATAATGAAAGCTGGTTATAATTCGTGCACAAGATATATGTATGAAGAAGTTTTATTAGTTCATGGTTTTGGATGTTCCAAGTCCAAGATCACGGCCCCATTGATTTGCTCTCTGCTAAGGGCCTAATGGCAGCTGGTGTCGCAACAGGATAGAAACACAAGTGAGGGCAAAGTACCACAGATCACACAGGAAGCCAGAGAGAATGAGGGGCCAGGCTTGCTCCTTTGACAGCCATCTTCTCATGAGAACCACTAGGAGTCACACAAAATTACATTAATATATTCCCAAGACAGCTGCTCCAGTGAACCATAAGCCTAGACCCTACCTCTTAAAAGTTCCACCACATTTCAAGACTACCACCCTGGGGACTAAGCTTTTAGTACATGCACACCTGAGGGACTCTCAGAACATAACTAGACACTAGAAGGATTTCTATGAGGTATACATTAGATAATCATTCATAGCACTGAGGGCAGACTGGGGTATTAGTGCATAATAAATGTTAACTATAACTATTAATATTTCCTTATCAGCATTTTGCAGCAAGTCAGTTGATCCCATCTGATCACAATAAAAATGTTGTGAATCACTATATATCTGTACACACACTTAGAAATACTGTCAAATAAATGCGTTTTAATTGTAAAAAATTAGGCAAAGTTATTTTCTTCTTTTGCATTTTCCAGTCCTATAACTGGAACATATGTTATTTTATGTTACTTTTTAAATTTAAAAAATCACCCAAGTATTTATGATCAATTAATTCTTGACAAATGTGCCAAGACAATTCAATGAGAGAAAGAATTATTTTTTAAATAAATAGTCATTGAACAATTGACTAAACACGTAGAGGAAAAAAGTGGGACTATTTATACAAATATGTAAAATTCACTAAAAATGGATCAAAGATCTATATATGAGAGTTAAGTTAAATAAATCACATACACAAGTTTAAATATCACAAAATATAAATTAAAGAGTAAAATAAAGGATAGATAATAGAAAATAGGGAAATAGATCTTTCACAAAAGGGAAGGGGACCAAGATATGGAGGGAGGGGAAAGCAGGGAAGGGCTAGAAAAAAGAATTAAGATGTGTCATGTCCATTTACCAACTCTCTACAATGAATGTAATCATTATGCATTGCCAATATAAACTAATAAAAATTAAAATTAAAAAAAACTCTTGAAAATAACCATGAAAATAAATTTTTGTGACTTTAGGTTAGGCAGTGGGTTATTAGCTATGACACCAAAAGGATAAAATCGACAACTAAGCAAAAAATATATAAATTAGACTTAAAGTTGAAAATATACTCTGCTTCAAATGACATTATCAAGAAAGGAAGAATAAAAATTATAGAATGGAAGAAAATATTTTAAAATCATATTTTTGATGAAGGACTACATCCAGGATATATAAAGACTGCTTATGGGTCAACAATACAAAGATAATTTCTGAAAAAAAAAGGGTCTAAGTGAATTTCTTCAAATATGATATGTAAATGGACAATAAGTACATGAAAATAATATCACCATTATTTATTAGGGAAACGCAAATAAAAATCACAGTGCGATCTACTCTACTCCTATTAATAGGTTACAATAAAAAGACAGACAAAATTGGTTTAACAATAGTACTTTTGCTCCTACCTTTTTAGATAACGTAACTTTGCAGTTTATTTTCTTATGTGCAAGTCTTTAGCTATACTTGGACTGGTTTTCCACTTCCTCATCCCCTGGGTCCTTGTAGCAGTTGAAGAACAAGTCCTTCAGCTTTCACCAATAGGACATGCACACCAAGAGATGACAGCTACCAGTGCCTGTACAAGCTGATGTAAATTTCTTTTGTTCTCTTGCTCATCTTTCTTCCTTGTGACCCAGCCAGGCTATGGTTGCCACACTCTCAACTACAGGCAGACACTTAAAAGAAGGAATAAGAGAAAATACTGAAAATTCAAAATTACTTTTCCCCACTCCCACTGTTACCACTGTCTCTCACTGGGATTATGGGACCACCTTTTCACCTGGTCCCCTTGCTAGGTTCCTGAAGCTTAATGTGCACAATATCCAGTGTTCCTTTTCAATATAAGATCCTATCACTTCTCATATCAAAACTACCAAATACTCCCCATGTTAAATAAATGCTCAGGGTCCCACCAAGGCCTGTAGGCCTAAAAAGTCCTATACCATTCTACTCCAACTTTCTGCCCTATAGTTCTCTCTCCTTTGCTTCCCCCAGTCACACTATGACAACCAAGCAAGTTCCTGCTTCACAACGTTTGTATTACTCTTCTTCTTCCTGGAATATTTTCTTCCAGATATATCTCTGTGCCCCATCCAAGTGCTGCCACATTTTCAGTAAGGTCACAAACACACATGATCATCACCACACTTTATCTTCATTCATTACTTCATTTTCCTAGACGGCACTTTCAACTCCAATTAACTACATATTTATTTCCTTATTGCTCATCTCTGTTCAGATAAATGAAAGTACAATAAGATCAGGTACTACAGATAGTTTTATATTTTAATGTTTCAACTTACAATTTTCTAACTTTATGATGATGCAAGAGCAATACACATTAAAGTAGAAATTCTTAAAGAGTATAAAGTTTTTTAAATCCTGTTCCCTCAGAGTTACTTTACCTACTCAAAGATAATTCCACTCTTTTTGAGCAAAGAGAAATCAAGGACAAATAAATGGCCCAAAATCATTTGCTAAAAGAATATTATATACATAGTCTGTAAGAGGTATGTGTGTGAAAGGAAAAACCAGAATCAACAACGTTTTAGAGAAGAGAAGACTGCTACTTACAAATAGGTTGGAGGGTATCAAACTTTAAAAGATTGTTCCCACCAAATACTAGAGAAAAAAATCCAAGATTTAAAAGGTTACTAATTCATAATGATCTGAATAAAACATAAAATTTTCACAGTTATTATAGTAGCAAAACTCAGAATTAACAGCATTTTAGAAAAGAGAAGACTGTTACTTTCCAAAAGGTGCAGTGGAATCAGACATAAAACCATGCTGTCCCCACCAAATAAAAATACAGCATGCATTCAAAGGAAAATATCTAAGACTTCAAAGGATACTAATTCATAATGATCTGAATGTGTTGGGAAAAAAAATCACAAAATGTTCACAGTTATAACTAAAAAGAGCAGAGCAGTTTTTCAGACATCATCATTATAAAAACCAAAGGTAAAATTTTTTCCTTGAACAGGAAACAAGGTTCAATGCTTCATTCATTTAGGAACCAGCACTTGATGAGCTGACCTGTACTTTTTGCTTTCTGTCAGTGCAAAGTGTTCTTCTTTCTTTTCTGAAGGTGAGTCATGATGTACGCACTTATTTATAATGACTAGCAGGTCAATGTGTTAGTTTGCTTCCATACAGTGAAACAGAGTGACTTAGAGAGACTGATTGGAAAAGATATATCTGACAACTGGAAACCAAAGCAAAGTGTGTGCCACATTACTGTACTATCAGGAAATGTTTATTCAAACCTATGTTTGATGATCAGACAAACTAGGAGAGTAAATTAAAACTCCCACAGGATACTCTTCTAATGGAAACAAATTGGTCAGAAAAATAATTAGATGTTAACAATCAGTTAATTATTTTTTGATTCAATGTATAGGCACATTTCATGGATTTCAAATTTCAGGAATGGAGGGAGGTAAAGGAGTTGGTAAGTTTGAGAATGAGTTAAAAGTAAGTCTGCATTCGAATATTGGACAAACTGAATGATATAAATGTTAGTATTCTGGCTTTCAATCTTCTTCTTTTCTCTCTTATAAATGGTAAAAAAAAAAGTGAAGAAAGAAAAATGATGACGGACAGTTTGTAATTACAAAAACTTGACCAGGATTTGGGAGTAGACTACTAGGGGGTAAGATTCACTTCTTATCTATGGGGGATCATATTCTAAGATATCCAGTGGATGTCTGAAGTCAATACTAGACTCTATATATATTGTGTTTTTTTTTTTACTATATATATGTGCACAAGATAATGTTTAATTTGTAAGTCGGCTTAATTTATAAATTACAGTAAGAGATTTAGCAACTGTAGTAATGACAAAGTAGAATAATTATAGCAGTATAGTGTAATAAAATTTTCAAATATTGTCTCTCTCCCTCAAAATATCCTACTGCATTACATTTACCTTCCTTGTTATAACTTGAGGTAATGCAGTAATTATGTGATGAGATGAAATGAGATGAATGTTGTAAGAATTGTGACTTCAGCGTGCATTTTTTCTTAATAAGTCTAGCAAGTTTACCTTTTCATTTAAAGAAAATCCTTGATAGCTTCTCTTTTGACATATCTAAATTCCCAACATTACTATCTTCGTACTTCGGGCCATCATTGAGTAAAAGAAGGATGATTTGAACGTGAGTACTATGGTAATACAAAAGTTGATCTGATCCTTGAGATGACTGCTATGTGGCTGATGGGCGGATGATATGTACGACATAGAAATGTTGAACAGGGGATGATTCCTGTCCTGGGTAGGATTGAACAGGACGATGTGAGACTTCATTGTGCCACTTAGAATAGCATGCAACTTGGAAACTGATGAATTATCTTTTTGTGGAATTTTCCATTTAATTTTTTTATTTTAGGAAGCAAAACAAAAAAGTATAAAACTGATACAGAATTTCAAAAAATAGTAGAAAGCTAACACTAGTAAATATATTACATATTCTTAGAAGTAGTTGTTCAGTTTACAAATCTAGGCATAAAAATGATCAAACAATCAAACAATGACAGCACAAACTGTTCTTTTTGATGAACGAGCAGAGATTGGTAGTATAGTTATCTATCTTGCATACATGTACATACATACATTTATATATGTATACCCACATACCTATAATCTTTTCCTTTCTCCCTTTTAACATCACTGGGCATTCAAGAAATGCAAATTAAAGCAGCATTGAGATTCCATCTCACTCCAGGTAGAATGGCTGCCTTCAAGAAATCAACCGACAGCAAATGTTGGCAGGGCTGTGGGGAAAGAGAAACCCTTCTCCACTGTTGGGAGTGTAGACTGGTGCAACCACTGTAGAAATTGGTATGGAGATTCCTCAAAAAACTAGGATTGGCAGTATTCAATCTAGCTATTCCCCCTCTGGATATTTTCCCAGAAAAATTGAAAAGTCATGCCATAGCAATATATGTGCACCCATGTTTGTAGCAGCACAATTTGTAATAGCTAAATCCTGGAAACAACCCAAATGCCTATCAACCACAGAATGGATAAAAAAGATGTGGCATTTTTATATAATGGAGTGTAACTCAACTATAAAAAGGATTTACAGGTAAATGGAGGCAACTTGAGATCATACTCATAAGTGAAATAAATCTATTTAATATTTTTGGATGATGGCTCACCGAAACAACAGAAGGCAAAACTGCAGACAAGAAGGTTAGACTACTGGGTTTTTCTTACCTATGCTTATCTCTGGAGAAACCATGACTGAGTCTTGGATTATTAAATGTATGATACTTCTATATTGGTGTATAAGATGTATTAGGGCAACCTGCTTGAGATTGTCAGCATTGTTTTTACTAAATGCCCATATAGATTGTTTGCACCTGGTTTCCAATTTCTTAGTTTTTGTCACTGGGTTCAATGTCCTGATTTTCATTATGTGAACAAAAGTGCTTAAAAGACTCTCCTTTGCACAAGTGATTCTTCTGAAACTGTGCATCTTATATCTATTTTGGTGGTCTGGACCTGAAGATAAAGCACATTTTGTGAAACTGAACAAGAATATAAAAATCTGTCCCTAGAAATCTCATTCTTCTCTGATATTTTGTTATGTTTTTCTGCTGCTGTTTTTTTAAAATTTTATTTTAAAGTGAATAAAATATAACAAAACAGAACAGAATAAAGCAGATCAGGACAAAACAATGCAAGCAACACAGGATTTCAAAACAAGAGAACAGGAAATCAACAGTGGTTACCATAATGTCCCTTGTTTTCTTTGAAATAGTTGTCCATATCTTCACACACAATGATTCTACTGCAATTTTAAACACTTACCTTTATTAAAAACTTCTATCAGGACAACCTGAGAAGTCTGTATGTCCTTTCATTTGTCTGGCCCCATGTAACTGCTGCAGTAATGTGTTGATTTTTCTAAACAGAATGAATCAAGAAAGGTTGATTGTTAAAGAATAAGGAAAGATACATCTGGCAACTGCAACAAACAGACAAGCAAACAACAACAAAAAAGCAAACATCATATGACTAATACCAGATAACCCTGAATATTTGAATGAAAGCACCATTTAATAGGACAGAGAAGATGAGTATGATATATTTTAAATCTAAAATGTTCTCCAAAGTCTCAGATGTTCAGAGGCAGGGCTTCTGGATGGTGATTGTATCATGTAAGTGCTATAGTCATCAGTGGATTAATGATTGATGAGTTTATGGTGGAATGTGCTGTTGAGGAGTGGGGCATTGTCGGCAGAAATGGCTCACTGGGAGCACTAACCAGGCTTCTCTCCTCTTTCTGCTTCTGGCCACTACAAGTTGAGCAGTTTTCCTCCACTACAGTCTTCTACAATACCATTTCTGCCTCCTAGCCAGCCAACGATGGATTGAACCCACTGAAACTATGAGCCAAAATAAACCTCTTCTTAATTTATAGATGTTCAGTGTTTTGTTCCAGTATTGGGAAAGTGACTAATAGTGGATATAATGATGACTAGCCCAATTAACAATGGCAGTATAACTGTGAATCTTTTAAAATAACTAACTTAATTATGCGGGCTTGACTTTAAGACAAAATTCAAAATCAAAAAGGAAGATGGCATATAACAACTGGAGAAGCCTCTCTGTGTCATCATGCAATTTTGGTAGAGTGATAGTGGGCTCAGACTCTGGAGGCAGAAAAGCAAGCTTCACATGCCAGCTCCTCCATTCTTAGCTGTGTGATGTTAGTCAAGGTAAATAAACTTTCTCATTTTATTTCTATATAGCCAAAACACAGATGGTAATATTACATATTTTACTGGTTAATGTTAGTGTCTAAAGAGATAATATGTAACTGCTTGGAATGTTCTAAAAGCCAAATGAAAGTCAGATATTATCAGAAATTATTAGAACAACCTCATTCATTGGCTTTTTCTTCATGGTCATATAATCTTTTGAGTGATATTCACCACTGGGATTGGGAAAATGAACCTTCATTTTTTTCTATTTTTTTCAGCTTTTATTTTTATTAGTACATGTTTGCATTGCTTACTGATTACATTCATTGTGGGGAACTGGCACATGTACATAACAAATTTCAATTCTTTTTAAATCCCCTTTTGCTTCCCTCCCTTCTTCCTCCATCTCCTGATCCCCTTCCATTTAAAAAAGATCTCCATAGTTTGTATTATCTATCTTTTATTTTGCTTTTTATTTATAATTTAGTTTCTCATATAAGAGAAACCATAAAATATTTAAGCTTGTATGTCTGATATATTTCATTTAACATTATGATTTCGGTGTGCATCCATTTTCTTACAAATGACCCATTTTCTTTATCTATTCATCTGTTTATGGGCATGTAGGCTATTTCCAAGATTCAGCCACTATGAATTGTGCTGTAATAAACATGAGTATGTATATATTACTGTAATGTGATGTTTTTAACTCTTCTGGAAAAATACATAGAAGTGAAAAATGGACTTTCTTGTTTTAGTTTTTTGAGGAATCTCTATACTGATTTCAATAGTGATCATCTAGTGTACATTCCCACCAACAATATGGAGGACTTATTTTTCCCATATAACCTTGCCAGCATTTGTTATTATTTGGTTTCTGGACAATAGCCATTTTTTGTGGAGTAAGACAGAATCTCAGAGTTATTTTAATCTGCATTTTTCTAATGACCTGAGATATTGAATAATTATTCATATTTTTATTGGTCATTTGTACTTTTTCTGAGACATGTCCATTGATTTCAATTGCCCATTTTTTTATTAGATCTTTTTGGAAGATCTAATTTTTTTGTTATTTATATATTTTAGATGTTAGTCTTCTGTTCAAGGAATAGCAGGGTAACAATTCTTTCCCTTCACTCTTTTGATTGTTTCCTTTGCTGTGCAGAAGCTTTTTAATTGGATAGGTTCACATTTTTGATTCTTGGTAATGTTTCTTGTGCCACTGGGGTTCTGTTCAGAAAGTCCTTGCCTATAATTATATTTTAGAATGTTTTATCTATTTAATCTTCCAGCAGATTGTTGCTGCTTTAGCATTTACATCTTTGATCCATTTTGATTTTAGTTTAGTAAGTGGTAAGATATATGGTCTAGACTAAATCTTCATGTAGATAACCAATTTTTCGAGCACTATTCTTTAAAGCAGTTATTTTTCCTCCAGTGTATGTTTTTATCCCCTTTGTCAAAGACCAAATTGCCAAATATGACTGGAAATATTTCTCCTTTTTCTATTCTGCTTCATTAATCCACATGTCTGTTTTTGTGCTAGTGCCACGCTGTTTTTATCACTATAGTATTATAATATACTTTGAAGTCTGGCATTGTGATGCTTTCTGCATTTGTCTTGTTACCCAGGATTGGTTTTGCTATTCTGGGTCTCTCTTGAAATCCCATATGAATTTTAGGATTGTTTTCTCTAGATTTGTGAGAAATGCTATTGACATTTTGACTAGGATTGCATTAATTCTATCTATCAGTTTGGAAAGCATGCCATTTTGACAATACTGGTCCTACTAATCTGGGAAAAGGGGTTATCTTTCCATTTTCTTATGTCCTCTTCGACCTCCTTTTTCATAATGCTATAGTTTTCATTAGAGAGGTCTTTTACTTACTTGGTTAATTCCTAAGTACTTAATTTTTCTTGAGGTCACTGTGAATGTTGTTGTTTTCCTAATCACTTTCTTGGTGAATTAATTATTGGTGTACAGAAACACTATTGCTTTTTGTGTGTTGATTTTCTATACTTCTACCTTGCTGAATTAGTTTATTAATTCTAGGATTCTTTTGGTGGAATTTATTGGGTCTTCATGTAGAGGATCATGTTGCCTAGGAATAAAGATAAATTGATTTTTTCCTTATCTATACATATCCCATTTATCTCTTTCTATTGCCTGATTTCTCTGGCTAGTATTTTGAGGACTATGCTAAACATAAGTGTAAACTTTCATTTTTTAGCATTTCTGTAATCATAATTTAAGAATCTCATCTCATAAAAACAGTTTCCCAAGCAACAGCTAGTCTTTGTCTTCATGATCAAAACAAACAAGTAAACAAGGAAACAATGAAACATGATAAAACAAACATTAGCTGTGTATCTAAAATTATGGTACCTCAAAGATAATCTCTTCTATACAGTTTTCATTCTCATATTTAAATGAACTAATAACAACGTTTTAAATCAAGATGTCCATGGAACATGGTCTCTTTTTGTGGGTCCACATGCTATTTTCTCTGTGCAAATATTTTAATTCTGCCTAATATATCTTTTCTATGTCTCTCATGGGTGATCCTAAATTTCTCTTCTGGAATGAGTGTCAAAAACTTACTCCCTGGCCTGAATTGAGTCCTGTCTGAGAGAAGTCTTTGGGACCCAATGTGGTGGCATCCTTTGTGAGCCACCAGGAGGTAAACTGAAGCATGGTCTTTGGTAAGTTCTAGTGTTTTTCTTCTCTTGAACTCTCTGCTGTCTGATTGCCTGGTTTTCTCTCTCTCTGCGTATCCCTGCAGCTTCAGTTTCACTTTTTAGTGGTCAGAGCATTCTAAAGTCCATAAAAAATGAATGCATACATGCAAAAGCATGGCAGGTATGAGACACTTGCTCCTTCTAACCAGAAATGGAAAGATGTGTCAGGGGTATCACTGAGGACAGACAATTCTTTCATTAGGAACCCTCTTAGTTTAACACACCCCATTCTTGGATCAGATGGAGCTAAAATGTGTTCAACAGGGAGGACATAAATAAGGATAGATCTGCCTAGTGTCTGAAGCAAATCTCTCACACGTGAGTGTGAGAACTAGTCCTGAGACATGGTAAAGAGGGACACCTAAGGGACAGGTCCTAAACACTTTAGATCAAAGGAAATCCTCTAAACTGCTCTTTTAAAACCACATTTTTTCTCTCTCCCTCTCCTCTTTCCCTCCCCAAACAGAAGGATATAAGCTTGATCTGCCTAATGCCACAGCTGACTTTTTTAGGGTGGCTGGGGAAATCCCCCACACTATGCAAATTCAACTGAAAATTTAAGTGAAAGCCAAAACTGTCTTTAAGACTTGATAGAATTCTAGACCCAAATCCTAGAAGTCCACTGGTCTTTTTCTCTTCCCTTTCATAAAACATGTTCTCATTCTTCCTTGCCCACTTTGACTCCCTTCTCTTTAGATCTTTCTGTTTCAAGATGTCCATGCAGCAGAATAATTTGATTCCTTTGCATTTTCCACCTTATTCCACTTAGTTAAGAGAAACAGATGAACATCAATTAAGAGACTTCCTGTAAATCAGTGAAATGTACTGGCTGCAGGGAGGAGAACAAGAAGCCAGCCACTTTCTGTGAGTCAGTGCCATGTGTGGGCCACAAGGAGAAGAACCAGATGCCAGCCCCTTCTGGCACATGGGCTGGGAGACAGGAAGAACCAAAGTCTCCCCTCTCCTGCACTGTAAGCGACTAGATGATCTGGAGAAACACAGGCTGGGATGATAGCTGTTAAAGTAAAATACAATTTGATACCTGTATTGTTTAGTATTTCATTGCCTTTTCAGGTTGGTAGTCTGATCATCTATTTAGAGGATAATAATATCAATACAGCATCTTCCTTCTGAAAGTTGTAGCCATTGTTAATTCTCTATTATCTTGTTTTAAACTCTTGTATCATTTTCATTGTTTCATTTGGTTTGGCTTTATTCTGCTTTGTCTTGTTTGATTTTATTATATCTGATGGCATGGACAGCTATTTCAAAGATAACAAGATATATTATGGTAGCCATTTTGAATTTACTATTGTCTTGTTTTGATAATAGTAAATTTGATAATGGTTCATTGCTTTGTTTTTATTGGTTCTATTCTGTTCTGTTTCATTTGATTTTATGCTTGATGGTATGGGCAGCTATTTTGAACACAAAAGGCATTATGGTAGCCATTGTTGATTTCCTATTATCTTATTTGGAAATTCTGTATCACTTATACTGTTTTATTTTGATTGGCTTTATTCTGTTTTATTTTGCTTGGTTTTATTCTCTTTAAAATTGAAAACAATTAAAAAAGAAAATCAATTAAGAATATTTGGCAATGTGACCTTTAGAGTTGGATATAAGGTAATGTAACAAAGGCCATAATTTACTACCTAAGCATTTTTATGATTTTATTTGCAAATGTTTTATTAGACAAAATATTTTGCTATAAAAATTAAATACTACTCTGAAGTACTTCACTGGGGTAGAGTTCAAAAGACATTAGTATTCTCTTTTATTTTTCACTAGCATTTTGAAATTCCATCTATGAATCATTATGAATTGAATTCATTAACTTTGGAGAACCACATGTGCAAATTAAAATGTTATCATTCCATTTTGCTACATACAATGTTGCATCTTTCATTTCACTTTGGAGATCTATTAAACAAAGTCTTTGGGGAAAATTTTTTAATTTGAGATAAAGCTTGTATATTTCCATTCACAAAAATTAATTCCTTGCTGACTATGTTGTAGGTGAACTAAAGTTGGTTTAAAATCACTACAGGAAAAGAAGTCTCTGATTTTTATGAATTTGATTTTCATACTCAAAACAGTAAGAACTCTGTGGATCTTATATTAGGCAATATTTAGAACACTGGTACTAGATTTATACAAATTGAAATGTCTATAAGTTGACATTGATCCATTATTTTCTCTTTTCACTTTTAGAAGCACATTAATGAAACAAGGAAACTTTATTTTATAGTGACATAAATTATTATTTGCTTAGAGTAAGTGGTGATGTGTAGATCTTCAACACATAATCATCTTCAACAGATTGAGCAGTTTCTGAGAAAGCACTGTTTAGTCACCTGACAGCACTTTGTAGTATATGCTTGAAGTGTACTATAGGAAACATCATGAGGAGAAGAAAATACAAGATACAAGGAAGTGTCCAACCCTGCTAAGAAAAATAGACAGCTCAGATAATTAAGACCTTGTATTACAAAACTCAAATGAATGGTAAAAAAATATAAATAAAGCCACATTTTATGTGCATTTGCAAATGAATAACTCATAATTAATAATAACACTCAGGTTTTGCTTTCAACTTGAAGGGACCCAAATTTTATAACTGGCTATTTGGGTGAATCATAAATTGCACTTCCATTGTAGGAAGATGTTACCACTTTATCTGATAAATAGAAATATCTAATGTTCTTTGTCAGAATTACTACTATTTGTAAACCTGTGATTTTGATGAATGTTGAGCTATTATTTTAAATCTTTATTATGATTTATAATGTTTTCTATTCAAAATCACTTAAATATTCATTATTTGATAAAGCAAGGATAATAGTAATGTTAAAATTAAAAATATGGCCTGGAAATCAAAAACTTTGGTATGGAAAATAGAGAGGTTGAATGAAACACACCCAAGAAGGAAAAGGAATCCCTGCTAAATTTAAGAATTTCTGCTAAATTTAAAGATAATACTGAAAAAATAAAGAACAAAATGAAAGCAAATCTATGATTATAGATTTATATGGTAGTAAATATATTCTGTGAGGACAATTCTATAAAAATGTATCAGTTTTTAATTACATGAAGTCTTCACATATGTTCATCTCACATAACAGTACTCTAAGATTTCCTAGGAAGGATGATATATCTAGAAAAGGCAAATCTTTAGATACAGAAGGTGGATTTGTGCTTGCCTGGAGCTGGGGTAGCAACAGGAATAACTAAATAGGCATGGGAGGTTTATTGGGGCGGGGCAGAATGTTCTAAAACTGAATTAGAATGTATTCTGGTTGGATCTAAAGTGTCTCCCAGAAGTTTCATGAGCTCAGAGGTGGGGCTTTGGAAGATGATTGACTCATGGGATTTGCTACACTTCTCAGTGGATTGATCCATTGATGAGTTCATACCTAAATGTTAGATGTTAGGAGGTGGGGCTCAGATGCAGAGGACTTGACACTGAAGGTGTTTCTTTTGAGAGTTTCTCTCTCTTTCTCTCTCTCTTCCTCTCTCTCTCCCTTCCTCTCTCCCTCGCATTATTCCAGCTCATTTCCTGGCTTTCATTCATGGGTTGTGTAGCTTTCCTCTGCTGTGCCCTTTCACCATACCACTTCTATCTTGGAGCCAGAAATCTGTGAGTTGAATCCTCTGAAACTGTGAACCAAGGGCTCCTCTCCTCAAGTTGCTGGTGTCAGGTATTTTGATTCTTTTTTTTGTTTTGATGTGGCTTGATTATTGTATGCATCCTTGTATCCATCAACTCAAACATGATTCAGAGCATCTCCACACCCCACAGGATTCTCTTATCATCCTACAATCTGTAGTCTTAACAAATCTAGTTTCTTCCACTTAAAATGTTTTCAAAATTCATTTATATTATAGCATGCATCAGTAGTTTGTTTTATTTATTGCAGACCAGTGTTCCACAGTAAAAATACACCACATTTTGCTTATTCACTCAACAGATGAGGAACATATGAACTGTTTCTAGTTTTTGACTACTGGGAATGATGCAGCTATGAACATTTATGTACAAAGCTTTATGTAGACTAGCCTTAATTTATGTTCAGTAGATTCCAAGGAATGAAATGTTGAGTTTGTGGTTTGTGTTTTATTTATTTATTTATTTATTTATTTATTATTTATTTATTATGTGGTACTGGTGATTGAAATTCAAATCTTTACACTGAGATATATACCCAGCCCTTCTTTCTTTCTTTATTTTTTTTGAGACAGGTTCTCACTAAATCATTGACATTCTAGGACTGGAGGTATTTTGTCTCAGAGATAGGAAAGTGGCAAATACAAAGTGATGAATTAGTAATATGATAATTCATTAAAATTATAAAATTTAACACCTGAAATAGGCAAATTTTATGGAATATAGAAAGGAGAATTTATAGAAAAGGAAGTAACTATGGTCTTTGTTTACCAGTACAGCTCTGGGATGAGATAGACTTCAGCTGACTCCTAAAGAATGATTAGGACTTAGGCTGTGTATTCATTTTCTATTGCTACTGTAACAAATTGCCTCAAACCTGCAGACTTAAAGAGTTGTATATTTATTATCTTACATTTGTAGAAGTCATAACTGTACAGTGAGGCCCATGCTCTGAAAATCAAGATGTCAGTAGGGCAGTTTCTTTCTGCAGCCTTCAGGAATAAGTCTTTTCCTTGCTTTTTATAGTTTCTCGAGACTTCCAGCATTACTTGGCTATTAGCTGTGTCATTCCAATCTTCCACTGTCAAATCTTCACCATCTTCCCCCACTGATTCTTCCACTTCCCTCCTATGATTACATTTACAGCCTCACAAGTAATCCTGGGTAATCTCCTAAATCAAGATACTTACCTTAATCATGTCAGCAAAGACAAGGGTAACACATTCGCAGGTTCTGGGAACAGGACATGGAGATCTTTGGAAGTCATTATTCAGCCAACAGCAGATGGTTCAAGAGTTTTCTCCCTAACCCTTCTGAGGCAGAAACTGATTCATTAATCTTTGCTCTTGCCATACTTAATATTACACCTCATCCATTGCTGGTATATGCTTTCCAAATGGAGAAGAAGACATGAGGAAAGCACAAAGGTAAGGATGAATTATGTATGTCCCAGTGACACTGGATTGTTTAGTGTGTGCTGAAGGATTACAGCATTAAAAATGGCAGGAAATGGTGGAGAAAGGCATCTTGAAGCCGCATGACTGAGTGCTCAAAGTAACAGCTTTAGATTTGAGCTAGTGAGAAACTATTCAAGACTTATTACAGGAAGAAATGATCATAAGAAGAAATGATGAGAGATTAATTTGGTCAAACTGGAGAGGGAATACTAGAAATAGATGCATATTTGGAAGCTGTTTCAGGAGACTAGCTATGAAACAATCAGACTTGAGCTTTAGTTGATGTGGTCATTTAAAAAGGGCAGAAGTTATAAACAGTATGAAGAAAGAACTGTTAACTCCTTAATAGCTGAGATAAGGGTGTATATATGTAAAGCTGATTGTATTTGTTCTATAAGGAATAGAACTTCCAATATAATTAAATAATAGTTGCTTATTTTCTCTAGTAACACAGAGAATGAAGATAAATGACTATGACTTCATGAAGGAACTCTCCATAGGATCATATAGCAGAAATCAGAATGGGTGTATCAGGCTCCCAGGACTCAGATCTTTTTGAAATAAAGAAACAGGAGACATGAACACAAAATAAAATATTTCCTTTCCAAAAGGAGGGGGCTTGAAGAATTTTTTGAAAGAAAATTTCCAGTTTCTCCACAATAAGCAATACTTTGTTAGGCTTTTCCATGCATCTTAAAAGACCTTGAGACACGTGGAACTACTAAACCTCACCCTCCATAAACCTCTCAGCCTCAGATCACTGCAGATCCTTTGTTATCTATTGTTTATATCTGAAACTGGAATTGGAAGGTGTGAGGGGTGGGATATATAATTCCTAAAAGCTGCTTAATGGCTTTTACTATAATGATGTTTTTGGCAATGACTGTCTCCTTTCTCACTGCTATCTTAAGAAGAAAGAGAGCTAAGAGAGAACAGAGCTTGTTAGATCATCTTTGGTGGTCACAAATGGACAAGAATCAAAGTAAAAAGCTTTTATATGAATGTTCTTCCTTCATGATTATATACAGAGGTCTGAAAATCTTTAAAATACTTATTACAGTAGAAACGACATTAAAGATAGGGTTCATGAAAGAGGAGAAGTGGTTAATGATTTGACTAACAATTTAGAATTATTGGTTTATATCCCCATCCTTTGATTAAATTAGGCAAATAATTTCATTTATAAAATTTACCTAAACGATCTTCAAGATATTGCAGGATAGTCAATATAGTTATACTAAACATTTTTTAAAATTTTTATTTTTTATTAGAACATTTTTGTGGTACATAATGATTACATCTCTTGTGAGGAGTTTATAAATGTACATAACACATCTTAATCCTTTTTCATCCCCTTTCCCTCTCTCCTCCATCTCTAATTCCACATTTTATCATAACTTTAAAAAGGAAGATTTCAGAGCAGAAACTTGATTCTCTGTATATGGCATTTACCTCTACTTCTCAATCAATTCCTTCCATCATGACGGTTTTTCATAGTTTCATGAGGGAAGAAGCCATGAAAGTGTCAGCGATTACTATGGCTTAAAGGAAGATTTTTAACATATGTATCCACAACCATGGCAGGGCTCTGCATTTTCTAGTTTTCCAGGATTGTTCTCAGCACCCCCACATTAGCTCACCTTTCAGGAAGGGACAGATTTTTATGATCATCCTTTTTGCCATATTTTCCAGAAATGAATGTCTTACATGCTCTCTTAAGGGTCTCTCTTACTTTTCCTTCCTTTGTGTGGGTATAATATGAATGAGTTGAAAGGTTTTGCCCTCCAGGCATGAACAGCTCTTCCTGGACCATGTGACAACAAGGTGTATCCTGCAAACTATATCTCTCTACACATGTGTTGGAGAGAATGCAAGATTGAGACCCGAAGGTAATAGGATTACTCCAATTCTGCTTCTACACCTTTACCTCAGGTGTCATCAGATACTGGCCCTGAAGATATTTTTTAACAACCACTTTGTTCCTTCAGTAGGAACTTGTAGGAGCCAGAAAAACATGGTGATCAGTAGGTCATTGGTGTATTCCTAACTATACTGTCACAGAATACCTTCAAATTTAATTATCCTCCATGCAAATTAGTTGGAGCAATTTGGAGAGCTTAACAATATTGTATAAAGATGAATATATGCACATCCTCTAGCCAGCAATTTCACTTGGACAAAGGGCTAGAGAAGAGTCCTTAACTATCACAAAAAGAAATGATGCGAAAATTCGTTGTAGTTTTTGAATAAGGAAGTAATGAAAAAAATCTGAATGTCCATTGATAGCAGAATAGGTAATTTGTGCCATAGTCATTGAATAAAATATTATTCAGCAATAAAAAGTGAATGAGTTAAAAGCTTCCACACCTTCAATTCCATACCATCATAAAAATAATGCTATAGCCAGGCATGGTGGCGCACGCCTTTAATCCCAGCACTCAGGAGGCTGAGGTAGGCGGAGCGTTGTGAGTTCCAGGCTGGCTTGGGCTACAATGCGAGCGCAAGGCTGGCCTGAGCTACATAGTGCGACCCTGCCTCAAAAAACTAGAGCTGGGAGTTTGGCTCAGTGGCTTAAGCACCTGTCTCACAGACATGAGGCTGTGAGTTCGATCCCCAGTGCCACCAAAATAAATAAAAAAATAAAATAAAATAAAAATAAAATAATGCTATGCATTTCAGTGGTTGCACTTACATGCATTGAACTGAACTGAATTGAATTGAATTGAATTGGAACATGAGACACCAAGGTCTTGGTAGAAATATTAGGAAATGGGATTGTAGAGAAACGTAGAAGGGCTTTAATTAAAATAATTTCTTTTAGGCCAAGCATGTGATATAAATATATTGATTAAATTATTATATATTCTTTTTCATATGCCTGAAATATTTTATTAAAATCTTTTAAAATCCCTAAGGCTTAAGAGATGCTGATAATACTGCATATTGACCATTAAAAAACATTTTAATTTTTTGGAACTAAGTACAAGAAATAGCTTCTTTTTCCTGGAGAACTCAGCGTTATTTTTTCATTAAGAAGGTAAATCAGTTACTAAGATTTCTTCCCTTTTCCATTGCTTACCTGGAATCTCAGAAGCAAATCTGAAGTCCTAGTAACCAAGTAGGACCCTGTGCATTTGCTCTCTTCTCACTGAATTTGATTTTCAGTTAAAATGTGTATTTCCCCTGGTCTTGCATTTGCTTATTTTTGTGGTGCTGTAAATGGCTCCATATTGTTTGAAGACTAAAAGGACTTAAAAATGAAAATATGAAAATTATTTTCTATGTTCTTATTTTCTCCTTGTTTACATAAACTCAAGACTCACATAAGACTGCTAGCCTTGCTTAGTCACCTTTGTAAACCTCAGTGTCTAATACAGTGTCCAGCACGTGATAGGCATTTCACCATTTGTTGCAAATTCATGCTTAAACAACTTCTGATTTCTTTCTTTCTTTCTTTCTTTCTTTCTTTCTTTCTTTCTTTCTTTCTTTCTTTCTTTCTTTTTTAATGGCACCAGGGATCAAACACAATCTCACACCCGCCAGGCAGGTGCTTAAGCCACTGAGCCAACCTCCCAGCCCTAGGTTTTTGAGATAGGGTCACACTATGTACCTCAGGCCAGCCTTGCACTCACGTTGTAGCCCAAGCCGGCCTGGAACTCACAACGCTCCTCCTACCTCAGCCTCCCTAGTGCTGGGATTAGAGGCGTGGATGACCACGCCCAGCTCAACAAATTCTGATTTCTGCACATTTCAAATGCATCCAATTTGCCTTATAAATATAGCTTTGGTAAACATCTTGGTGGATATAGTTTTGGATTATTTCCTCAGGTTATTTTTCCAAGAGTAAAATTATGTGGGTCAAAGGATGTGAACATCTAATGGCTGTTGAAAAGATTTTCCATACTGCTCTCCAAAAAACCTTTTAGCAGTTTCTACAGCTATAAGTAATGTATGAAGGTATCATTTCACCACAACATTGTATTCAGAGGGATTTTGTTTTGTTCTGTTTTTAAATTTATATATATAAAATTATAGCTTTATGTTGAGTTCATAATTTTGAAAACATGGTTTGCCTACCATATGTATCATCTCTTTTAACTAACTACTCCATTTTTATGGTGAACATCATAGCCTTTTGTGAATTACTCCTTATGGCCTTTTCAGTCTCATCATAGATTTTCATTATTTAATATAACTCAGCAGAGAAACAAATCCATGGAAACTCTTGAGGCTTCTTAATTTCTATAAACTTCCTTTGTAACTTATGACTAGTGACTAAGCTTCTTTGGGCTTTGAATCGCTCATCTGTAGTCTGGAGATAAGAATATGTACCTTGGGTACCTGCGGTAAGGATTACACATCACATAAAATACTTATTACCCTGTGATGCATTGAAGATGCCCAGAAAGTGCAATAATAATATTCTACTTGTTACCTATAAAATTAGGTTCACAATATAGATGAATCTTGAATTCATTTTTGTTTTTTTGTGCATAAAGAGAAATGTATATTAATTGTGGATTCTTGGGTGCTATGACTTGGATATTTGTTCGAGTGTCCCTCAGAGGCTGTTTAAAGGCTTGGTCTGCAAGG
Source organism: Dasyprocta punctata (assembly GCA_004363535.1). Taxonomy (NCBI): domain Eukaryota; kingdom Metazoa; phylum Chordata; class Mammalia; order Rodentia; family Dasyproctidae; genus Dasyprocta; species Dasyprocta punctata. The sequence goes on along the minus strand of RJWM01000183.1, from coordinate 240,745 downwards.
TAGTACTTTTGGGAAGAATGGAATCTTTGGGAGGCCTTGTGGGGGTCCCCAGGTCATGAAGGAGGTGCCATTGAAGGTGGTTGTGGAACTAGAGTGTCCTATCACTTCACTTCTATTTTAGGTGCTATCACTTTCTTGCTCTGGACCCTGCTTGCACCAGTGTCACTGATGCCACCAGGGGATGCAGCCAGCGATTGGCCCTCAGGCCTGTGCTGTGCCAGTCACTTGGTTACTGAACATTCAAAACTGCGAGTTAAATAAACATTTTCTCTTTACAAGTTAATTGCCTTGGGTATTTCATTGTAGGAATGCAAAATTAATGTGACCTATCTTGAACTACCTTAAGCATAAAGTTGAATTTGTTTATAGACAGGTAAAATAATCAGGGAGAAAATAAAGCAGGAATTTAACTGGGAACCAAAGAACAGAGTTCCACCCTGATGTTGCCAGCTTTTTTTTTTTTTTTTCTTTTACTAACTAAATCTAAAGTTCTTCCTGGATCTAAGCACCACTCTCTGTCTCCACAGGTAAACTTTCCTCACGTACCCACCAAGAGACCCAAGATTTTTACCTCACAACTTCAGTTTCTTAGAAGAGCTTGTCTGGACATTCCCTCAAGTCCTGTATCCAGATATTTTAGGGAAGGGACTTTTTAGCCCACCTTGGATAAAGTGCCCTCAGTGCCAAGTTCTGATCAACTCTAGCTGAGGAGGGGATGCAGTGGGGTCATATGACAATATGATGTCTTCTGTAGCAAGTATCAGGTAAAAGTGGAGTGGTATTTCCAGAAGAAAGGAGGGATGAGTGAAGCACTCAGTGCTCACCAGATGTTTAAATGTTTCAAGAATTCCTTGTTAGGAAGAAATTGGTTTGGAGGAATGTGCAAAATTCTTTCTTAGCAAATATGAGTAAAACATGCTTACAATGAAATATAAAGTAATATGTGTGGTACAGTCAACATGTAGGAAGACGAGTTAGTGCTGTACAAGAAGGATGTGGGCTGTGTATGCACATGCACATGTGTGTGTGCACATGTGTGCATGTCTGAAACTTTTCAGGGTATCCTCCTTAAGGTGCTTTATGAGGAATGTCTTAGTTATTTTTCTCATTGCTGGGAAAAAATACCCAGTACCCAAAAAGGGGGTAACGGTTTATTTATCTCACAGTTTATAGAAATTTCAGTCCATACTTGGCTGATTCCAAAGGAGGGTGGCCCATGGCAAAAGAGAAGAGTTCACGGCAGGCAGAAAGCGGCAAAAGCCACAAGTGGGAGGAGACAAGACTTTGTCCCTTACACGTATGCTGGCCACCCACTCCAGAATGGGTGTAGCACTCACATCCTTAATCCTAGCAGAACTATGCCAAATCAATTAGTGGACTAATTCACTAATCACACATCTGTAGTTCCTGCATCATGCACTCTAGATTCAGCCACCTCTGAAAAAGCCCCATGACCACATGAGGCTTTGAAGGAACATCTAGACGCAAACCATAACACTGTTGAGTGGGAAAACAAAAACATGTAATAACTGCCAAAAACAATACCTGGCCAATAATAAATGAGCAATAATTAAAGTTGGCAGAACTTTTCACCTGTTACAGAGAAATTACATGATCTCAGTACTGATTTTTCTATCCACTATTTGTGCATTTTTTTGTAATTATGTATAGTCTTCAAATAGGGCTTTTATTCCCTGCCAATTCATTCAAACATTTATTATTTTTATGACTATTATTATTTCTTCAAACTTCTGAGAGACAAAGATGCTTATGTTGAAGTAAAATCACAGATCTGTATATAAACTCATGACAGGTGCTGGATAGAATATTTAACTAAGTTGAGTTCATGGTTTACCTATATGATTATGTAACCAAAGATCCCCAAAACAACAAAGATGCTTTTAGTATCATGAAGTCAACAGGAAAAGATTATGAAATATTTTATATAATTTTTCCTTAAAATTAATATCAACAAAAATGTAATTAAAAACAAAACAAGCTGGGCGTGGTGGCACAAGCCTTTAATCCCAGCACTCGGGAGGCTGAGGTAGGAGGAGAGTTGTTAGTTCAAGGCTGGCTTGGGTTACAATGCAAGCGCAAGGCTGGCCTGAGCTACATAGTGCAACCCTGCCTCATAAAACTAGGGCCAGGAGTTTGGCTTAGTGGTTTAAGTGCCTGCCTGGCAGGTACGAGGTTGTGAGTTTGATCCCTAGTGCCACAAAAAATAAATAAATAAAATAAATGAATAAATAAAAAGAAAAACAAAGTAATTTAATATAATAAATAGAGTAAAATGAGATAGAGGACTATTCTTCCAATTTATTAGACCAATGGACACAAAAGTATTCCTGATCCTAGAAAAGTGATCCTGATCATATATGTGGAAAAGTCCTTGAGAAAATTCTATTGGAGCATATATCCCTTTCCCTTGTCCTACTTTGGGTTAGTCTGACATTTTCCTTTATGGTCTTGAGACTTCTTCAATAATTCATTGTGGGTGATAAATGGAGCTTACAGACAGGAGAGAAAAATCCCCCACTCATCTGGACACTATGACTATGGCCATGTCAGCCCTTTTGAAGAGATCAAATGCCTTAGACAGATAAAGGAAAGAATTGGGTGACACAGAATAATATAGGGATTTGCTACTAGACAGCCTTGGTTTGAATCCTACCTTACTCTGTTTTTAATCTCATTTCAAATCATTCACATACAACTCTGTCTCCTTTTCCACAGCAGCAGAATAAAGATGATGGTAATGAAGATGATGATAATGATGATGATAATAAAACAAAATTCAGAAGCAATGCCTTGGATTCTCAGTCATGGGTTCAGTGTGCCTGTCAAATTGGGTGATAACTGGGGAGTAAATGGATATTTAAAATTTTCTTCTATTAGTACATGTTTGCAGTACCTAAGGAGTACATTCATCATGGGGAGTTGATACATACACTTAACACATCTTAAGTCTTTTTCGTTCCTGTCCTCTCTCCTCCCTTCCAATGCCTCAACTCTTTGTCCCCTTCCCTTTTGCAAAACACCTATCTCCCTGCTTCTTATTACCTTCTATCTTGCTCTATAATTTGTTTATATTTTAAGTTTGTCATATAAGAGAAATCATGTGTTTTGTTTTTATTTTAAAGAGAATAAAGCCTAACAAAACAAAACAGAGTAAAGTCAATCAAAACAAAGCAGTGAAAGTGGAACAGAACTTTGAAGCAGGATAATAGAAAATCAACAATGACTACCATAATAGATCTTGTTATCCTCACAATAGTTACCCATTCCATCAGACATAGTAAAATCGAATGAACAAAACAGAATAAAATCATCAAAACAGGACATTGAATAAAACAAAACAATAAATTGGAACAAAACAAAACAGTGAGAACAATATTGGATTTCAAAAACAAGACGGAAGGAAATCTCCCATATTTACTATATTGCATACTGTTATCCTCCTAGTAGATGCTTGGACTACTGGCTTTTGACCTGTAAAGTCAATCAAACAGTACAAACATTTAGTTGTTTTTGTACCTCAGTTGCTATCAACTCAGTCTGTTCTCCAAACCAGTCGGTTGTTTATGGGGTGGGGAGATGGTGTTCTTGAGTCTTAGCGCATGTGCCGGTTGGCTCACAAGGAGGGTGATCTGACTTCTCTCTTCCCAGGCCCTGTGCACAGCTTACTAGAAGGGTGAACTAGCTTTTGATGTGCTCCTGCCAGACCCAGAATGGATTCTGCCAATTCACAGAAGGGGTGCACTGGCTTCTCTCTTCTGGGGCCCCACATGGTTTGCACAGCTTACCGGAAGGGTGAACTGGTCTCTTGAAGTGCTCCTCCCAGACCCAGCATGGCTTCTAATTGCTTCTTACATTATTACTTGCACAACTTAGGTTTTGTTCAGAAAGTCTTTGCCTATGTCAATGTCTTCAAGAGTCTTACCTATCTTATCTTTCAGTAGGTTAAATGTTAAAACATTTCTGTTTTAATATGTAGATCTTTGACACATTTTGATTTTATTTAGTACATAGTGAGAGATACGGGTTTAGATTCAATCTCCTCATGTGGCTAGCCACTTTTCCCAGTACACTTTGTCAAAGGAGCTGTCTTTCTTTTAGCATGTTTTTAGTCCCTTTGTCAAAGGCCAGATGGCGGAATATGGTTGGGGTTGTTTCTGCATCCTCCATTCTGTTCCAATGATTTGCATGTCTGTTTTTGTGTCATCCCATGTTGATGTTTCTTTCTTTCTTTTTTTTTTTATTACTATAGCTTGAAGTCCAATGTTGTTATGTCTTCTACTTTGTACTTGTTGCCTAAGATTGTGTTTGCTAGTCTGGGTTTCTTCCAGTTCCATATGAATTTTAGTATGGTTTTCTCTAGTTCTGTGAGGAATGCTGTTGTTATCTTGATTGAGATTGCATTAAATCTGTATGTCAGTTTGGGAGTATGGCTATTTTTGCAATACTGGTCCTGCCTATCTGGGAACAGCTGGTATGTTTTCATTTTACATGTCCTTTCAGGTCTCCTTTTTCAGAATACTGTAGTTTTTCTTGTAGATGTCTTTCGCTTTCTTGGTTAGATTAATTCACAGGTATTTAATTTTTCTTGATGCTATTGTGAATGGTATTGTTTCCCTAATTTCCTTCTCAATGAGTTCACTATTGGTGTAGAAGAGCATTACTGATTTTTGTGTGCAAATTTTGTAACATACTATATTACTGAATTTGGTTATTAGTTCTAGGAATATTTTGGTAGTTTTTTGTGTGCCTACTGTACAGGGGATCATGTCATCTGCAAATATTGATCTTTTTTAATCATGAAGTTTTGTTAAGTTGTCTAGGCTGACCTTGAACTCAGTACTCCTGCTTCAGCATGCCAAGTAGCTAGATTATGAGTATTTGGCACTGCATTGAACTTTGAACTAAAAATCTGCATTGTCTGTTGTTGTTTCATTTTGAGACATTTAGTAGGTTGGGAAAGGGCTGCGGGTAATCCATGCTCCGTAGTAATTTCTGCTATGCAGCCCTTTAGAAAAACCAATACAGAGGATGGAGCAGCCAAGAAAGGTTCTATGAACAACAGTAATTTGACAGTTTCTTAGCTATGAAATCAAGGAAGAAGGTAAAATTTCATAAGCTTATGGGGTTGCATGTAAATATTTAGTAACTATGGCCACATTACATAACATAAATATGATGTGAGATCCATGTAGGTGAAGATATGTTCCCTTAAACTATCCAGCATTCTTGAAATCCTCTCAAAGTTTCTGGAAGAGAAATTGGTAAGCAAGATAGGTACATTTTCCCCAAAATCTCCCCCTGGATGAAGTGGGGCCTGGAAAGTTTAATAAATAGTAAAGTGTTACATCATTGCATTTGTCCAGATCAACCCATTGTGTGGTATAATAGACTGGATTAGCATTTATCAACTAGTTGTTTTTAATGCAATATATCATACTTTTTAAATTTAGCATTTTCAACTTTGCCATAAGATGAAGAATATTGTTATCCCCATTTCCTCCATAGGAGACTACAGTTTAATGAGAAAAAATGTTTTGTTTAATGACAAAGAACCAATGGGGAGCAGCGTACAAATGAAAATGAAAATTTAATTCTTTGTCTCAAATCCTGTGCTCTTCCTCTTACAAGAGCATTTTCTTGGAAAAGGGATATGGACATGTCCAAAACCACAGTCAAGTACTTTATTGAGGAGCACCAGGGTCATTCCATGTGGCTCCAGATATTAAACTTCATACTGGAGAGGAAAGTTACTGTCACCAAAGTGCTCTCTCTACCATTGTTATTACTGCTAAATTCACTGCACTGCACACAAATGACTTTCACTTTATTGAATAAGGATTGTGTAGAAAATAATTGGGCATTATGTTGACAGACCCTATGGTCCAATAGATATGTTACCATCTTATCTAATAGCTCCTTGTGATGTAATAGCTAAATCTCAGAATCTTAGTCACAAAAATCAAGCAAACCACATCCATTAGCTATATAATTTTATCACAGATATGATCAAAGTTCAATGTGCACTTTCATCCTTTATCACATTCATAGGTTCTGACATGTTGAGCAATTTAATTCAGAACCAAGACTTGAATCTATGTTTTAGATTCTCATTGTTAACTAAGCTTTTTATCTCCAAGCCAATTGAATAAGTCCTTCAGAATAGTAGTAGAATATGGTCAGAGATTTGAATTGTTCTGAGAAAATCTTTTTAATGTAAGTAATAAATGTGACTGAAATGACCTTATTATAGATGTATTCCATTTTAGGGATAGTGATTCATAAGCTCATTTGCTTTATGAGTCAGAACTCATGGAACAAAAGAGCAAGATTCCATGGAGACACTGGTTTTTATTCAAAACTTATCAGTTGTGTTTATTTTCATTTTCTTTCTTTTCAGAAACAACACTATAAATAGCCAATAAGAGTGCTGAGGAAAGTATCAGCATGTAAGTGCTCAATCCCTAAATTTTACAATACTGGAACTTCTTTGTTGTATTCATGCATACAAGAAAATTGATAGTAGTTATTTTTGTAAAGAATGGCTATAGATGAAAATTTTTAAAATAAGAATTAAAGTCATATTATAACAGATCATCATTACTCATAAGCTTTTCTCTTGCTGTGACTCAGTCTTACCCAAGGTGTTTTTCAGAATCTACAGTGTATTTTGAAGATTACACTGTCATAACATAAATAGGAGTGGGTATCTTAAAGTATCAGAATTCCTTCAAACTGTGATACACTAGATGATGGGATGAGTAATAAAATGTGCAGGAGGAAATTCTCTTGAAATAATAATCCTCCCCCAACAGCACAAGGAAAAGAAAAACAGCTTGCTGTAAAAATGCATCTGCTCTTCATCTCCCAAGTAGATTACTTGAAGGCTTTCTGATATTTCACACCAATGCAACATCTCTCCTTTTCCTTTTCATGTGGTTTTCCTTTTGTTGGCTTCTTATTGTAATTCAAAGTAGAAATGAAAACAGATAAATTACGTAAGTCAGCTTAGCTGAACGTTTTAAAAAGTCAATGAAAACTGAGCTCAGACCAAGTTACAAAGCATGGCATAAGGCTTCGTTTAACTGAAATGTTTAAGGAAAATCAGCTATGGTTTGCTTCAGAGACTCAAAGAATGCTAATAGCCTTGCATGTCTGTGGGTACCTGTTATTCAGTTCTATTTTCTCTGATATTGATCGCATTCTGAGGTGGGCTTTTCCATGAAAGTGAGAAAGTTGTCTGTAGCCAGCTTCCAATCTACCAGTTTACTCAATGGGAGATTAGGGACTCTAGTAGATCTTCTTCAGTAAATCTAAAGGTTGGAGTTCTCATTGGAACAGTTTGGGTTGCATATCCAACCATGATGATTCACTAAATTGAAAGTAATAGATTATGTTAGTGATCAGGTCTAGAGTCACATTTCTACCATAATTAGTAAGGAACAAGGCGATGAGATGGGGCCAGCCCTTTGTGATCCATGTGAACCAAAATCAGGGAGGAAAGCCATGTTTTTGGTTACTAGAAGAGATGGTCAGGTAAACACACTTGATGTTTATAGCATAGCCCACAAATTATCATTTTTTGAACCTCCAAATTTTCTCTAGTGTTCAGAGCAAATTCTTCTTTTCTTTGACGTTGCTCCTGAGGAACAAAATGGACTCTGGAGACTTTTTCTCCTCCTTTCAGTGATATCTGTTCTGTCTGTTGGGCTCAAATTCCCTCTGACTTGCTTTTTACTGGTTTTATCATAGCCCATTCAGTATACAAAGGAACCATTTTCCCTTACTTACCTGGTGTGCACCACTATTAAAATTGAGAAAAAACATTTAAGTGGAGAGTGAAGCAGAACAAAATCAGTTTTCTTTGTAACATAACAAGAAATGCATGTTCATTACATTTCCTTTTCCAGAGTCTAGTTCCCTATCAATCTGCAGCATTAAAACAAATATAAGAAACTGTAAGTGATTAAAGGATTAGATATAGGACTGCAGCATGATTTATCTTTGTTTACAATCCTGAGGTGACAGACTTCGTCTAACAGATGTGGAAATAATTTTCTTAGATTTAAAAGAATTACTTTCATTCAAGAAATGTCAGAACTCAAATCCAAATGAGATAAGTGAAAGCTAAATGAGAAAAAGCTCTGCTCCTGGTTATAATTTTAAGCCTAAGGAATTTATGGGGAGTTGAAATTCTGAAATCTGGATATGGAAAACACATTGATGTTGTCGTTTATTTAATATCTAGTTCATGTTTTCTGCAAAACCAGAATTGAGCTCACTGTTCAGTTAGATATATGCTTTGTTACACTCCTTCTGTTGCAAATGTTTGGGAATTGAACTGAATTCACAATGAAGGTGCTAAGATATTCTGCTCATCTGGAAACTGAATACAACACCACACATATGACAGTTTTTAATTTATTTTGGATGTATTGCCTCCAATTGTCATGTTCTCTGCATTCAGATGTCAAGCACCTTTTCCCAAAGGAAAGAATGAACTGGGCAGGAGGCAAGTGGGATGAGTTGAAGATTCTTTCTGAGTTAAACTGAGCTGAGCTCCCAGTAGCTACCTTAACACTGGAATATAACTTGAATGATGGCACAGAGAGTCAACATTAAAGGACTCACTAAATGAGTCATCCTCGGTCAGCTGTGCACTTTCATTATCCTCTGAATTTTATAAAGAATTACCCTCATTGCCTATCAAAGGCAAAGAAAAATGCCTAGCCTGGCATTTATATTCTGGATGCAGATGAGGCTACACTTTGGGGAATATGCCAGGATTCTGTTGGGGGAAAATCATGAAATAAGCAGAAATTATTAGCAGCTCTCACAAGCCTTCTTTCAGAGTATGTTTACTTCTACTTCTCAAAGGCTAAATGTTTTCTCTTTTCTCATTTGCTCTTCATCATCTTCCTCTCTTTCTCTTACACACACACACACACACACACACACACACACACACACATCACACTCTATTCCAGTTACTTCCAGGGTCCTGATGGTGTGAAATGTGTGACCCTCTTACTGGGTGACTCTGTTCTGAGACTTTTCATATGTCTTCTCCCTTCCTATGAGGCAGACTATTCTGTTTCCTAAGTCCTTTTCCCTTGGGCTTTGATAAACATTTGAAGTGATTTTGATAAAGATGGCCTTGAGTACTAGGTTGGGTATTTGGATAAAGACATATTGTATTAGAAAAACTTAGTTTTTGGAAGGCTCTGCACTCTAGTTTGAACTGACTTGGGACCTCCACCATTACTATTTGGAAAGTTATCATCATGCACAAGAGAATAACAACATGGAGTTAGACAGTTTATGTTCTCTATCTAGAAATGTTTAAATGAATCATTTAATTTTCTTGAGATTGTGTATTATTATTTGAAAGAAAGAAAGAACCAATACCTTCTTTGCTTTCTACAGTGGCCATCTGCTAGTTCTGCCTTTTGACAGCCATTTCTCCTCCTTTCCTATGTTTCTTTCCCTCACAATACTTGGATTGCAGCTGGAGTTAGCCTTAGAATCTTTGCTGGCTCTATCAGAAAAAAATGTGAGATTTTTCCATAGTTAACTTGAAGTAGTTAGAGTTTATCTTTGTTACCACACGGGGAGAGCTGTGGGCCTAAGACACACTAGGTTAACAACACCAGCTACAAGGTTTAGTGAGTGACTTTCCTTCAGGATCTGCCTGCCAGTCACAGAAAACGTAAGTTTAACTGGATTGAGAGCCCAAATTTGAATCTTGTCCTGTTTATTACCAAACCCACTTCTAAGCTACATGATTCAATAAATTGTTCTATTTGCTTAAAAAATGCATATATATATGTATGGTTTCTGTCATAGAGAAGAAAGATTCAACTAATACAGCTTGAAAGGATATTACACAGGATTCTTTGAGAATTGGCTTTTATTCTACAATAGGGTTTGGGAAATTTTTTCTCTAAAGGAGATGATAGTAAATACGCCAGGGTTTATGGGTTACAGGGTTCATTACAACAACCCAACTTTACCGCTGTAGTAATAAAGAAGTCACAAGCAATATATAGGTGTATGACTGTAGCTGTGTTCCAATAAAATATTATGTATGGATGCTGAAATTTGAATTTTATATAAATTTTTTATCTCAAAACGTACTTTTATGTTGGTCACTATTTTAAAATGAACAAATTATTTAGCATAAAAAACAAAAGGCTTGTGATTTTTCTTTACAGTGATAGTTGACAGTAAGAACCCTTGCAACTACCTTCTGGAGATAGAAAGGTCAGTTAAGAAAGAACAGATAGAGCCTTATATACAATTACTGAATCAATCATTTTTCAGTGACTGTACTTTTTTTTTTTTTTTGCAATTCTTACAGCTAATGTCTGCTCAATTAATAGTACTGGTGCTACAGTGAATTTGGTTTGGGTAGTAAATGTCCCAACAGTTAGATTTCTATGTAGCTGTTGAGTCATATTTTCCTCTGAGAGACTTTTTAAATTATCTAATCTATCTAGACAGTGAGCTGAAGAGATCTGTAAATTAGAGAATTGATCAAAGCAGTAAATAAGAAGTAAAGATTCACTGTTAGAGAACATACTGAAGAGAACTTATCCATAGGGAGAAATGATTTATGATTTATAACTATGATCTAAATAGAAGAGACAGCAACTAGAAGAAGAAAGTAAAATGTGATAAGAAAAACTCTAAATACTACTTGTTAGATATGCCAAAATAAAGTGTTCATTATCATTCTTGTTGGCACTCTCTTCTTGTATGAATGTATATGTTCCCAGAGTCATTTACTCCTATGGATGTATCATTATCTATTTTATTTATCTATAGATACTTTTAGATATGAATAGATGTAGACATAAATATAGATAAATGTAAATAGACATGATGCATAGATGTCTTATCTATGCATTAGGAGCTATTTACTTATTGTCACTCTCCATCTAGGAATCAATATAGAATATATAGAGTGAGAAGTTATGTGAAACCTTTCATGTATTAGTGAATTAAGTAATGCCTCTTTAAGGTTGTTTGGGAACTGGTACAGGGAGAAGAAAGTATATTAAGATTTCCAGATAATGTTCATACATAGAGGAGCCCAGATTTAGTCATAAATTAAGTAAATCATCATCTTAGTTAGCTCTCTTTTCAAATAGTTCTTGGAACAGTGATTATTTTTTAACATGTATAGAGTTCTATCCCCAAAATGAAATATACCCATAGATTACCAAATCAATTTGAATGAACATAATTGAAATACGTTTCTTTAAAACAACACAAAGATTCCATTTTACTCAAGCAAGAATGGAAATCATTAGGAAATTGAACAATAACAAATGCTAGCCTGGCTGTGGTAAAAAAAGGAACCCTCCTACATTATTGGTGGGAATGCAAACCAGCATAACTATAATGGAAATAAGTATGGAGATTTCTCGAAGAATTGAAAGTAAAAATTCCATATGATCCAGTTACCCCCTGCTAGGTATCTCCCCCAAAGTGCTTAAGCTGTCATACTGTAGCCATACTTGCATACTGGTGTTTATTGCACCATAATTTGTAACAGCTAAATCCTGGAAACAGCCTGTATACCCATCAACAGATGGTCAGATAAACAAAATATGGTATCTATATATAATGAACTACTACTTAGCTATAAAGAATGACAAATTTGAGGCAGTCATAGGAAAATGGACACACCTGGAAAACATAGTGTTCAGTGAAATAAATCAGATATACAAGCTTGAATACTGTGTGGTATCTCATTTGAGGGAGGCAAAGCAAAAGCAAAGAAAATGATAAAAGATGGATAGAACGGGACAAGGGGACAGATCTTATCCAGTAGAGAAATGGTCTAAGAGAACAAGGGGAGGAGTAAGGGGAGAGAAAGGGGCAATGAGAGGAAAAAGATGTGCCATATATAGGAACCTAATAACCCCAATTAATGTAGATTATATAAGCCATAACATGTACTAAGACTAGTAGTATAAACAGGTACCAAAAAGGTGATTGAGAAATCAGAGGAGGAGGGGACATAGGGATGCAAAGGGAAGGAAAAAATATCAAGCTGTAATATATACATGTAATGACTCCCCAAGATGATTTTAAGATGCATGACTTACAAACAAGTACTAAAAATAGAGCAAAACAAGACAAAACATTGGAAATACTTGCAGTGGTTTAGAAGTTATCTTTAAGAACTAACTCTAAGGTTGTCTTTTCGTGGAGATGAGTTCTTTTGCTAAATTATATATTTAGAATGACCTGTGAGAAGTGAGAGATGAAAAAATGCCTGACTGTTCAAACGCCCTGAGGACAGGATGAAAAGCCTTTCCATGTCAAAGTAATACTTTATCTTCTGTACAGCACTTGAATTTATTGAGATAGCGCCATTCCGTACACTAAATTCAGCATAATTCCCATAAGTAAAGCACAGTGGGAGAACGTGATGCTCTATTTTTCTTTTGCCACAGAGAAAGGCCGGTTCTTGAAAATTGGTGGTTTTTCATTTTCTTTTCATTTGATTTTTCATGTTAGAGGAGCAGAGTTTTCGGATGCTCCAACCTAGAAGCCTTAATTCCCTTGGGGGCAAAGGTACTCAGGGCAGGCAGCACCCCTGTAGTATCAGCATAAGCTCCAGTGTCTCCAAGTGAGGATGTCTCGAAGTAGGAGAGATTTTTAGATACATAATAAAAATCATGCCTTTTTGTGGCAAAAAAGATGGAACAGAGTTACAACATAATTTCCAGAACCAGCATCTTTTCCATATGTTTTCCTATCTTTTCTAGACCTAAGTGCCAAAATTGCTTAAAAAAAAAAAAAAAAGAAAGAAAGAAAAGAAAAAGAAGAACTTTCCCAAATTTACCTTCTCCTTTTTTAAAAAATTTATTTCTTTGCTTTTCTATTCTACTTATTTTCAAAAATTCCTGTTCTGGCCTTCTTACTTACCTAGTGAAAAATTATCAGAGGCTAAAAGGCTCTTAAAGTTTCAAACTCCCCACATGATTTTCAAGGCCCGTCACAGGTGAGTCGACGATGCCTCCCAAACTGTGTCCCTGCTGCTATTGTCCAGACATTATTAAAAAGTACCAGTTAGATGCTGTACAATTTCTGCCCTTTGGCTTTCTTTTTCCCTCCTCCAAAGTTTTTTCAAACTGTTTCCTTGTGCACCGTATTTTAAAATTCTATTCTTCCTTCAAATCAGACAAGATTTTGATGTCGCTGTGGTGTCAGGGTGTCCCTACTGTACTCATTATCACCTAGGTTGGGTTATATTTCTGTGTGTACTTTTTACATGTCATCTCTTCTTGTGCAGGACAAAGTTATTTGAGAATGACTGGTTTTGTTTTTGTTTTTGTTTTTGTTTTTGTTTTTTTTGCCATTGTAGTGCTAGAATCACAACACAATATATTTTCTGCCTCAGAGAATAAAGTGATACTGCACCTGTTTCTTTTTTCTTTTTCTTTATTTTCTTCATTGCATTTTAATTTTTTCTTTGGGTCTTCTTTTTCTCTTTGCAATTCTGACTTTTCTTTTTCCTCAGTCTTCCCCTTTTTCCTTAATTCTTCCACTTTTTCCTTTTCCTTTACATTTCTTCTTTTTATTTTTTATCACTGCACTTTTTTCTTCCTTTTTAAAAATCTTTATTTTTGTGGATTTAGCACAAACTCTTCACACATCTTTTTGTGTTTTTTCTGTAAAATGCTTAAAAGGTTCAGAAACAAATATTAGAAAATGCACAATATTGCATTAGTTCACTCATTTCTTTTATTTCATTTCATTACATAAACAAGCATTACTTAAGGCAGTCTTCTAAGCTCTGGAAACCCAAACTGAGTAAGACCAATAGAATAACTGTTCTCACAAAAATTATGTTAAAAGCAGACAGAGAAACAAAAACCAACAAAGAAACAAAAATAATTTTAGAATCATGGGTGTTACCATTAGTACAGAATTTTAAGAGATTTAAAATAACAAATTCCTAATAGGGTGGTTATCAGGGTTACTCTTTATGTATAAATGAAGGTAATTTTTTTTTTTTTTCGTTAAGCCACTGAGCCAAACTCCCGGCCCTAGTTTTTTGAGGCAGGGTCGCACTATGTAGCTCAGGTCGGCCTTGTGCTCGAGTTGTAGCCCAAGCCGGCCTCGAACTCACAATGCTCTGCCTCCCAAGTGCTCGGATTAAAGACGTGCGCCATCATGCCCTGCTCATGAAGGTAAATGTTTTAAAAATATAGGCAGTGAGCCGGGCGTGGTGGCATGCGCCTTTAATCCCAGCACTCAGGAGGCTGAGGTAGGAGGAGCGTTGTGAGTTCGAGGCCGGTTTGGGCTACAACGCAAGCGCAAGGCTGGTCTGAGCTACACAGTGCGACCCTGCCTCAGAAAACCAGGGCTGGGAGTTTGGGTCAGTGACTTAAGTGCCTGTCTGGCAGGTGTGAGGTTGTGAGTTCAATCCCTGGTGCCGCAAAAAAAGAACAAAAAAAAAATAAAAATAAAAATAAATATATATATATATAGGCAGCAAATCTTTTCAGACATCTAATAATAGACTGTAAGACTGTTTCTTTTTTTAGCATTTGTTTGAAGGACATAATGATTATTGAAAAGAAAGAAACACATGGGATGAGGAATTCATTTACCCTGAATTTTCAATTAGGAACCCAGTGAAATAAAACTCAAACAGAGATTAGTAGCATTTATTGCAGAATGAAAGTACCTTGAGATCATACTTTTAAGTGAAGTAAATCGACACACATGTTTACATATTACATTGTTTCTCTTGTGTGAGAAACTGAAAGTATAAATAAGAACCAAAATAGTGGTAGATATTTGGAAGTAGAAAGAAAATGTTCAATAAGAAGGGGAACAAAGGAGAGAGGAGGAAGAAGAGAAAGAAGAGAAAAAGATTGAAAAAGGGAAAATAGAAGAGAAAAATAGAAACAAAGCTTTTGTAAAGAAGGAGGGGAACAAGGATCACAGGGAGGAGAGAGAAATGTAAAAAAGGAAGAATCAAAATATATATTATGCACAGGTATAAAGTTCCTAGGATAAATGTATATCAAAAGAGAACTAATACAATTAATTTTTAAAAAAGAGAGCTCTGGCAACTGGAATATTTGAACTATATTACTGGAGAAGAAGAAGTAGCTGTTTAGAGATGGACTCTCAGAAATATCTACCAAGGTCCCATTGAGTCACTCATTGGTTGACTACTTGGTTCTCACTTGCATGCCTGGACTCCAGAGGCTGAGAACAGAGAAACTACTTGAGGGCTATAAAAGTAATGGAGATTTTAGTAGCTAAATAGTACTGTGAGACACTGGAGGTCCAATGAGTCCAAGTAGAGGGACCTTGCTAAATACATGGCATTTGAAGCCTTCAATTCAGATGCTGAGAAGCCGTCATCTTTGGGGTAACCTTAAAGCCAGTCCTCCAGAGGGTCCTGTGTAGCTATTAGTAAGGTACCTGTCTGCCAGAAAGAAAACCCCAACACTTTTAAAAACAGACAACATCACAGAGAATTTTTTAAATATGGTTTAAAAATACAGCATGAATCATATTAATAATTTTTGCAAATACATTTAAATTGCATTCACTATATTCACGTGGTTATGAAAGAACAAAACAAAACAAAAAACCTCTTGAAACTTTTCATCTTGCAAATCTGACACTCTGTATCCACTGAACAACAACTCCTCATTTTCTCTTCCCCCTAAGCCCTGGTAGACACCTTTCTGCTTTCTGGTTTTACAGAATTGATTGCTATAGATAACTTATAAAAGTGGACTCATACATTATTTGAGGTTTTTTGATTATTGCATTTAATATCTGCAAGCTTCATCTAGGTTTTAGCATGAGATGAAATTTCTTTTTTTAAAGGGGGATACTATTATATTGTACACATACCACAGTTTGTCTATTTGTCTGTAGAAGACATTTGGGTTGCTTATATCTCTGGCTATTGCGGATAATGCTATGGTGAATAGAGTATGCAAATATCTCTTCCAGATCCTGCTTTCGACTTTTTGGGGTGTGTTCCCAGAAACAGGATAGATGGGTTATATGGTAATTTTATTTATTTATTTATTTTATTTTAAAGAGAAAAAGTAACATTAAAACAGACTTTCAAAATAGGTTAGTAGAAGAGCTACAGTAGTTAATTACAGTGAGTTTTGCTGTCTTTGTAGTAGTTATTCAGGGTACAAAATATAGGTATAATATCTTGTCCAAATAGTATTAGCACAAAACTTTCTTTAAAATAAACTAAGAGAAATTAGCTGTGTAATTATCTTGTGTATAAATATATTTTTTCCCTTCCTTCCTTTCTCCTTTCCCTCATCACAGTTTGTCTTTCTTAGAACAGTTTCTTCCCAATTCAGAATATCTATTGTATACTTTGGACTTTATTTACTCATTTGGTTTCTCACACTAGTGAGACCATAGGGTGTTTACACATATAGTTCTGATTTATTTCACTCATGAGTATGGTCTAGAGTTGCATCCATTTACCTATAAAAGTCTCCAGCTTATCCTTCTTTAGACTGAGTACTATCCCATTATATATTTATAAAATAAAAAAAAATCTTTTTTATCCATTCCTTGGTTGATGGGCATTTGGGTTATTTCCAAGATTTATCTATTACAAATTATGATGCTAAAAACTTGGGTGCACATGTATTGCTGTGCTACATTGTTTTTAATTCTTCTGGGAAGATACCCAGAAAGGGAATAGCTGGGTCAAATGGGACCTCCAATCTTGTTTTTCAAGGAATCTCCACACTGATTTCCACACTGGTTGTACCAGTCTATACTCTCACCCACAGTGGAGAAGGGTTTCTTTTTCCCCCACAGCTCCTCCAGTATTTGTTATCAATTGAGTTTTTGATGATAGCCATTTCTTTCTGGGGTGAGATGAAGTTTCAGTGCTGTTTTAATTTGCATCTCTCAAATGACCTGAGATGTTGAACATTTTTTCATGTATTTATTTGCCATTTGTATTTCTTCATCTGAGACGTGTGCATTGCATTTTAATTAATTTATTAGTTTTTCAGCTAATATTTTTGTACTTGTGCTAGAAATTACAATTTTCACATCCATATTAAAATTGATACTGACAAGCACCTTTGGTGGGCAGAGCTTCAGAACCCCGGGACCCAGGACAGCTTGGCCCCAGGTGAGTAGGTGCACACATGCCTTTGAAGGGCAGAGTAATTAGCAGGACCAGCAATATGGAAGTATCTGAAGCAGCAGTGGAGAACCAGCAGCTGGACTCTGGAGAACTCCACCAACAGACTCCACGTCCAGAGCCCAAGATCAGCTCCTACCCAGCACAAATCCAATGGCAAACTTGACTGGAGTACACAACACATTTCTGGGATCTAACACAGATACCATCACAGAACTGTAAACACCAGAGGTATTTTACTACTTTTATTCTTCCTTGTTTGATTGGCTATCCTTCTCCTGTCTTGTTAGATGCCTTCTTGTTTTATTTTGTATTTTGCTATTATTTTTGTTTTTGTTTTTTCTTTTCTCCTCTCTTTTTTTTGTCTCCTTTTTGTTTTTCTTGTTTTTTTTCTGTTTTTCATTCTCCTCTTTATTTTTTTATTCTTTTAGACATTTACTAGTAGAGATAGACTTGACAGGCTCTAATCACTTCTTCCAATTCAAACCCCCCAAATTCAAAGACCCAGTGCAAAAATGGGCATCTGAGAAGAACACAAACTTTTCAGATGAAAAAAATACAAATAGCAAATAAATGCATGAAAAAATGTTCAACATCATTGGTCATTTGAGAGATGCAAATTAAAACAACACAGACCCCATCTCATTACAGAAAGTATGGCTATCATCAAAAAATCAACCATTATCAAATGCTGGAGGACTGTGGGGAAAAAGGAAACTTTCTTCACTGTTGACCGGAGTAGACTGGTACAACCATTGTAGAAATCAGTGTGGAGATGCCTCAAAAAACTGAGATTGGAGGTCCCATTTGACCCAGCTATTCTCTTTCTGGGTATCTTCCCAGAAGGATTAAAAACAACATAGCACAGTGATACATGTGCACCCATGTTTTTAGCAGCATAGTTTGTAATAGCTAAATCTTGGAAACAACCCAAATGCTCATCAACTGAGGAATGGATAAAAAAGATGTGGTATTTTTATACAATGAAGCACTACTCAGCTATAAACAAGGATTAACTTGAATCTTTTATTGGTAAATGGATGCAAATTGAGACCATACTCATAAGTGAAATAAATCAGACTCACATATATAAACATTGTATTATCTCCCTAGTAAAGAAGCTAAAAGAATAAATAAGATCCAAAATGTACAATAGATACTGTGAAATGGGAAGAAACTGTACAAATTGAAAGAAACTGGGATGGGGAAAAGGAAATAAGAAGGGCAAAGGAAATATATACGTATGTACCACGGGTAAGATATTTATACTACTAATTTCCTTTTGTTCATTGAAAAGAAAGGTGTGTGCTTATATTGTTTGATCAATTTTTCATGCCTATGTCTTGTAACCTGAGTACCTACTTTGAAGATGACAATACGCAATGTATTAACAATTGTTGCTCTTACTATCTTGTTTTGAAATTTTGTGTTATAGTTTTTATTGTTTTTTCTCTTTAAAATAAAACAAGAATTAATAGTGTAAGTTAATGGAGGTAATACAGGAGTGAGTAGAGCTAATATTATAGTTAATAGGGTTAACGTACTACTTAAGTAAAATGTAGAAATTTCACAAGTATATAGGTCCTTTTAACTGATCTCTACCTCTAAATTTGTTATAGTTGCTGTAAATACTACTTCTTCACGCATTTCAATTCCTATCACATAACTTTACCATTTTTGTTTGCAACAGTTTTGTGTGTATTAAAGAATTTGAGAAAGAAAAAATAATATATTTATGCAAAAAATAAATAAAATGTTATATGTAGCATTTCATCCTTCCCCTTTCATTCCTGTTGTTTCAGTTTGCCCCCTAATATTATTTTCTTTTAGCCAGAAGAACTTGATATAGTATTTCTTTTAGAAAGGGTATATAGGCAACCTGTTCTGGGTTCATTTCTTGTGAGAAAGTCCAATATAAAACCACTTTATGGGTGGTAAGAGGACCTTCATCAACTTCACAGGTTTTCAGACATCTCTAACAGTTACAACTATCAAACTTCTTTCACAGAAAGTAAATCTCAAGGTAATGAAATATTTCAACTTTATTTTATGTTATATTTTTTTCCAACCTCTTTATTTTTATGCCCACACCTCTTCTTGTCTTACCACAATACAGATTTCTAATTAAGTTAAATACAGACATATCTGGCATATTTTATAGTATACATAATAATTTTAAAATAATAATGCATTGCTATTGGTTAATATGTAATTACTAAAAGTACTTTAACATTTCTTTTCAGTTATTTTTATCTTTACTATGTACTCAACTAAAAATGAAAAATAAAAATTACACAGTTAACATCTATTGAAAGCTAATAAATGAGTTCAGAAAGATTGCTAGAAATGAGATCAATATATAAATTCAACTGTATGTCTATACATTAACAATAAACAATCTTAAAATTATATTACAAAATATATTAAGAAATAATTGTCTTTAGCAGAAGCATCAAAATGAGTAAAACATATCAGAGTGAATTTAACAAAAAACTGCAAGATGTATAATGATGTTCAATGATGTTATAAAACATCATTGAAAGGAATTACAGACTTGAGTGAACAGGAAGACTTTCCATGTCCATGATTTAAGTAAGTTATTATTGTTATGTTGCAATACTCCCACACTGATCCCATAGGTTTAATGCAATACATACCCAAATCCTTGTTGGTTTTTGTTATTGTTGTTTTGGTATAAATTGATTAGCTGACCTTAAAATTCATATGGAAAATGTAAGAACATAAAATAACAAAAGCAATCTTTATTTTTTTATTTTAAGCAACAAAGCAGAAAAAAGGGTAGAAATAGTACAGAATTTTTAAAAAACAGTAAGAAATCTATACTAGTTACTATATTACATATTGTTATCTTAGAAGTAGTTGTTCAAGTTACAAGATCAAGGCATAAAAAATGATCAGACAAACAATTACAACACGAACTATTCTTTTTGATGAAGTAATAGAGAATTAGTAGTATAGTTATCTATCTTGCACACTTATACGTATGTACACTTATATGTGTATACCTATATACATATGATCATTTCCTTTCTTCCATTTCTTCATTCCACTATTCCAGCAAAAAACAATCTTTAAATAAAAGAACAAAGTCATAGACCTCAATCTTCTGGTTTTAAAACTTAGTACAAATCTACATTAATCAAAGTTGTATAAGGATAAACATATAGATCAATAAAATAAAATTGAGAGTTCATATATGAATTATTACATTTATGGTCTATGTGATATTCTGTAAAGGTGCCAATGCCATTCAACAGGGAAAGTTACCCTCAGAATTATAGGTCTCATGTAAAGAATCTCTGTGTGATAAGATGCACAAATCTAATTTTATGATTTATTTTTGGTGTTGTTCTTTCAACAGATAATTTCATAAACTACCATTTTCACTTACACATATCTTGATCTATATATGTAATCATAACAGCATACTTAAGACTGGGTACTTTATAAGAAATAAAATTTTATTTTTACATTCTGGAGGCTTGAAAGTCTAAAATCAAGGTGATGGCAGATATGGTTGTCTGTAGAGGGCCTGCTGTATTAATTGTTGTGCTCTCAAATAGTGAAAAAACAGAAGAGCAAATAAGGACCTAGGTTAGTTTCTTCAAGTTTTTTTCTTTATAAGACACTATTCAGTTCATGAAAGTAGCGATCCAATAACTTACTGCCCCCAAAGTTCTACTTCTTAACATGATATTGGTGATTAAGTTTCAACATGAATTTTAAGAGAACACCATCATCTAATATTGATACAGCTCTCTCAGTTTCTCAGGAATTATTTTAGATGCCTTAGGCTCAAGCTGTGTGGTATTTTCATTGGACAAGCTAGAAAGGATAGGTTTTAGGTATTTGGCTGGGAGCAAGATGGGAAGACACAAAGTAAAGATTCCTAAAAAGAAAGTACAGAGCTCAAGAAGATCTTCTATACTGGGAATAGTACAGGGCAACGTTTTCTCAGGGTTGCTTTTGGCACTCTGGAAAAATAAGATTGACCTCTGCTCCATGATCTTAGCTACTCTGGTTTGTTTGGTTCATCTCATTTTCTGTTCTGGAATGAAGAGATGTTCTTATAAGAACAAACTGTCACAGAGGAAATGTAAGCAATTATGTAAAAGCACTTCAAAGAACCTCATATAAAACAAGAGCCAAGTAGATGTCATCTTGCTTACTTCCTCCTCTCTTCTGAGTTAGATCAGAAGTCATGCACTAAATAGAGATTTTGTTTTGTTTGAATCACACTGTGTCAGCATTATCATCACCATCACCACCGTGTTTCTAATATTGGAAATCCAAGTCCCTAGTTATCTTTAGTTAAAAAACAGGATGTGAGGAGATCTGAAACTGTGAGTGTGCATTTATTTTCCTATGGCAACAACTGACTGGATCTGAACATGGTCTGCCCCATTTGGCAGGCCCAGGCACTCCTGCTCATCAGCTCTTTGCTACTTCCTATTATACTTTTCTGAGACTGCCTCAGTGCAACCAGCTTGAGTTCTTTATATTTTTACTTGCCCAACTAATGATCTATGTTTCAAACACAGAGTCTAGTCCTAAATTCTATTACTAAGTCATCATTACCTACTAGGGACTCTAGCCATTTTAGAAACAAAAAACCAATGCAGAGTATCGATTTCAAGTCTTTTTCTTCACTGAGATATTTCTTAAAGGTCATTGAAATTTCACAATATGAAATTTTTAGGAAAACTTTCAGTGGAAACAGGCTCAGTACTTGAGGTCACCTTGGATATTCAATTAGAATCCTTCACAGGCCTACTTCTCTGAAAATAGCAGCTTGAATTCACAATTTTGACTTCTTAAATTCTGATTATACCCAACTGACTCTATAGGTTTCCTTCTCTGAGTGCCTAGAAGTTTTACATAGCAATAATTTAGTTGGAATTTTGAACGACCTTAGCATTTGTTTTCAAATTTGGTGACAATAGAGTAGTTAGAGTAAGAATTTGTGACTTACTGTAATTGTGATACGTGGGCTTGACTGGATTAAGAAACGCCCAGGGAATCTGTAAAGCACTTTATGGGTGTGTTTGGGCAGATCATGGAGGTGTGACCTTGAGTACTATATATGAGCCCTAGCCAGAATCTCTCCTACTGTATCCCTGTTCTGCTTCCTCCTCACAGGAAGTAGGAACCTTTGCTGAATCAGTTTTCCACCTTGATGCTTCTTCCTTGTAGCAAGCTGACCTTGAACTGAAATCTCTGAAACCGTGAACCAAATGTACTTCTTTAAATGTGGGTCTCAGGTATTTGTACCTTGGAACCTTAGCTACTTCACTTGTTAGTTGTATGTGCTTGGGTATGTTATTTTAACTTCTCTAGGATTTTATTTATGCATGTATAAAATAGGGGATAGTAATAGTCCTGACCTCATATACTGTATTACTGTAAAGTATAAATTAATTTGTATATGCTTAGAACAGTATCTAACACTTCATAAGTGCCTTAGCTGTTTACATTTTAATTACTTTGTAATAATTACTCATCAGTTTTATTGCAATTACTATTTTGGAGAAATTTTCTCAGGGAGCTTGTTTAAAATTATAGATTTTTAGGTCTCATCCCAATGATTCTCGTATTCTATGTCTGGGGCAATAGTCTTTTTAAAAGTTTTATTGTGTCACAGAAATCTTTATTAATTTAAATAGTTTTCTTTTTATGAAAGTAGTTTGACACAAAAATAAGGAGTTAGATTTTTCTGAAACATTAACATAAAATAAAACTTTAAAAATTGCTATCTTGTATGAGAAAGCTATTGTATATAAATTTTAGTAGCAAATTGACTCAAAATCAGGCATGTTATAGTATATTTGATTGCATATAAATAATCATCACTTATAATTACTATTTCATATAGTACTAAAAGAGAAAAAATTCTCTAATTCTATTACCCAATACTTTTTGTTTCTTTTGATGTGCATTAACTGACAACTCATAATTGTACTAATTGTTTTGATATATGTAAAATGTGGAGTGATTAAATGATGTGAATTGGCATTTCATCACCTTGTTTACTTGACATTTTTGTGATGACACATTTGAAATTTATTTTCTTAGTCATTTTGAAATGCATAATATATTATTGTTGACTATAGTCACCACACTGGGCAATAGATCTCAAATGTTATTCTTCTAGTTTAGCTTAGTATTTAGAATTTTTGACCATCAACTTCAATTCCTTCACTCTGCCAAGCCCTCTAGTACCATTATTTTACTCTCTACTTCAATGAATTGTGATTGTTAAGATTCTACATATGACCGAGATTATTCAGTTTTTGCTTTCTGTGACCCTATTATTTCATTTAGCAAAATGTCCTCTACATTGGTGTTGTCCTAAATAATAGAATTTCATTCCTCTTTTTTGAAGTTGAATAGTATTCATACATATATATATAGACACATATAGATAGATAGATATACATACATATCACATTTTGTTTATCTATTCAGCTATTGGACACTTAGGTTAGTTCTACATCTTGGCTTTTGCAAATAATATTGTACTAAATATGGGAGTTCAGATATCTCTTCGACATATTGATTTCAACCCCTTTGGATATATTCTCAGTAGTGTGATGATGTATTATGTGGTAGTTCTATGTTTTTTCCCACTTTTTCTTCTCCTTGCTCACTTGACCTGGAGATCCAATAGCAGAATGACATTGTACACAGCAACACTTGACATTTTTTCACATAAAGTTCTTGCAGTAAAGCAATCTATAAAAGGGAAAGTTAACTAATTCATGCAAATTTTTTTGAAGGGAATAAGAAAAGATATACATCAGAACAGAAGAAATAGATTCAAGTAGACAACTGAGAGATTAAGTTTGTGTGCCAAACCCTAAAAGAATATCTTGTTTTGGATTGTACTTCTTAATATGTGAAACAATCCTTTCCTGAACTTGATAAACACAAAAATCCAATCAAGATAGAGTAATTTTGTTCAGAGTTTCCACCCTGCCAGAACAATGAAAAAACTGAGACAGAATATGCAAAACGATAGTTTCCAAGACTTCTTTTTTGTGTGTGTGTCGGTGCCAGGGATCAAACTCACAACTGTGTGCCTGCAAAGCAGGTGCTTAAGCCACTGAGCCAAACTCCCAGCCCTATCTTTTTTGAGGCAGGATCCCACTATGTAGTTCCTGCTCGCGTTGTAGACCAAGCCTAGTTTCCAAGACTCTGGGTCTCGTGAAATGAAAACAGACAAAAAACAAGCAAGGAATCCCATGGTGGTCCATTTTACTGCCCCATTCAGAGAATTTGTGGATTACTGTATATGGAAGGGATCCCATGTGAAATCTGGTGAACTTCATGAGTTGAGAAGACAAAACTGAGTATCTTGGGTGGGCAGGACAGCAAGTCAAAGAAATAGAGGAGAGCTGGAGAGAGAGAGAGAAAGAGAGAGAGGGACAGAGAGAGATAGAGACAGAGAGAGAGAGACAGGGACAGAGAGAGAGAGAGAACCTCAGAGACCTACAGATAATCCTTTTGAGAAGTCAATAGTGTGACAGTAAGTACAGTCATGTGAGGAAACTTCCTGAGTTTAGGTGGGAAATACCTAGAAGAATTAGAGAAAATAATAAGTGATACTGTCACAGGGCCAGGAATAGTGCCTCTTTCCACAAGTCAGATAGAAAATTAAAATTTGATAGGCAATTGATTATGATAGCTAGAAAGGTATTTCTTCAACAGTGAGGAATGATTATCTTTTGGATAACCACTTCTCTGATCCCTGCCAAACAAATGTTAACAGCAAGGTCCAAAATAATCAAACAACATCTAAGTAAATTAACTGTATCTTAGAACAAAGTTCAAGCATTTTCATAGAAATAAAAACATCAAGCACATAACCTAATAAAGTTCAAATGTCAAAATATAGTCCAAAACTACCAAGCATACACAGAAACAGAAAACTACAACCTATAAATGAAGGAGAAATCAAGCAATTAAAATGGATACAAAATTTGGCATTAGTAAGGAAGGACAATAAGACCTACTCTGTACCTTTGAGGTGGATACAGTGATTGAGGCATAACAGAAAACTGAGCTGGAAACATTGATCCAAGACCAAATTAAACATTGATTCACAGCATTTCACCTGCCAGTGTTTTAAATTTTTAAGTAGGTTATTTAGCGATCACATTTTACATTAACTTTTCTGGCTTTTTCTATAAAAATCTGAAGATTTGGACACCTATTTTTCAGCATAACAATGTTAGTATGGATGACAAGCATTGTTCTCTCGAGAGGAAACTCATTTTATTTTAGTTGTTTACAGTGCCTTCAGCCCCTGTCATCATATGCCTTATCATTTCTCTTATTTATTCAAGCTTCTAGTTCCTCTTAGTATTTTATTTTCTATTACTGATCCTTTCAGCATATGACAGTATATGTCAAAAGCATTGTTGTTAATAGCAAGCTCACATATATATTTTGGGGATTATCAAATCCAACCCTATTTATTACTCTTATAGATGCTGATGCAAATAAATGCAAGAACATCAAATACTTTGGCAAATGTCACATAACCAGCTAGTGGATGAACTCTGTTTATAACCCAGATGAGTCTGCCAGTTCTTCTCCATCACCACTAACTTTACATGTTTTTCACATCCTTTTAAGAACTATTTAAATATTACCTGTTCTTTCAGGTATGAGTTCCACACTTGTTAACCTCCATGTAAGTGGCCTTAGATTTGCCTCTTTCCTATAAATGGTATAAGGAGATATGGTTTGAAAAAACAATCCCTATTCGCAAGTTCTTTATAGCTTATTCTTTTATAGTCTTTAACCATTTTTTTCCCACAGTCCTTGTCTATTGGAACAAAGTACACTGACTTCTCTACAGTTTGGTTTAGAATTGTCGAAAGAGGCAGGTTGACTTCCCCGTCTTCTGTTTTACATGTTAGAAAGTCTCAGGGATATGTTTGGAAGAGTTCTTTCCAAGTCTGTAGTATCCCAACTGCAAGAACCATGCCATCTAAAGCTCAGCCCCTTATGAGGACAAAGGGGGCCAAACCCAGGAGCTGTTGATTCCGTTCCATCGTCCTGCATTTGGGTTTGTCCTCATGCCTTACCATTTCTTTTCAGTGATTTCTCTAAAAGTTTAGCTTTTCATTTCCAGACCTTTAAGCCTAAATTTTTAATCCTCCTTATATTGATGTGGGGTTTTCCCATATATTTGCTACTTTATTTTTATCTCCTGATTCCTGCTTTTAATCCTTGATCTCTTACGTTCATATGGGTTTTGTCTAAAATTTGATTTCATAGATTTTTATCATTTCTCTCATTTGCTTTTAGGTTTTTAGTCTTTAATCTCATTGACCTCTAAGCTTTTATGTTTTACTTTAAATGTCATTTGTTTTCTTTTATTATTTTAAATTGTTAATCTATTGTGTCCATTTTTAGCATTTTAATTTTGTTTTCTAAACTAGATTCCCTTGATGGTCTCATTTTTTCTTAATTTTTTTTTATCATGACTCATGAGTGTGATTGCAGAGGCAGTAGTCATAGAGAGAACTTGTGCTAGGAATGGGAGAATGTGGTAGCTTTCTTCTCTGTTAATCCTGTCTTCATGAAGCCTCCTTAATACTACCATTTTTCAGTCTTTCCAGTGTGCTATCATTCTCTAATTTACAATTTCATAAAAGCATTTAACATTTATTTATATATTTACTACTGTGGAATTATTTATCTTTAGGAACCTAAGTTTTGGGCTTGACAGTGGTCTGAGGAGTTGTAACCATAATCAAGGGAATAAGAAAATTGATTGTCTATGAAATATTCTTTAAATGAAAATTTTATACCAAGATGTACCTGTGAACCATGATCATGTATATTGCGACTTAGAAAACATTACAGAGAATTTTACTCAAAGGGCTCCTACATTTCAGAGCCTTCAAGAGTGAGTCACACTCACAATATACATACATGGATATTGTATTGGATATACTATGTACCCCCAAGTCCTCATGTACTTTTGATGGGGCTGAGTCTGACGCTTGTCATCAGTTTGTTGTCTAGCACCAGGATTAATGATGTGACTGCTACACCCACCCAGGGGTGAAGCTGAGATACAGTGTAAAGGAAGGCGGGTCTTCCTCTTGCACTTCCTCTTCCGCCTATCTCTCTCTCTCTCCAGCGTGCCTTGCAGCTTGCAGCCGCCATGAATGGCAGCCCCGCCACCCCATGCTGACTTAGAGCCAACTAATGGAGTGAAACTCCCAAGAAACTGTAAGGATAAACTTTTCCTTCCCTAATTTTGGGTGTCAGGTATTTTGTCTTGGCAATGAGCGAAAAGTAACCAAGACAGGAATATATATATATGTATATTCTATTATTCCTCCTGTTTGCACAATTCCAGAGAACTGTGAGGTCAGTACGATCTTTGTATGAAGTTTACCTCCCTATTTATAATCATTATCAGTATACTCCAATTAGGATTAAATGTATTTAATATGAAATGTCTCTATCCCATAGTCCATTATTCATCCTCAGACCAGTAGCTTAGGGAGCTGAGAGAACTGAGATGAGTCAAAGCTTTTAAACCCTCTTCTGATCTATTGCTAACCAGAGCTCATTTGAAACTCTGCCCCTGATACATCAGTGAAAAGTTTATCTCTTCTATGAATGTTTTATTTAAGCTAAAAGTAAGTCCATTTTCATTGTGTCATAGTAAACATGGGAATCATTCAAGTGCCTGTTTAAAAACAAAAAAACTTTGCCAGTTTAGAGGGGAAAATAGGAACCCCAAAATACCATTTAAGTCTTTACCTGAAATTTAAATATTTTAATAAAATTTTAAAACCCTAAAAAAGCTCTCAAATATAGTAAATTGACATAAGAAAAACTGGATTTGGATAGTTGATTTGGGCATAAAGGCAGCATGTGAAAAGCAGAACAAGTTTTTTGATGCTAGTATTTTAACACTACTTAGCAGGAGAAATTCTGTTTGTTTGTCTGCTTTATAAATCTAATGCACCACTTCAAACATTGGTAATCTGAAGCTGTTTGCTAATCAGCTCTTTTATTCTGTATATAAGAAAACAAAGAAGGAAACAAACAGAAAATCTTACAGTTTAGATAAACCATTTTGAGAACATGTATTATCAGTGAATTTACCTTCATCTACTATTTAACAGTAGAGTTCCATCTGACTAATTTCAGAAAGTAGACTTTTACAGTGCTTTTTAAACTACATCCAGAAACATAATCTAGAAAATTCATACAGTTTCTGTGAGAATTTGAAAGTGCTTTGTTTCTATTTCAGTGCAAATACATCTTTGAAAAAAAGTCTGAATACGAGCCCTAATTGAATTATCTTGATGATATCCCTAAAACCATGGATATCCAGGAGAGCTTGGTGGCCACATTAGCAATTATATTATGGTCCTTGTGGATATTCACTTAGGAATTTACACTGAGATGTCATGAGGTGGTAGAATTAAACTTTTAAAAAGGAACATGGGGACTAACCACCAAGATACAAAAAAATTTGACAGTTGGTTACAATTTTAGGATCTCTCATTCAAAGAGAGAATAACAATGAATCAAAAAAGTAGAGATTTAGTGAGAATATTTTGAGACTTTATTTAGAGTAAGTTGTGCTGTGAAGCATACACACACTTGCATGCACACCAACAGAACAAAGGTGCTTCCTCCATCACTACCAACATTGTGATGGATTGAGTAGGAGGCTGTAAAATGTCTTAGTTAGCTAAATACTAATAGATGGGCCCACTTTGGGCTGGTATATGACTCGTATCCAAGAGGATTCACTATACA
Organism: Dasyprocta punctata; assembly: GCA_004363535.1. NCBI lineage: Eukaryota > Metazoa > Chordata > Mammalia > Rodentia > Dasyproctidae > Dasyprocta > Dasyprocta punctata. The sequence continues at coordinate 211,728 of RJWM01000183.1, read as the reverse complement.
TATTTTTCTTTATAAAGAATACGTCCACCTTCCTGCCTACCAACATATGAATGGTGGGAAAAAAAATTAGGTATATATCAATGGTGGGATCTATTTAACCATAAAGAATAAAACAATGTCATTTGGAAAGAAATAGATGGAACTTGAGGCCATCCTGCTAAACGAAATAAGCTAGAGTTAGAAAGTTAAATATATTGTATGTTACCTGGGAATCCTAAAATATGAAAAAATAAATGAACAAAATAAAGGAAAGATGAGAGACACAAGACCCTGGTGGTGATACACTCTGGGGTGTGCTGTACCTAGTTGTCTGGGTCCCAGAGATTCTGAACGCCACCATGCCAGGCAGAAGTTCCCAGCACAACACTCCAGGAGTGAGTCCTCTCTAGCTGCACAGAGGATCTGAGCTCTGCCCAGTCCAGCATCCCAGTACAATCCATCAGCAGAATGCCCAACCAGCCTAACAAGGCAGAGGTACCAAACGCAGCCCAGCCCAGAGCCCCAGAACCGCTCATCAGGGAGCAGCCAGCATAGCTGCAGGGCCTTGGAGAATTTGAGCTCCACCCACCAGAGCACAAGACCCCAGCTCCATAGCTTAGAGGTGTGGACATGCAGCAGGTCCTGGAGTCTGCGAACTCCACCAAGCCAGGAGCAAGACCCTCGCACCATAGACTAGAGGTGCGCTCTGCCTAGCCCCGTGCTCCAGAGGCTCTGAACTCTTCACAGCCAGACACAAGGTCCTGGTGGTGACATACTCTGGGGTGTGCTCCACTAGCAATCTGGGCCCCAGAGATTGCAAACTCCATCCAGCCAGGCACAAGGCCCCAGCACCATACTTCGAGGGCACATCTCTGCTAGCCACCTGGGTTGCAGAAGTTCTGAACTCTACTCAGTCAGGTTCTAGGCCCTGGCAACACACTCCGGGGGTGTGCCCTTGCTAGCTGCAGGGAGGATACAAACTCTGCCCAGCCCAGCATCCCAGACCAACCCAACAAAATACATCAGGAGAACACACGGTCAGCCTCACAGACTACAGAGTACAAGGCTCTGGCGCCATAGTTCAGGGTCGAACCCCAGCTAGCCATGGGGATATTGGAGAATTGAAACACTACCCAGTGCAACATTTCAGTGCAATTCATCGGGAGGCTGCCTGGCCTGCCACATAGGTCCCAGAGGAAAATGACAAAATGAGAGAGCAAGATGCAGTCTCAGTCCTCCAGCCCACCAAGAACAAATCTAAGAGACACTGAAATGGAAAACACTGGGAATCACACAACTGAACTTTCTGAAATGATAGCAACTGAAGTAAAGAAATAACTAAATAAGCTATAGAGGAAATCAGATCAGAAACAATCTCTCAGGTAAAAAATGAAACAACAAACACTATGAAAGAAATGCTGTGTGTATCTAAAAAAGATTTAGATAAAAAAATAGAGGAACATAAGAAAATGATGGAAACTTTGAATAAACAAAATAAGGCAGAATTAGAATGCATGAAACAGATTCACCAGGAAATTCAGGAAATTAAAAATTCCTTTGAAAGTTGGCAAAATCACTTGAATGAACCTGAAGACAGACTTTCAGACCCTGAAGACAGCATGGAAGCTTACAATCATGAAAGAAAGTATCTCTTAAAATAACAAGGAAACAGAAAACAGTAATTCAACAGGTGAATGCCAAGAGAAACAGTATAAGATTGGTAGGAATCAATGAAAAAGCAGGGGGCAACACAAATGACCAGTGAAGACTATTAGCAGAAATAATAGAAGAAAATTTTCCAAACATAGGAAGAGAATCTGATATACACATAAGTGATGCATACAGAGCCCCAATTAACCATAACCAAAGTAAATCTTCACCCAGATATATAATAATTAGGATATCAGAAATTCAGCACAAGAACAGAATACTAAACACTGTCAGACAAAAGAATCAGATTGCCTATGAAGGAAAACCTAAAAGAATCATGGCAGACTTCTCAACACAAACCTTCAAGTCAAGAAGAGCTTGGGGTGAAGTATCTAAAATCCTGAAAGAAAACAACTTTCAACACAGATTGATGTATCCTACAAAACTATCTTTAAAAATTGATGGAGAAATAACATACTTTTATGACAAAGAACAACTGAAGAAATTCATGGCCACTAAACCAACACTACAAAGGGTACTGAATGACACTCTAGAAAAAGACAAAGATAACTACAATCCTAAGAACAACAGCAAAAGAAAATCACTAAACAGGACAAACAATTAAACAGAAAAAGTAGAAAACCAACAAGAAAAACATAACATGACAATGATAAGTCAGTACATATCAATTATGCCAATCAATGTAAATGGTCTCAACTCAGTAATAGAAAGAGACAGACTGGCAGAGTGGGTTAAGGAACAATATCCAACAATATGCTGTGTACAAGAAACACATTTCACTCAAAAGGAAATTCATAGACCAAAAATCAAAGGATGGAAAACAATACTTCATGCAACAGGAACCTAGAAAAAAGCAGAGGTAGTTATTTTGCTTGCAGACAATGTGAACTTCAAACCAAGAATGATCAAAAGAGATAAAGAAGTTCACTACATACTTGTTAGGGGAAAACTTCAAGAGGAAGAGATTATGATCATAAATATATATGCACCAAATATGGGAGCACCAAACTGTGTAAGACAAATCTCAATAAATTGGAAAAACCAAATAAACAATAATGCAATTGTAATGGGAGACCTTAACTCCCCATTGTCACAAAGAGACAGGTCAACCAAACAAAAAAATCAGCAAAAAATAACAGAACTGAATCAATCTTGTGAACAAATGGACCTAGTATTTGTGTACTGAGTGTTCCACCTAACAACATCAGAATACATATTCTTCTCAGCTGGACATGAGTCATTCTCTAAAATAGATCATATACTAGCCCACAGAACATGCTTAAGAAAATGCAAAGAAATTAAAATAATTCCATGCATATTATCTGGCCATAAAAGAATAAAATTGGAAATTAATGACAAAAACCCCACAACAATCCCATAAACACATGGTAATTAAATGACACTCTCCAGAACAACCAATGGGTCACAAAAGAAATTAAAGAAGAAATTAAACAATATCTATGATTGAACAAAAATGCAAATACAAATTACCAGAACCTGTGGGACACAATCAAAACAGTCCTCAGAGGAAAATTTATAGTATTAAACTCCCACATCAGAAAAATGGAAAGAACACACATAACAACCTAATGCTGTACCTCAAATTTCTAGAAGAACAGCAAATCAAACTCAAAACCCAAAGAAGGGAGGAAATTATAATGGTCAGAGCAGAAATGAATGCAATTGAAACTAAGAAAGCAATACAAAGAATTAATGAATTGAAGAGTTAGTTCTTTGAAAGATTAAATAAAATTGATAAACCCCTAGCAAACCTTCTCAAAAACAGGAAATAAAAAACTCAAATCCATGCAATAAATAAAGGGAGAAATCAGTACAGACTCTGTGGAAATACAGAAGATTGTCAATACCTACTTCAAAAACCTTTACTCCCCTAGGTCTGATTAACACAGAAGAAATGGACAGATTCTGAAAAACCTATGAATTACCAAAGATGAATCAAGAAGATATCGAACTGCTGAATAACCCAATTTCAGCTCATAAAATGGAAACTGTAATTAGAATCGTACCAGAAAAGAAAAGCTCAGGTCCTGATGGATTCACTGCTGAATGCTACAAGAAATTTAGGAAAGACTTAATGCCAACACTCCTCAAACTCTTCAATGAAATTGAAAGGGAAGCAAGTCTCCTTAACTCATTCCTGGAAGCAAGTATTATGCTAATACCAAAACCAAAGAAAGACCCAACCAAAAAAGAAAATTACAGGCCAATCTTCCTAATGAACATAGATGCAAAAATCCTCAATAAAATACTGGCAAATGGAATACAACAAGTCATCAGGAAGATTATACACCATGATCAAGTGAAATTCACCCCAGGAATGCAGGGATGGTTCAACATACACAACTCAATAAATGTAATAACACCATATCAACGGAGCTAAGGACAAGAATCACATGATCATCTCAATAGATGCAGAAAAAGCTTTCAACAAAATCCAATGCTCATTCATGATAAAAATTCTACAGAAAATTGGAATATATAGTCTCTGTCTCAACCTGATAAAAGCCATATATCATAAACCAATAGCCAACATCTTATTAAATGGAGAAAAACTGAAATCTTTCAACCTAAGATAGGAACAAGACAAGAATGTCCATTATCACCACTCCTATTAAATATAGCTCTGGAAACATTAACCAGAGCAATTAGAAAAGAGAGAGAAATAAAAGGAATAAGGATAGGAAAGGAAGAAGTTAAATTACCATTATTTGCAGATGATATGATACTTTACATAGAAGACCCCCAAAAATCTATTGAAAGACTTTAAGATGTAATAACCAAATTCAGTAATGTTGCTGGATACAAGATCAACACTCAAAAATCAATAGCATTCCTGTACACAAACAACAAACTCACTGAGAGAGAAATGAGTGAAGCCACACCCTTCAGTATAGCATCCAAAAAGATGAAATACTTAGGAATTAGTCTTACAAAGGAAGTAACAGTTCTATACATTGAACATTACATTAGTCTGAAAATGGAAATTGAAGAGGATTTCAGAAAATGGAAAGATACTTTCTGTTCATGGATAGGAAGAACAAACATTGTGAAAATAGCCATTCTCCCAAAATTGCTATACAAATTTAATGAAATCCCAATCAAAATACCACTTGTGTACCTCACAGAGTTAGAGAAATCATTCCTAAAATTCATCTGGAACCAGAAGAGACCTAGAATAGCAAAAGCGATTCTGGGCAACACAGGTAAGGCAGGAGGCATCAAAATCCTCAACTTGAAATTATATTACAAAGCTACTATGATAAAATCAGCATGGTACTGGAATAAAAACAGACCTAAAGATCAATGGAATAGTATAGAAGATACAGCCATAACTACAAACACACTCAGCCACCTCATCTTTGACAGAGGGGGCAAACATGTACATTGAAAGAAAGATAGCCTCTTTAATAAGTGGTGCTGAAAAAACTGGCTTTCCATATGTCATAAACTAAAACTAGATCCATGCATAATTCTAATTCTGTCTTATATTGTTTATTCAAAGTTTCCATCATTTTCTTATGTTCCTCTATTTTTTTATCTAGATCTTTTTTAGATACACACAGCATTTCTTTCATAGTGCTTGTTGTTTCATTTTTTACCTGAGAGATTATTTCTGATCTGATTTCCTCTATAGCTTATTTAGTTATTTCTTTACTTCAGTTGCTATCATTTCAGAAAGTTCAGTTGTGTGATTCCCAGTGTTTTCCATTTCAGTGTCTCTTAGATTTGTTCTTGGTGGGCTGGAGGACTGAGACTGCATCTTGCTCTTTCATTTTGTCATTTTCCTCTGGGACCTATGTGGCAGGACAGGCAACCTCCCGATGGATTGCACTGAAATGTTGCACTGGGTAGTGCTTCAGTCCTCCAATATCCCCATGGCTAGCTGGGGCTCGACCCTGAACTATGGCGCCAGAGCCTTGTACTCTGTGGTCTGTGAGGCTGACCGTGTGTTCCCCTGATGTATTTTGTTGGGTTGGTCTGGGATGCTGGGCTGGGCAGAGCTTGTATCTTCCCTGCAGTTAGAAGGGCCACACCCCCAGAGTGTGTTGCCAGGGCCTAGAACCTGACTGAGTAGAGTTCAGAACTTCCACAACCCAGGTGGCTAGCAGAGATGCATCCCCAAAGTGTGGCGCTGGGGCTTTGTGCCTGGCTGGGTGGAGTTCAAAACCTCTGCAACCCAGGCAGCTAGCAGGGATGCACTCCCACAGTGTGGCTCTGGGAACTTACACCTCCTTGGGTGGAATTCTGAACCTCTGGGTCTCAGACGGCTAGGCGGAATGTACCCTCTGTGTATGGCACCGCTGGGACCTTGCATCTGATTATGAGAATTTCAGAGCCTCTGGAACACCAATTTATTACTTTTTTGTGGTTGAGAACAGTTAAATTCTAATCTCTTAGCAACTTTTCAGAATACAATACCTTGTTATGCTAATACTAACCTGTTATTTTAATTATAGTAATGATCTTTTACAATTAATCTCCTGAAGTTATCCTCTTGTCTAGCTGAAATTCAGTATACTTCGATTAACATCTCATAATTCTCCTTCTCCCCAACACCTTAGACTCTGGTAATCAGCAGTCTATGCCCTGTTCCTACATGTTCAACTTTTTAAGACTCCAAATATAAGTTAATATGTAAATATTTTTTCAATGTCTCTAGCTTGTTTCACTTAGCATAATGTTTTCCATTTCAACCAGTGTTCCATTTTTTTCTTTCTTTTTTTGGTACTGGGAGTCAAACTCAGGGCCTTGCTTTTGGCAGGCAGGCATTGGATTGCCAAGCTACATCCCTGGGCCCTCAACCAATGTTGTTGCAAGTGACAGAATTACCTTTTTTTAAAAAGGCTGTATGATATTTCAATATGTATATATGTGTTTTCTTTATTCATTAATCTACTAATGAACACTTGCATTGCTTTACTATCTTAGCTATTGTGAGTATTGCTTAAGTGAACAAAGACCTGCAGTTATCTCTTCAGCATACTGATTTCATTCTTTTAAATATACAGTATATCTAGTAATGGGTTTGTTGGCTCATACAATAGATACATTTTTACTATTTTGAGAAATCTCAATATTTTGTTCCAAAATGGTTATATTAACTTACAGCATCACCAACGCTGTACAAGGGCTCCCTGTTTCCTACACATTCCCAGCACAAGTTATCATTTGTCTTTTTTGGTAAAAACCATTCTGAGAGGTGTGAAATGTTATCTCATTCTAGACTTACCTTGCATCTCCTTGACAATTAGAGATGGGCATTTTTTCACATATCTGTGGACCACTCATGTTTATTCATATTCCTGAAGAAATAAACAACCTTTAAAATTCTCTTACTCTTTGATAATTAAGTTATTTAATTTCTTGTTATTGAATTGCTTGAATTCCTTGCTATATTTTGAATATTAGTCCCTTATGAGATGCATGGCTTTTAAATAGCTTTCTCAATCTAAGAATTGTCTCTATATCTTGTTAACATTTTCCTTCAGTGTACAGAAGCATTTTAGATATTGGAAGTGATAAAATTGCACTCATCTAGTTTTACTTTTGTTGCTGTGCTTTTGGAGACCTACCCAAGAAATCACTGCTGAGACTAACATCATGGGGCTTGCCTTCTATGCTTTCTTCTACTAGATTTATAGATTCAAATTTTATATTTAATTTTTTTAAAAAATCCATTTCAAGTTGAATTTTTGTATATGGCACAATATGGGGTTCTGTGTAATTCTTTTTTACACATAGATATTCACTTTTTCCAACATTATTTCTTGAAAAGACTGCCCTTTTCCATTGTGTGTTCTTCTCACCAATGTTAAAATTCCATTGACTCTAGATACTTGGGCTTATTTCCTATTCCATTGGTCAATGTGTCTGTTTTTGTGCTAGTATAATGCTGTTTTGACCACTAACACTTTGCAAAATGTTTTGAAACTAGGTAATACGCTACATACAGCTTTGTTATTTTGGGTCAAAATCACCTTGGCTATTTGAGGTCTTTTTTGGCTCCATAGAAACTTCAGAATTTTGTCATTTCTGTAGAGAATGGCAATGGAAGCTTGACAGTGCTTGCATTGAATCTGTAGATCACCTTGATCAGTATGGACATTTAAAAAGTACTGATTCATATAAAACTTGAACATTGTCTATCTTTTCATCTATATTTTTGTCTTTAAATTTCTGTTATTAGCATTTTATAGTTTTAATATGCAGGCTTTTACTCCTAATTATCTTATTCCTTTTAACGTTATAAATAAGGTTGTTTTTCATCCTCTTGGATAGTTCTTTGTTAGTGTATTATTAATTCTTGTTGGTTGATTTTGTAACTTACTGCTTTACTAACTTTACCATCTGAAGTAGTTGTTCAGTGGAATTTTTAGGATTTTCTATGTATAAGATTATGTCATCAGTAAATAGACACTGATTTCTTCCATTTTTCAAATTACACTTTTTTACGTTAATTCTATAACCAGAACACTCTTTACTATGTTGAATAGAAGTAGTAAAAATGTACCTGTTTTTATTCCCTTATCTTAGAGGAAAGGCCTTCAGCTGTCACTACTAAGTCAAGGTTGCTATATATAGTCTTTATTGTGTCGAGATTCATTCCATTCAGACCTATTTTTTGAACATTTTAAACATAAGCCTATGTTGAATTATGTCCAATGTTCTTTCTATATTTACCAATACAGTTGTGTTTTCTTTCTTATATTGAACCTTCCTGGTAGCCCTAAGACAAATCCCATTTGATTTGGGAAAAGACCTTTTTAATAAGCTGTTGAATTTGGTTTGTTTCTATTTTGTTCGATTTTTGCAACTGTGATTATCTTTCTGTTGGCTACTTATCTGCTTTTAGTAACAGATTAATACTGTCAATGTATTTATATAACAATAAAAGGGTCAATTCATCAATAAAATATAACCACTACAAATATATACTATCTAAATATTTGTTTAAAATTAATGGATCTGTAGATCTGAATGGAGAAATAGATGACAATACAATAATATCAGGAGACGTCAACTCCACTTTTACCATTAGACACATCAACTAGATAGAAAATCTGTAAGAAAACATTAGACTTGAACTAAACTTTAGACCTAAAAGACCTCACAGATATTGATAGAACATCCCTTCCAACAACTATAGAATAAACATTTTCTCAAGTGTACACAGATTATTCTCCAGACTAGGTCACAAAACAAGTCTTAACAAATTTAAGGAGATTGAAATCATACAGGTTATCTTTTCTGCCCAGAGTGGCACAAAACTTGAAATCAGTAACAGTGACAATCTTGAGAAACTAGTAAGTGCAACATATGCTCCTGAACAAGCAATGAATCAAGAGAGAAATTGCATGAGAAATATAAAAATAAATTAAGACAAATGAAAATAGAAACACAACATACCAAAGCTTATGGACTGTAACAAAAGCAGTCTTGAGAGAAATGTTTATAGCAATAAACACCAACATCAAAAAAGCAGAACGATTTCAAGAAAACAACCTAACATTATACCTGAAGGAACTAGAAAAAGAACAAAGTAAACCCAATGTTAGCAGAAGGAAGGAAATAAGAAAGATTAGAGCAAAAACAAACAAAATAGAAACTAGAAAAACAATAGAAAAAAATCAACAAAGTTGAAAGTTGTTTTGAAAAGCTAAAACTAAATTGACAATCATTAAGCTTGAGTAACAAAGAAAAAGAGACGACTCAAACAAAACAAAAAATCAAAGAGAAGGCATTAGAACTGATACCAAAGAGATACTAAGTCTCATAATAGATAAATATGAACAACTACACAGTACAAAAGCAGGTTACATGCAAGGAAGGGATGATTTCCTAGAGTATGCAACCACCAAGACTGAGTCAGGAATAGACCAATGAAAAAATTAAATCAGTAATAAAAACTATCCATCAAAGAAAGTATCTGTAAGAGTGGATACATCGTGTCAACTTGAAAAGTTTAGAAGTTTCACTAAGCAACTCAGCAAAGTGCCAGGGTCCTTACTTTGTAAACAACCTCATCCAGTGCAAAAGGAGGGTGGGAAGGTAGTGTGAGTGCTACATTCCCCCTAGGGGTGCGTTGAGGTGTTAATCTGTTTCCAATATAAAGGAGGAAGAGAGGCTTGTTCTCCCCATTTTGCTTTTGCTGCTTTTGCTGTCTTCTTATGCCTTGAAGTGTTACACCTGTGGCTTGCTATCTTGCTTTGGAGCCAGCTGATTATGGACTGAGACTTCCACAGACTGTGAAATAAATAAACCTTTTTTTTTTTACTAAATTCTGGGTGCTGGGTATTTTGTCCCAGTAATGAGAGAAAAGTAATGAAGACAGTATTAGAATCTAGTGACTTCATTGCTGAATTCTACCAGGCATTTCAGGAATAACAAACACCAATAATTTCAATTTCCACCAAAATATTTTCAACCTGGTTTTTTAAAGATAACTTTACATCTTGATAATTTTCCTAAATCATTATAGTTCTGTGTAAATATAACCAATGGCTACATAATAATTTATTATGCACATGTACTTTTTTGTATTTTATCATTATCCTATTTGTAGATCACTAAGTAAATTCTGAACTTTTTCTTTTAAACAGTGTCATGATTATTGTTTTGTTCATAAAAATCAGTAGCATTTGCAGAATTTCCCATTTCTTTGTGGCATTTCTTTTAATATAGATGAGGACTCCTCTGTTTGAAAATAAATTATTTCTGGAGGTTTTATGCAAGTTCATTTGTTCTAAAGTCCAAAAGAACCAACCAGGCTAATGACATATTTTGGTTTTAGGCAAAGACGAAGGATCTTTGTCATTACCTAAGCCTCTAGGTTGTAAGTTTATAACATGATAAACTTTTGATCTACATTCTTAGATAGTGTATTTGTTTCTAGGCTATTACATAGAGTCAATCATTTACCAAATTTTATATATAAATTTTATTTAAATAACATGATGTTCTGATTGTATAAATATATTCTTCACAAGTATATAGAACACAGAAATTTAGGAAGAAAATCAAACTTATAATGATTTATAAATGTACTAAGCTTAATTTTTTGGCATGTTTTTATCTGTGTGTATATTTTTATGAATTTTCTCACACATAATTGAGCTTAGTTTATTCATGTTGTTTATTGACATCATCTTATGAAGATCAACCCTGGTGGTGTACATTACACATCTGGGTTTATGAGTTACAGTATTCTATAGTTTTCTTTTTCTTTTTTAATTTTTATTTTACTAGTACATGCTTCCAGTTCATGCAGTTTGAAGTCATCTTGGGAAGCAGTTACATGTACATATTGCACCTTGTTTTTTAATCTCCTCCCTCTCTCTCCCTTCTTTTCCAGTTATCCTATCCCATTTTTCATTCTTGTGGATGTTATTAATCTGAGCTCATGTTACGGCATATAATGTTTACATTCATTGAAGTTATTAGGTTCCTGTACATGGCATATCTTTATCTGTGGTCTGTCTCCTACACTGTGTCCTTTTGCCTTGCCCACTCCAACATTTGGGTAGTGATAATGAAATAGTGTCAATGATATATTTTATGGTCCAAGGAAAAGGGAGATATGAGATCAAACTCCATACTAGGGCTACTTCTTCTATGACTTTTAGCAAAGTTTAATCTCTTTGAGCATTGTTTTCTAGACCAATAAAGCATAACTGACAATAATATGTACTTCACAAATCAGTGTGAGGATCAGGTAAAATACTGCACATAGAAAGTAAAATGCACTACATTATTTTTGGCCAAATAATAAAGGAGATTTTCAAAGAGGAAAAAATGGTGGGTGGAACATCTAAAAAGAACTAACAGTTTACTGTCCACTCTTACTTTAAAAAAGCATAAAGTCCAATAAGCTGTTCATTTTGGGAAAGATCTTTACATTTTGTAGTACTTCATTTGCATTTTGCATCTTCCCAGATTAGTACTGACTTAGAATATTTATAATTTTAAGGAAATTTTATCTTTATAAGTAATGGCAATAGATTTACAGAGTTACACATTCATTCATTGTTTTATTTAATAATTTATTGCATAAAATAATGGTGAGTGTCTTTCTGTGTGTCAGGTACTATGCAAAGAAAGTTAATGACATAATGAAGGAAAGCCTAAAAGATGGGCTCATTGAATACACAGTCTTTATGGAAAACAAATGCGTAAGCACAATCTGACGATCGCTGCACTGAAAGAACAAAAAATAGGAAGCAGTTAATTTTGACTGGTGGTGTTGAGTGGGGTCAGGGTCTTGGAAGAGCACAAAAAAATATCACTTGAGTAAGTCTTATATATACAAAGACTAGGAAATGTTCCTCTTTAGCTAGGACAACATAGGCAAAGGATAAAAAAGAGCAGTTTAGAAAAGAAAGGAAGAATAATCGGTAAAGCTAAAGCACAGACAATAAAAATGTTGCTTGTAGTAGATGTGACATTTAGGCTGGGATTCATGGAATGTGTTTTTATCTGCCCAATCATTTGGAGATCTCTTCTCCCTTTCATATCATAACTCTTAAATAAAGGTGACCCTACTTCCTCTCTTGATTGCAATAGAAATCTTTAATAAAACGGAAAAATTACCATTGATGAAAGTATCTTTATTTATTTATTTATTCATTTTGTTTTTTAATTATTGATTTTAATCCTCTAAGTAGTTTTCAGTTCACAGAAAAAGGAGTGGAAAGTATAGCATTTCCATATGTGCCTTTACCCTGTTCCATTTTCTCTATTGTTATCTTGCATTAGAACAGTATATTTTGCTACAGTTTATGAACCAGTATTAAAAATATCTTTTAACCAGGTAAATCCTTGCAAAATGAAAGATTTATAGGGAAAGTTAATAAAAAGAGCTCTTGGCCTTGACAAAGTTTGAGAAACACTAACCCATACAATGAGGAGCATGCCTCCAACTCTGATTCCAATGCAGTAGCATATGAATTAGGAAATGTGTATGATCCTAGCAACAAATGTAAAAGATTTAATTTAAAGAAGAGGGCACATATCATTGACTAGATAATTAGAATGTTGGGGAAACTTTGAAGAATTGGGACAACCCATGGCAACTCTGTGGTCCTCAAAGATTATATATTTGTTTTTACTGTCATCTATTTAAATAATATGGGTTAAAATAACTATTTTTTACTGGAATATTTGTGTCCTGGAGTCTAAGTACAGTTCTTTAGTTTTTGCTTACTTTTTCATGGTGAACAACTGGTTAATAGTTAGTTGACAATATTGTAAGGAATGAGACAATATATTTCTAGCAAGTCTTACTGGATTCACTTAGAGTGGAGTTGTTTATTCCTAAAACTCTCATTCTAACTATTGTGAAATAGAGAACTTGCCAAAATTTGGAAGCATTTTAGTATTTGATGCCATCTGACAAACAAAATTGAGCAATACGTTATTGCTCCTTTCTGAGCTTTGCCATCCGCATTAAAATGTAAAGCCAGTTTCTCATCTCGCAAGGACATAACAATAGAGAGAACAATGGCCAAAATGGCATCAACAGCTTCTTCACAGAAGAAAGGATTCTGAGGCACAGGGTTCAGGCTAGATGGAAAATTCCAATAAGTTAAAATAAGGAGGAATGAATATCTGGCCTGAAATACCTACTTTTCCATTAATAATGTAAGTATTGATTGTCACTCTTTTTGCCCTGGTTATTAATCTTAAGGTTTCTCAACCATCTACTGGAAGTGGAAAAAAAAAATGGAGTGGCTTTTTTTGTGTGGGGTTGAATGTAGGTCTTGGTTCAGAAGAACCACTCCTAATGGCATCAATTTGAAGTCAAGATGAAAGATTGTCTAAGTATCTCACCCAGCAGCTACATGGAAACAGAAATGTTTTAACTGGGAGAGATGTGAAGCCAGAAAAAAATGCATAGGTACAAAAAAATACTTTGTTAGAGATTTGGGTGGGGGAAAAAGAATCTCTCTCTGTGTGAGTCACACTATGTTGCTGAAAATGGGACATTCTAGCTTGCCACAACTGAGATGAAATCAGCTTGATCCAGCTGTCTGGAGCATAAGAAGTGATTGCAGCTGGCTAATCTCTAATTATAGAATCTCTATTATTGGTGATGTGAGTGGCTGAATCTGTGGTTTGACTTCTATGATCCCTAGATTTGTGAAAAGCTGGGAGTTTTAGATAATGTTTTTTCCCTCTGCATAATAAACTAAACAAATTTAAATTAACTCTTTGGGCAAATATAATTAAGGAGCTGCAGATGGTATTTGTGTTCCTTTTGCTGACCAGAATATGCCCTAACTATGACTTTGGATGAAACTATTAAATCCTGTTTCCATGGGACTCAGTCCAAAGTGTTCAACTCTGACGTCCTAAGGTATTTGGAAAGGCCAAGGTCAACATCAGCAATTCTGAGTTTCAGAGAAAGTTTATTTCTTTAGTGGTTTGTGTTTAGAGATGATTTCAGACAGAATTATTATATTTAAACTTTATTCTGAACTCTTCATTGATCATCTGTCTTTTTCTTAATCCTCTCTGTCTACTAATTCTGCTGTTTTTTCTGACTTCTTTAGAGAAATAAATGTCAGACTTGGATCTAGATATATTACCAGTGTCAAAGTATTAATCTGTGTGGTCTGCTACAACAAAATTCCAGTTTATACTATTTCATATCATTGACTGGGTGGCCTAACCACAAATCTTTTTCACAGTTCTGGAGCCTGGGAAGTCAAAGATCATAGTGCTGGTCACTTCCTCTTTTTGTAGACAGTTAATTTTTTGCTATGCCCGTGCACGGTGGAGAGAGCATGAGATATATTTCTCATCTCTTCCTTTTCTCCACTGCCATCACAAGGACCTAATTGCCTACAAATGTCCTACCTCCAAGTACTATGCCATTGAGGATTAGGTCTTTAACTTATGAGTTGGGAGGCATTCAGTTCATAATAGTCAGGACCTTGGTTAAGCTAGGATTTATTTGTCACTTTAAGGAGACAGAATACATATTTTTTAGTTAAAATGATCTTAAGCTGTCCCAAGTTGGTCATCCACCCCTAGCACTTCTGTGTTTGGTATTAAACTGTGATGATTAATTTTGGGAATGTTGCTCAAAATATTGGAAAATCTTTAGATTCCAGGGAGTCACTATGCAGTCTGTTTTCTATATTAATTCAGAAAGCTGTGCTCATAAATAGAAGTTTTCAATTTGTTTCAAAGTGAAAATATTTCAATTACAAGCAAGCCAGGGACTTTTTCTAATTGATATCTTCCATTCCCCAGACATGTTTCTGGCTATTGTAAAAAGATACAGTACAATTTCTATTTTGATTTTTAAAATGTCCAATTGTTGAATAAACTTAACTATTCTTTACTTCCCAGACTGATCTGTTGTTGATTAATCATCAATCCTAACTCAGAAAACATGCCTTTTACCCTATTGGAAA
Organism: Dasyprocta punctata; assembly: GCA_004363535.1. NCBI lineage: Eukaryota > Metazoa > Chordata > Mammalia > Rodentia > Dasyproctidae > Dasyprocta > Dasyprocta punctata. The sequence goes on along the minus strand of RJWM01000183.1, from coordinate 196,639 downwards.
GCAGCGACCATGGCAAGAATTAAAATGGGGAGACTTTATTTGGTAGATATAAGCCTGCAGTGGGTAAACTGAGGAAGAATAAAATGTGTGAAAGAAATGTGATATGCTATGTCCGCATGATATGTACCTCTGTAATATGATATATGCCTAACATATCCTAATAAACCACTAAAAGAAAAACTCACTCATTCAAAAGGCATGCTTAGCATGAAGGACTGTGAGGAGAGCATGCACCTGGATGTGGCCCATGGAACTGGGAAAGAAGGACAGGTGTACTTGTCAGGCTCTCTTCTGCACCATAGTTCCACTAATTGAACTTCGCTATGCAGGGATGTAACTCTCCTATACTTTTGTATTTGTGTTCAGGTCCCTTGGCAGCTTGGGAAGTCACTTAGACATGTGCATCATGAAACAATGGGTATTTGGCATGGAGGTGTGGTGGCCATGGAGGCCTGAGAGTACAGTTCAAGGGTCCTAGTGAAGGCAGCCACAAGGTTGTCCAGAAGGCATATATTGTCTTAAAAAGCAAGGGACAGTTGTCTTAGTTACTTTTTGCTCGTTGCCGAGACAAAATACCTGACGCCCAAAGTTAGAGAAGGAAAGGTTTATTCTTACAGTTTCTTGGAAGTTTCAGTCCTTACTTAAGTTGGCTCCAAGTTAGTACGGTGTGGTGGGTCTGCAGTTCATGGCAGCTGCAAGCTGCAAGGCGCGCTGGTGAGAGAGAGACAGGAAGGAAGCGTGGAAGAGGAAGACCCGCCTTCCTTTACATTATCTCAGCTCAACCCATGGGCGGGTGTAGCAGTCACGTCATTAATCCTGGCACTAGACAACAAACTGATCACAAGCACTAGACTCAGCCCCATCAAAAGTATGAGGACTTGGGGGTACACAGTATTACCCAATACAACAGTTAAGTCAAACTGAGGTGGCAGGCAAAGTTCAGGGTGATATAAAATACTTTTGTCAAGTTTGAGAATATGAGAAATGTAGAAAAAGTAAAGCAATGAAGTATGAAAATGAATGTGTGGGAATATAGATCTATTGAGAAACAGTTGGAGAATAATGTAATATTAGTCAGAATTCTTCAGAGAAATAAAAACAATGACACATACACCCAACAGAGAGAGAGACAGAGAGACAGAAAGACAGACAGAGATAGATGATAGATAGATAATAGATAGATGGATAGCATTATTAAAAGGTATGAGTTCACACAGGCGTGGAGGCTGGTATGTTCAAAGCTGCAGGGTGGGCAATGATACAGGTCAACAACAGAGAGGTGATGTTCCAGCTTAAAGACTATCAGGCAGGAAGAGTTGATGCTGTAGATGAAATCTGAAAGCAATTTGCTAGAAAATTCTCTTACTTGAAGAAAGATCAGTGTTCTGTTGTATGCAAGTCTTCAGTTGATTGACTGGGGCCTACAATATGGGGAAGGCAATATGTTTAGCCCCCTGATTAAAATGCTCCTCTAGCTTAATATTAAATTCTACCAATTTGAGTGTTAATCTAAAATGTCACCCAAAAGCACCCTCATAAACGCATCTAGAAAATTGAAAATGTCACACAAAATTAACTATCACAAGGGCATACCCAACCTCTGAGAGAATTCAGTGTGAAATAGTAGAAAGGTATTAAAGCTATGAAGATCTGTACCCAAGCCTAGGCTCTGCCACTTATTCATTTTTGGACCCTCAGTATGCCAACTGATATCTTTGGGATTTGAGCTCCTAACACGAAGAGTTAGATATTCCAGGATTTAACAGTGCTAAACTTCACAGCATATATAATTCTTAGAACTCATCTAGCAAAAATGTGCCATAAAGTGACAAGAGACAATATCTTACCTCATTAAAACTAAATACAAGAAATTGATTTGCATTTAAATCAAGATAAATTGATGTAAGACATGTGAATTAAACTCCTAATTTACTGAAGGGAATGAAAGAAACTGAAAAATGCTAACTGAACTTAACTAGGGAGAGGATGATGTATTACTTTCTAATTCCGTTATTATTATTATTTTTTTTTACTTAGAGTGGAGCCCAATATTTTGGGTTTGCAACTCCAGATGCAGTGTAATTTCTAATGAATAATTATACAAATCATGTACTCTGTGTTCAAATGTTTTCTGTTTTAAGCATTGTTTGTCATTTGAAATGTATAAATTGTAAGTACCTTCTTAGGGCAGTGAAAGGTGTAATAACAAAAGTGAAGTGGGAGATAGCTTTGGAAAGGTCAATTAGTGGAACAACAAGCAAAATGCAATTTGCCCATCCTGTATAACCTTTTGTGCACACATTGAAAGATCAGTGGTGTTTAGCTTACTATTTCTTTTGGTGTGTTCTCTGCGAAGAACTTTTTTAGCATCCTTGTCCATTTGTTGAAGTTACTTCCTATCCCTGTGCCTTGTGTGGGAGTACATGTGTGAACACACAAAATGTAACCTTAAGCTTTACACAACCCTGCCAAATAGAAAGAAAGAATACATTTTCTGAAATAATTATCATCAGGTCTGAGTTTCTGCAGCAATTATAACTGGATCCTATCTTATAGTATAGACAAATATGAATAATAGTTACTACTATTAATGTCCCAAGTTGGCTTTTCTTATTCCAAAGTGGGAGTCAATTTGCCATCCTCTGGGGAAACCTTTGGTGCCCAAACCAGACTCTCTAGAAACTCCTTTTTCTGTTCATATGTGGATAGCACAGAGAGACTTTTTCTCTCCTTAGCTAATTGAGACTGAAAGGACAACGTATATGGCATCCATATTTTACAAAGAAAACAGAAAAACAGAAACAATTGGAGAGGGCCGGGGAGAGGGGGAGGGAGAGGGTGAAGAAAAGAGAAAGAGGAAAAGAAGCAGTAGAGGAAGTAGAGGGAGAAGATGGTGTGAGGGTTTAGCTTAATTGTCAATTTCATTGACTTGGGAGTCACCTCAGAGATCATTAAAGCACATTTCTGGATGTGTCTGGGTAGATGACAAAGGTGTAACTATCAGGTCTACATCTGGTGCCTGATGACTTTCTCACAGGCACTGTTTCCCTTTTCTGCTCCCTGACTCCCAAGAAGTGAACAACTTTCCTATATTCTAGCCTTCTACTTGCTGCCTGGTGAGTCAACCTATGGGGAGGCAAAACTTCTGAAACCATAGGCCAAATTAAACCTCTCCTTCTTTAAGTTTAAGGAGTTGGGTATTTTGTTCCAGTCATGAAAAAACTGACTAATACAAATACTCAGTGAGGGGAATAAATGAAAAATGGCAAGTGTACAACACGAGTGTTAGGTCATGTCTTTGCTACTTTCATCTGGAGTAGAGATTGAAAAGTGGTATTTCATTGGTTAAATCTACCCAATAGACATATTTTGTTCATTCCCCAAAATTTAAAAAAAAATTACCCCACACCAAAATATTTTGTAAAAAAAATTAAAAACGAAATAACCCAGGAATCAATCTATAAATATCTAAATGGGCACTGTTTTGGGTTTTTTGTGTTGTTGTTTGTTTTTGAGACAGGGTCTTGCGGTGTAATTCAGGCTAGCCTTGAACTCTCTGTGTAGCCCAGGCTGGCCTCAAACTCTTGGCAATCCTCCTGCCTCAGCCTCCAGAGGACTGGGACACCATGCCTGGCAAGAATCAATCTAATGAACAAAGTAAAAGGCCTTTACATTGAAAACTACAGTACTCTGAAAAAGGAAATTGAAGAGGATATCAGAAAATGGAAAGATATTCCTTGTTCTTGGGTAGGAAGAACCAATATAGTAAAAATGGCCATACTTTCAAAATTTTTATACAGGCTTAACGCAAACCTGATCAAAACACCAATAATATTCCTCACAGAATTAAAGAAAAGAATGCTAAAACTCATTTGAAACCAGAATAGACCTAGAATAGCAAAATCAATTCTCAGTAAAAAAGACAAAGCAAGGAGCATCACAATCCCTGACTTGAGATTATATTACAAAGCTACTGTGATAAAAACTGCATTGTACTGGTTTAAAAAAAACAACAGACCTGAGGATCAATAGAACAGATTATAAGATGCAGAAACAACTTCAGACATACTTAGCCACCTTGTCTTTGACAAAGGAGCCAAATACCTTCACTGAAAGAAAGATAGACTCTTTAATAAATGGTGCTGGAAAAACTGGCTTTCCACATGCCAAAGACTAAAACTAAACCCAAATCTTTCACCATGCACTAAACTAAAGTCAAAATGAGCTGAAGATCTAGATATTAAAATAGAAACACTAAATCTGATGAGAGAATAGGTAGAGTTCTTGAAGACATTGGTGTAGGCAGACTTTATGAACAAAATGCTGATCACATGGGAGATATCACGAACAATCAACAACTGGGATCTCATCTTATTAAAACACTTCTGCTCAGCAAAAGAAATCAACAGAGTGAAAAGACTACCCACAAAGCAGGAAAAAATTTTTACCATCTGTTCCTTTCATAAAGGACTGATATCTAGAGTACATGAAGAACTCAAAAAAATCAGGTCCCCCAAGTTTAAAGACAGTCCAAAAATAGCCATCTGAAATGAATAGACACTTCTCAGATGAAGAAGCAGAAATGGAAATAAATATATGAAAAAATGTTCAACATCATTGTACATTTGAGAGATGGTCATTTGAGAGATGCAAATTAAAACAATGTTGAGACTCCATCTCATTCCAGAAAGAATGGGTATTTTCAATAAATCAGCAATTAACAAATGCTGGTATGGCTGTGGGGAAAAGGAACTCTTCTCCTCTTTGGTGGGAATGTAGACTAATGCAACCACTGTGGAAATCAGTGTGGAGATTCCTGAAAAAACTAGGGCTAGAGGTCCCATTTGACTCATCTATTCTTCTTTGTATCTTTCTGAAAGAATTTAAAGCATCATGCCACAGCAATATATGTACACTCATGTAGCAGCACAGTTTTTAATAGCTAAATCTTGAAACAGCCCAAATGCTCATCAACTGATGAATGGATACAGGAGAGTTCTTTTTTAATACAATGGAGTACAACTATGCCACAAAGAAGGACAAGCTTGAGACATTTCTAGCTAGATGAATACACCTCAAGAATATACTCTTAAGTGAAATAAATTTAACACACATGTTTAAATACCATATTGTTTCTCTGGTGTGAGAAACCTAAAGTTTAAATAAGGACCAAAATACATAACAGATGTTGGGAAATGGGAACAGAATATTCAAATGAGGAGACCAAGGGAGAGAGGAGGAGGAAAAGAAAAAAGGGACAAGAAAAAAGAGAATACTAGATAAAATGAGAATAAAACTTTTATGAATAAGCATGGGAAAAGAGGTCAAACAGAGGGGAGGGGAATGAGAAAAAAAGAAGAGAAACAAAAGAAGAAGCAAGAACCGGGTGTGGTGGTGCACGCCTTTAATTCCAGCACTCGGGAGGCTGAGGTAGGAGGAACATTATGAGTTCGAGGCCGGCTTGGGCTACAACATGAGCAAGACCAGCCTGAACTACATAGTGTGACCCTGCCTCAAAAAGCTAGGGCTGGAAGTTTGGCTCAGCGGCTTAAGGGCCTGCCTGGTAGGTGCAAGGCTGTGGGTTTGATCCCTGGTGCCACCAAAAAAAAAAAAAAAAAAGAAAGATATGTCATGTACAGGCACAAATTCTCTATTATAAGTATGATCAGTTTCTATAACAAAAATGTATCAATAAAATAAAAAAGAGGGATAAAAGAAGAATTATCCACATGTGATAGATAAATGTTTTGTCAACTTGATGGGGTTAACAAACGCCTAGTGGACTAGTAGAGTACAAGTGCTGGGTGTGTCTAGATGATTGACCTATAAAGTGCATCCTGAAGAGGAAAGAACCACTCTAGCTATGGGTGGCACAAACCAATAGGCTTGCAGCCTGAATGGAATAAAAAGGGAAAGAAGCGGGAAGTCTTCTCTTTTGCTTCTTTGGAGGAGCTCTAGCCTTTACCATGGCCTTTAGACATTCCTCTCTATATCCTTCAGCTTTCCAGTGCAGCCACTTCAGTTTTCCAATGCAGATCCTTCAGCTTTCTTGTGTAGATTCGCACAGCACTCTGCAGTGACTCTAGGCCTTCATATTTTACCTGGATCTTCTGGCTCTCCAGTATATAGGTGGCCCTCTAGCATTCTTCCATCCTGGCTCTGCAGGTGGCCATTGCAAGCCTACTTTGTAAATCCTTTATATGTATGTATATCTGTTCACTCAGTGAACCCTGATATACCACATTTCTAGCTTCCTTTTTTAAAAATCATAAGATCTGGCAATCCTTAATGCACATTCTCATGTGATGACAATGCCTTGAACCTGGGCAATAGGTGACCCTTTTAATCATGGCATGAATTCTTCCCAGTGAGTGCAAGTCACCACTACTCCTCAGTGCCTTGACCCTTATTGGCTTCACTTGTTTAAGACACCTGTGTTGCATCTGTGTTTTTTATTTAAAAACTCTTACAGGAGTATCCTCTATGATCTGGTGACCCTCAAACATTTACTCCCTCCAACTTACTTATTTTGTCATTGCTGTCAATGGCTAATTGTGATTAATGAATAAAGATATTTCTGGTAACAGGTCTGACCCTCAGGTTTGGGGAAGAGCACAGATATTTCAAAATTGTAAAGCAAGTTAACAAAAGGTTAAGTAAAATCTATTAAGTGAAATACTCCCACTATGGCAAATACGAAGTTTTAATAGTATTAAATCTGGTATAATATCAAGGATGATTGAATTTACTTTTGCACATAGATGGTTGGTTTTTTAATAGGCTAGTGATGTTTGTACAAGTAGTAAAATAAAGGCCTGTATAATTTTTACGTTTTTTATGTTTATTCCATAAAATTTATATTTCATATTTTTATTTTAACCAGAAGGATAATTATATTCTTTTGGTCAAGATTATCAAATATGAATGGGCATGTAGTTCAGTGGTAGAGTATTTGATTAGTATGCACAAGGTACTGGGCTTGATCTCTAGCACCAAAATTAATAAACACTAAAATATTTTCCAAATAATTTATGTTCTATTCTCAGCAATGTCTTCTTTTGTAAGTTATTACAGTCTTTAAGTAGTTTTTTTAAAATTTGGTTTCACTTTAGAGAAACTTCATTCTCCTAAGGCAATGCAGGAATAAAAAAAATTCTTAAAGTCATATTTTGAGAATAATGATGAGTTTTCTGTTATATCAAAATCGTGAATTTATGTGACATGTTGAAACACTGTAATAGGATAGTGTTAATATATAATCACAGAAGATATTATAAAATATTTTAATTTCAGCATATAAATTGATAATTTACAGTCCTCAGATTTTTCCATTTTTGAACCAATTTTTGATCTGTACCAGATTATAAAAAATTGTTACCATGTCTTATGTATGTTATCACTTTAAGTATAGGTGTGTGTATGTGTGTGCGTGTGTGTGTGTTTCATTGAAACATACTCACTTGTCTACAAAAAAAGGGACAGTTTTGTACAGCTCAACCTAATACATATTTTACAGTTGCATAAATTGTTTCACATTATAAAATATTCCTCAGTTCCCTATACACCACTGCTATTTGAGTGCCTCCAAAATTTGGAATAGGAATGAAGAGAGGCAAAGTGGATACTCAGCATTCCTGAGAAACACTTCATTATGCAAGAATCTAATGCACTGGTGTTCTCAGAGAGAAGGGATTGACAAGTTAACTAATTTGTCCTTTCACTTACTCAAGCTGTTCTGTCAATCAAATCCTAGCATTCTGGAGCAGTCTGTGGAGAAACACTAAACCTCAAGGGCATTTGGATATAGTTGCCTTTCTTTTCAAGAATATGACAAGCCATGAGGAGGAGTGTGTGTCTAAAAGAGAGGCACTGTTAGACACAGAGTTATGGGTCACATACAGCCAGCACCGAAATGGGTTCCAAAAGACAGCATCACCATGAGTTTCTTAATGGTCTTTTAAAGCTGGGAGCCCAACACGGAACCCTCTTTTTAGTATCAAAGAGTGTTACCAGCTGCAAAAGTCATACTTCTGAAACATGGCTCTCATCACTCCAGGATCATGCTCAAACGTGTTTACCAATGTACAGAATATAGTCAAACACACCACTGTAGACCCTAGATGATCCAATCCCAACACCACTAACTGTCTCTCCCTCCTATCCTTTGACTTTTAACAGCTTCCTTAAGGTCAGAGATTGCAACTGAAACACACTGTCGATGCCACGTTCTGGGTGGACACGGACATTACTACTTTCTGATTTTGCAATCTTTTTGAACTTTGCTTGCAAGATACTGTTTAGAGTAGATTTTGAAATTTAGAACCATTAAGAATTTAGATGCTAAGTAGTTTCTTAAAGATTCTCACCCAGGTTTGACTCACAAGTGGTGCTTCTCCTACTGAGGCAAGACTTTTTCAAAAACCAAGAGGCAACTTTTCCTTTCTCCATCACTTCCCCCTACTCTGCATTTAAAACGTTCTCTATTAATATTTGTGGCTTGGATACACTTATACTTTTACCAGAACCCCAAAGGCACAGATGTCAAAAGCCATGTTATCAAAAGCTTGCGTTTTCTTTAAGGCAGTCCCCACTCTCCGCCTTTGGAAGAATGGCTTAATTTGCTAAAAGGGAACTGACCGTACCCAGCACACTTTTCACAAAGCCCACATTGAGCTGGCACTTGCTGCTTTTCTCTGCTCCTGGTATCATGGCTCAGTCTGGCTGTTTGCCTAATAAGGCAATGATTTCTGTTTAGAGCTTTTTGAGATACTGCATAGTCTTCAGCATTTTTCATGCCAGAGTGTGACAGTAAATTTCTAGCATAAGAGTTATTTCCTAGGCTTTCCTGACAAAGCCCAGAATAGAACAACTGGGGGCAAAAGCAAGCATATGAGCGATCTGGTTAATAATAAAGATTTTATATAATTACAGTGTGTATGCAAGCTAGATGCCATTGGAAATTTAAAAATTAAACAATAACTTTAAATTCTCTACAATAAAGTGAACAGAAGCTAGATGACACTGAGAACCCAAACCACATTCACCCACAGAACGACTGTATATGATTAACCCAACTTGATTTCTTAGCTGTTTCACATTATGACTTCATTATCCCACTGTGCTCATCAATCTGATTTCACTCTTCCAGGGCACTCTTGCCCAGTAAGGTGAATGATGCAAATAAATGAACTGTTTCAGAATCTTCCTATAAAATCCATTTAAATGAACAAGAAACTATTCACTCTTTGGTACTCTTCAGTATACAGTGTTAAGGCTCTGTTTATGCAAGTTCCCTTGAACTCTGCTTTAAAATTCTGATCTCCTTTTCTTTACATATTACACATCACATTTATATTATTACTCGATGATCCTTAATCTGAATTATGTACCCACTGTAGTAGGAGGCTGGGGCAGGGCAACATGACAGGAGCAGTTGGGCACAACCAGCGCACTGAGGAGACGGACTATCTATGGGCGCCGAGCAGTAGCTCCCAAGCTTGATGCAAAATCAAGCAGAGTTCGGTGCCAGGTACCAATATTCTGGTACAAAAAACTGCTGAACCTGACACCACTAATCTTTTAGCACAAGATCAAGTCAGGCCACCTAGATCAACTGTCTAACACAAAAGGACAAAGGACAGCAGCAAATGACTTTGGGGTCACTGCCCTCTTGTGTTCGCAGTGGTCTGTTCCACTTGCAGGACGTGTCTTCTCTTTTTCCTTCAAAGTACCTTTTTCTCCCTAAGCATTTCTTTTTTGCTTCTTTTCCTTTTTTCTTTTCTTATTTCTGCCCTAAAATAAATGATAATCTTTCACATCTGCCAATCGCTCTGACCAGTTCATTGATTGGGATGAGTAAGATCTTCGAAAACACGGCTGGTCCCTACTGCATCGGATTACTCATCCATTTGAAAGATCACCTTAAACCAAACTCTCGAGCCTCACGAATCTCCCAAGGTTGCTATCTTTGTTTAAAATGGTATTCAAGATCTAACAAGAAAGTATCTTTCCTTATTGGGCAAAAATAAACTCAGTTCTACTTTCTCATGTGCTGTTTCAATGACTTTTGGGGGAGTTAGCATTTGACTAACGAAGAATGGCTAAACGCTGATAATTGGTTGAAGGTGGGTGTGGGGCATGTGGGGCATGTGGGGGTTTATCATTCTAGTCTCTCTTTTGTGTATGTTGAAAAAGGTTTTCAAGAAAGCTAAAAATCCTTGAGCTAAATCCTCACTGGGCTGGAGGCCAAGGAAGGGAGCTGCTGAGTGGGTGATGAGAGCGCAAGACAATGTGATAAGTAGACTGGAAAATGTGGCCTGGTATCAGCTTTCTGTGGTTTTTCCCTCAATTTAAGAAGTGTGAACATGAGACTCCCAACTCCACTCCTGTCAATATATAGCACAACAAAACCTCCTTACCCACTCATGAATGCCACAAATTAGACCCCAGTCGGTGACACCATCCTCATGAGCACATATTATCAATTAGTGGGCAATGCCCATTCAGACCCTGGAGAATGCAAAGTGAGTTCTTTCCACCATGTTCTCATAATGTCAGAGAACAAGTATGCAAGAAAAAGGATCCTAAAAACAGGAAACAGCATAGAAATCAGACAATTCTAGCCGTCCTAGCCTGGACTGGGAATCTAGATACCTGCATTACCTCTAAACACCTGTGTGTGCTTTGCCAGCCCCTTCTTCCTCACATTCTTTGATACTTCTCTTTATCCTTACTGTTCACCTCCTTAGTCTTCACCTTTATCTCAGTAGCATCCAAATTCTTTCCCCACTTCCATTCCCAGACTTTCCTTGATTATAATGGAGGGAGAGATGTCACCCGAGTTCTTTCATAAAAACAACTCGGGTTAAATATTGCATAGAAACCAAAATACAAATCAAGAGCAAAATAAAAGAGAGATGGTAGAAAGCAGGGAGGTAGACTGTGAATGTGAGAAGGGGATCTGGGAAAGGACAGAAAAGTGGACAGAGGATAAAACTGACCAAGGCACAATATGTATATGGACCAATTTTCCCAGTATGAATATATTTATTATGTATTGAAAACATATACTAACAAAAATAAAACAAAATTAAAATCATCAATAAATAAATGTATGTTAGTTTTCTACCATTGCTTCCTATGGTGAGAATATGGAAAAGACAAAAAACAGAACAAAACAAAACAAAACAAGAAACTCCTTCCCATAGAAAGTCTTTTCCTAGAAACAGCTATATAAATGGTAGAGTCATAGATAGTCAGGTTAGCCCATGGAAGATAACTTCCCCATCACGTGGCAAAAATTCATGTCATTTTTCTTTCTTTCTTTTTTTTTTTTTTTTTTTTTTTTTGGTACCTGGGATCAAACTCATAACCTTGTGCCTTCCAGGCAGGTGCTTAAGTCACTGAGCTAAATCCCCGGCCTTCACGTCATTTTTCTATGAAAAATAAGTGAACAGTACTGAAACAGTCCCACTCTCTTTCTAAAAATAGAATACAAAGATCTGATTAGGTTTTTGAGGCTTCCTAGGAGCTCGTAAATAGAACCCACAAACTAACATTCTGTATAATGAGCCATTCAATGTTGTAATACCATTAATTCAAATTCCTAAGCACTGACCACCCATTTACCAGTTTCATTAAGTCATTTATTGTGTTAATGTCATTATCAGATAGAGTTACAGTTTCAAAGTCATGCTTCCCACCATATATAGTTTTTTCCTTTGACGTATCCCTTATTTCTCTTTCATCCTGTCTCTTTTTTTCTTCTTTTTCTCTTCCATTTTTCCTCCTTCCCACCTTCCCTCTCTCTGTCTTCAAAACTAGGCCATACAACGTCTCTGGGTATGTATCTCTGTCTCTGTCTGTGTCTCTTTCTTTTGCAGAACTGGAAATTGAACCAAGGACCTTCAAACTGAGATATATCTCTAGTCCTTTTAAAATTTTTTATTTTTAAATTGTGAGACAGGGTCTCACTATATCACTGAATTTCCCAGACTGGGCTTAAACCTGAGATCCTCCTGCCTCAGCCTCTCAGAATGCTGCAATTTCAAGCATGTAGCACGACACATGGCTCTATGCAACTTTATTTCTATATTTCTTCAAGAATCACAGGATTTTTAAAGTTGACCAAGCCATGAAAAACCTTTAAGTCCAGCTGATAAAACCATTAAGGTATACTTAGGACAGTGAGGTCCAGAAAATTTTAGCCACTCATCTCTCAAAATGGAGACTATAAATGAATGGTAGAACCGAGGCAGCTCCCAGGACTCAGAATACTCTGAGTTGTATACTTTTTCTTGTATTATGCTGCAGTTTAGGTTTTTAAGCTTTCAATGTTGTAGTGACTGGATAAAAAGTATCTCTAATGGTTGATATACATTTTTATATTTGTTCTCTTATAAGTTGATTCCAGATATTCTATTTTTGCTAACTGGAGTCATAATCTCTGATCAGTTCTGTGGTCCATAATTCTACTGGTTCTAGGACTTGTTATTTATCGTTGAGTTGAAAGTCACAATATCACACATGGATTTTTAATAATGCTTTTAGGACCATGCAGAAGTTAGTTGGTGTCTGTGCAAAGTCAAATCTAGTGACAATAAACTCAGCAGTTATTTGAGTTGAATCCTGCACTGAGGGTTTGATACCAAATATAGAAATGTAGCTACTCCGCGTGCTCCAGGGCCCAGGAGAATATTGCCGACTGTGGATGTGTGTGAATCACTTACAGTGAGGAGGAGCTCACACAGTCTCATCTCAAGGAGGTGATAGGGTGTGTCTTATTGCATACCAAGAAGCACTTAGTAATTACAAATAGGTGTGGAGTGTGAAATTATGTTTTGAAACTGTTTCTGCAGTACTTAGTATTAGTAAACAGTATTCCTGACCCGATTTCAGCAAAGCTTGAGATTGTGCTATTTTTCCAGTTTGATTGGTAACTGATACATTTTACCAGGCTTTGTTAGAGCACATTTATATACCCTCAGGGGATAAGATAGGGGAAAGGAGAGAGAGAAAGACAAAAAAGAAAGAATAAGACCATAAGAAATCTCCCTTACACTTTCACAGACTTCTGAATTACTTCATATTTGCATTTTATACAGCTTTTCTTCTAGTTAGCTAATACTGACTTCATTAGCAACATGTAGTAAGCTGGGAGTTCTTAATCATCTTGCTGTTTCTCCTCCTCCACCTCCTCCTCTTTCTCTTCCACCCCTTCACCTCTCCTTCCCTCCTTCTAGTTGCACATTAATGGATGATGGCTGGGGTGTAAAGCTTTCCCGTCAGTATACCATGATTGTAAGTATTTCCCAGTGGATGGGCTGTAGCATGTCCACCCCTTATCTCTACTGAAAAATGCCACTATAATTCATGAATGTGACAGAGCGATGCTATTGTAGAGAAAAAACTCGAATCTCCTCTAATTTATTGTTTGGAAAGTGAATTACTCAGATATGTCAATATTTGACAAATGATTTTGCAGGTTGCAGTATGCCTTACAGGTAATCATGTTATGCCCAGGTGCTGAGACTACACTATTGAGGACTGTTGCTTGAATGAGATACATTAAGTATCCAGACTTTTTGTTCCCTGAAAATACCAGAAATTTTTTCTTTTTTAAAAATAGATGTGTGTCACATTCATCCATGTGTTTATATATATGTACATGTACATATTTTTGGCTCAGGAGAATAGATTAATGAACCACTAGAATGAGAAATATAAATTATCTGAGTTCATGACCTAAAGGATAAGGAAGTCAATAATTATCCCTAGACATATCATTGCAGATGTCTACAGCAGATTAAAGGTGGTCACCAAAACACTGGTGACCACCTTTCAGCAATAGGAGAGTCTTTTCTCCTGCCCTTGGATCTGGGCTAACTTGTATATGCTTTGAGCAATATAGTTTGCTGGAAGTGAGCCTACACCAGCTGCAGGCCAAGACTTTAAGGTGACTGGCAGCTTCTGCCTTGGTCTCTTACAAGCCAGCTCTGTATAAGAAGACAGATTACTCTAAAACATTATGCGGTGAGAAGTTCAAGATGTATAGAGAGGCCCTAAATAATGAGCTAACAGGGGTGGGGGAGGGAGGGAGAAGGAGAGGGGGAGGGCTGGAGAGAGAGAGAGATAGAAGGACAGGGAAGAACATTCAGTTATTGGCTATGTGAGTGAGGAAGCCATTTTTGAAGGTAGCCCCCAGTCCCATCTGCCCAGCTGACACTTATAGATCAGAGATGAATAGCCCAGGAGAACTCTCCTGGAATCCCCAAAGCCTCAAAATCATAAGCAAAATAAAACAGTTGTTTTGAGTTCTTAAAGCAATAAAGAACCAGAATAACATCCATGACTGGATAATTTTAAAGAGATACAGATTACCATGTTGTAAACAGACAAAGCATCTATCCATGTAAGGGAATTACCAGTGGACGAGTGGAAAGATTTACCTTCGCCAAAGAGAGAGAATGTACAAAAAAAAAAAAAAGAATATATTAAAATTTACAAAAAGTAGAGCAGTTAAATGCAACCATGGAGAAGAAAGAAAAGCTTGGAGACTTCTTTTGGAAGGTGTGTGCAGAATTTGAGGGGGAAAATATGCTTTCTTTTTCATAGATCAGAAGAGGTTTTGCTGAGTGGAGCCCAGACATCTTGGCTGTATCCTGACTTATGTGTACCCAAGGAAATGTGACACTGTCCTTCTTCAATTGGATGACTCACTGCAGTTCTATTTGTGTTTGACCAGAGCTCCCACTGTACTGCTGTGCAGGGAGGAAGAAGGTGCTGGGGGAGGTACAAAAGTCACTCCATCGCAGATCCATTTGTGCCTTCTTGTTGCCACTCGAAAATCTTCCAGTCCCTGCTCTGCTGTCTGGCACTGTCTCAAATATTGGATTGAAGCCCCTTTTCTCACTTCTTCTCTTATCAGCCATACCTCTGAAGTAAGATAATTTCAAATAATCTAGATTTTAATATGTTAAACTATTATTGAATGGTTTCCCATAACTTTGGTAAGCAAGGAGACATGAGTTGACTAAAAATGTATTTATTATATGCTACCTTTTCAGAAGGACTGTATTCGGAGTAGTGATGGCGTGAAACTGGAAGGGGAAAATATACCTGTTAAAACATACATTCTTGAAGATCTGAAAGGCTGAATATACAAATATAAAATGTCAAATTAAACAGTATAGAATTTTTTTGGAATTATGCAAAACTGGTACAGTACTATGTTCAGCAGACTCAGGTGTGGTTCCTGTGTGTCAGTTGACTACAAACAGCTGGGTCTGCAGTGTAATGTAGCTACCAACACCAAGCAGAGTTCTCAGGCCCTGTGGAAGAGCATAATGTTATGGAGTAGGAGGAGGCCCAGACCTCGTTTTATTCTTCACTGACCAAACCACATCTGGAGTAATAACTCCAGTGTAGGAGCTGCACATTAGGATGGCAGAACTGTACTTTATTCAGTACTGCACAAGACGCAGAAGCGAAGCTGGGTCCTGCCATTTGGGAATCTAGCAAAGAAAGTGGGAATATTTGGCTGGGAGATGAGAAAATGGACTGGAATAATTCTGACAGTCATTTGGCTACTGGTATAAGTAGCAAAGGGCAGAGGAATACTCAACTGGAATTTTTTCTTAAGAACTGGAGGAGCCAATAAAGGAGCTTTTTGGGGTGTGAATTTCTGGGTGCTGAGGTTTCAAGCAGCAGTTGGAGATTATCATGGAAGTTTAGCGATTAGAAAAAAGTATTAGGCCAGGTAACTCCTGAGTTTCCTAAAGACACATGAATTGTAGAGATACATTTTGTATATCTGAAAATTACATCAAGCTAAGGTGTTGTCTTAGTTACTATACTCACAGCTGAGACAAAATACCCAGTATTCAAAGTTAAAAGAGCAAAGGTTTATTTAGGTCACAGTTTGTAGAGGCTTCAGTGCACAGCTGGCTGGCTCCAAGGCAAGGTGGCACGGCAGAGAAGAAACAATTCATGGCAGGCAGAAGGCAGCAAAGCAGAAAATGGCAAGCAGTGAAGTAGTGAACCAGCAAGCAACAAGAGACCACAACAGCCCTCTTTCTGTTCCTTATATTTTATCCAGGCTACCAATTCTCATCCAGAGAGGAGCTTTCCATTAGCTACTCCCAGAATTAGGCCAAATCAGTCGGTGGATTAATTTATTAATCACACACTTGATTACAGCATCACTTTAATCTCAGCATCACACACACTAGATCGAGCCACCTTGGAAAAGCCCCACCTGTGACAACATGAGGCCTCTGAAGGACATCTAGACACAAGCCATAACAGATGTTAAAAATGAAATATGCTTTTCTCAGGAAAATTTTTATTCTAATAAGTACTATATTGACACTTGAGGTACCATGCCCATAACCCTGCTTTCATTGCCAGCATTACTGTGTCATCTTTCCCAGCGTTCTCCTGGATGGGCTGAGACCACACCACAGAATCAGTGTCCTGGGAAGCCCAAGCTATCAGCTGGGTTGGGATAATAGCATGAAATCCATTATCCCTGCAAAGCAAAGAAAAGAATGTCTGATGCAGTGAAGTTTCATTACCTGAAGACAACTTGTCTTGGAAAATCCCATTTGACATGAATCTCAGAAGCCAGCACTCCATTCTAATAGGAAAAAACAATAGTAATGGGTAAATGGAGCTTTATTTTAAAAATATGAAACTAAATATTAATTTCTTAATTTTATTCCATAAACATTCATTAAGCAGCTACCACAGTAAATACATTTTTGAGTTCTGGGGATGCAGTTGTCAATAAGACCCAGCAGCATTTTTCTCACTGGGGGGCAGTAATTATAAAACAGATAGATGAATAAGTGTTACATATAAGACAGTAATAGGTCCTATGAAGAAAACAAAGCAGAAGAGAGTGATAGGGCATACTACTACAGAAAGGGTAGACCTGGAAGTGCTCCTCAAGGAACATAGTTGAGCTTGTTGAGGCTGGTGTTCCCCAAAAGGTCATGGGTAGGATGAAGCTCACTTATTGCAATAACTGCAGGTGGTCACTGAGGTTGAGAATAAGCTCAGTTATCACCAAGATGAGGCAAGTACAGCCTGACGGCCCATAGAAAGCTCTAAAGAAATTATAAAAATAGTCTTATTTTGCATATTAGACATAGATGCAATAGTAAACTAATTCTTAGAAACAACAATGAATGAAGTTTGTCCATTTCAGAGACAAACTTCATATATATCTATATCTATATCTATATCTATATCTATCCCTGAAATGGACAAACTTCATATATATATATATACCTTCACCTCACATTTGACATTCACTGCATGTTTATAAAAATGTAACATTTGCAAAATTAAAGATTTCATAAATTTTTCCAAAGGTCATTTTTAATTCTTTGGTAATTCTCTTCTAAACTGACACATATCATCCTTGTCAAATTTTTTATTCTTTGGTTACTACTACCAATATCTCACTTGTTGCTGCTTTTGAATATGATTTCCACTGATTTCATAAAATCTTGACTCTTTTGCAAATGCTGAAATTTCACTGAGTGTTCAATTTATATCATATCTGCATTTTACTGTAGATGAATGAGAGAGAGGTTATCAGACAAAGCTGCATTTTATATACACTAGAGAGCGATGTTTGAAGGGAGACCAATACCACATATAGTCTATTACTAGTAAATCCTTTTCACATTGAGGATTTGCTTCTTTGGGCACTTTTGATTCTTCAGCAACTCATGTATTGACCACTCAGATAATGAGGCCCCTTTTGTGATGGTGGCAGTTATTGGGGCCAGTTAAAGAAAGAATTAGAGGACAGAGAGTCAAAGAAGAGGTGCTTTTGTTCATTTGTTTTTCCATGGAAAACTATCATTTCAGGGAAGAGTTCTCTCCTTCTCAAGGAGGGCTGGCCATTCCCAAGGGTACTGGCAGGAAGCTACAAGTCACTGTGTCCAGCAGACCAATGCAGCAGGCCTCTGTCAGATTCCGGTCATTGTGAAGAGTCTAGCTCCTTATCCCAGCAGATCTTGCAGGAAGTGATTTCTCAGAATTGTCTGTTCCTACAGGGATATGCAAACATTTTAAATGGAAGAGCCATAAAGTTAGCACAAAACCATTCTGAATTCAGTTCATTCTATCTAGAGCAATGCATTCATGCTTAGTAAAGTTTTAAATCTTATGGTTCTGAGGGATCAAAAAGGCTCTATAAATGCTTTGCCACCACAGGAAGCAAAAAGAAAATATAATATGGTCTATGAACTTACTCACCATAGCACTTTTATTTATGATCTTCCAAACTTCACCTTTGTTATAATATAATAATACCAATGAGAACAAGATTGATAAAGCTATTGGTTATTGACTGTTTTTGTTTTGTTCATTTCCAGGAAGGTTATTTAATCTTTGTAAGAATCTATGAGATAATTATCATCTCCATTTTACAAACAAGAATACTGAGGCATAGAGTCATTGTTTAAGTTGACACCAGTAGTAACAAGTGAGTCTTGAATCTCAGCAAGTTTGCAAATTCTGTTCTCAATCAATGGCTTATTGTTCTACATTTTGCATAGAGCTAGATCAATACATCAGAATAAAAATTTTCCACTTGCAATAAGGACTGTATTAGTATTAAATCTAAAATTCAGATGCTGGTTTTAAGAGCAACATTAGGAAAAGTAAAATATTCAAATTTTTAACATATAAGTGAAGTAACAGTATTCAAATCTAGCATCTCCATCTAACATTTTACTTGTATGAAATAGAGATACACATCTAATATGCATTAAATGTATGCATTAAATATGGTACACCATTATACAAATATGTATTTATAGTAAAACTCTTGGAACATGGACAGTGTGTCTTCTTCATTACAGTGAGATAGTGATAAGAATGCACTACTTTTTTCTTTCAATCATTTGTTAAATATGCGACTTTTTTGTATTTTTTCCTCTGATGTACTCAGGAACTGTTTTCTCAAAATTTCTAGTTACGCATTATGTTAATTGATATATTTAAGCAAAATATTATGTTGGTCTTTGATGAATTTGAGGAATAGTAGTTAAAAATAGATAGTATATATTTTTTTGCTCCCCAGCATGCATTGCGAATTTATAATATGTCTGCTTTCAAAAAATTGTTTTTGTCCATTTAACTTTAAGTTTTTTTCCTTGACCATCTGGGAGACTAGAAATCTTTGGAAATTTCTTTTCTGAAACCTCTTCACAAATTCACATATCAATTTTTCTGCTTTTAAAAAAAAACTCTCCTTGGGCTTCT
This sequence comes from Dasyprocta punctata, assembly GCA_004363535.1. Classification (NCBI taxonomy): domain Eukaryota; kingdom Metazoa; phylum Chordata; class Mammalia; order Rodentia; family Dasyproctidae; genus Dasyprocta; species Dasyprocta punctata. The sequence continues at coordinate 177,358 of RJWM01000183.1, read as the reverse complement.
TTTAGTTAAGTGTTTTCAAAATAACTATGTTTTTTGATGTTCAACAGTATAGTCTTATTCAAAATTGAATAGCAGAAAAAAATTTTTAAAAGTCACTTGATAAGTCACTTGTAAAGACAATTTAAAAAGTTGATTTACTATGACAAAAGTTTAAGAATTGGTTGAGCCACAAAAATTAAAATGACTTCTTACAAACTACTAAATGACAAATTTTTATTTTAGGATATTCTGGGGTTTTAGCCATAATATGCTGTAGCAGTCAGTTGTTTTCATTGTATATGATTAGTTTCTGAAACTTAATTTTGGTCCTTTCTACTCAAGGGTTGTTGAGAATTTTTATTTTTTTCCATGAACATTATTGAATCCTTACATTTTAAAAGTACATTTAGTATTTCATTTTATTCTCAAAGAAGCCACATTATTTCATATACTTGTATGAGTCCTGTTTTGAAGTTGTAAGCAATGCACTTTTCCATTTCAAATTAGTCACTGGGAACATTTACAGAAGAGAATTAGGATCTTCCTCTGCACTGGAATGTTTGGGGACAGCACCATAGCCAATGAGTAAAAGGGCTTTCTGCAAACTGACAAGCTTTGAATCTATGGAACCAAGAAGGTTGAATATAGATTTGCTTTCTCAGTCTTTATAAACAGAAAGAATAGACTTCAATTTGTGATGAATACAGTGAAGAGGTTCTGTCATTCTCAAAACTAGCTTATAGGAGATAGGAGACTTAAGAACATATACATACAACACTATACATAAACATTCTGAGGATTAATACTTTTAAACTTATTTTCTCCATAGAATTCAAGTCCAAGATCACACCGGGCTTTTATTTTATCTGAAGAGAGTAAAGTAAGATTATAAAGAACTTTAACAAAGTTCATTTTTCTTTGAAAATTCAATTTTGGTTTTTCAAAGTATAACTTTCAAAAGTTAAAAGCAGGACCCTTACACTAACGCAGACACACATCAGAGATCCATTCATTTATTAATGAGGGGAAACTGTAAACACGGTGAAGATGGTTGGAAGAACATTTTTGGGGATTTGAATAGTTACAAATATCAGAAAGAAGGTTAGTTGGGTGAGATGCAAAATTGGTTAACATCCTACAGTGCAAGAAAATCTTAAACGCTGACATGTTTTCTGTTGGATAGATTAGGTAAAATATGCAAGTTTAATGTGTAATGTTGCCATGTCTGGGACAGAATCAATAATAATGCTTTCTAGAGAATTAACTCGCCCTTGGGTGGACCTGTTAAACAATGTCTCACTGTGACCCTGAAAGTCATGCTCCTTCCTCTTATTTCTAAGTTTGGGGTAATTTTTCTAGTTATCTTATAATATTTTAAAAATACGACTGTTTCTCCTTGTTATTATAACTTAACTGATCGGTTTATATGATTTAGATGGGGGAAAAAAAAAACCCACCACCATCTCAGCTGCTTCCGATAGTGGAAAGATTAAAACGGGAGTGGGAATCTTACTTCAAAATTCAAATAAGCATTTTTCATTCCGTCTCAAGGTCAACACAGCAGAAGAAATGAACAATGGAAAGAGAGCAGGACACATATCCCAGGGGAATGGAGTGAGAGGGAGAGGCCAGTCTTCCCCTCCCCCAACAGAACTGCCTTTCTTCAGGCGGCCCGCCTTTCGGGGTCTGAGGCTTCCTCCTTTGTAAAGGTGCTGGGGCGGAGCTCGGGCGGGCTGTCCTGGCCTTGGCAGGCCCCGCCCCTTGCACCTTGCCCTAGCCACCAGCTACTGCCTGGAATAAATTCTTCACTCGCCCTGCGTGGGCTCATTCACAGCTCTGTAGTCCGGAGCCGGGAGCTTCCTCTTCGGGACTGAAATAACAGAGCACTGACAGATCGGGTGTGAAGCAGCGATCCCTCCTTCAGAGGCTCTTCTTTTCCTAAGCAATAAAAAACAACACATGATTAAAAAAAAAAAAACAAAAAAACAAAAAAAAACGAAATATACCAGCACCAGTGCGTCTCTCCCCCTTCCCGTTCCCTCCCGGCCTTTTCTGCACGAAGGATGAAGGTCTGCAAGCCTCCGTGCCGGGGGCGGAGGGAGGCTGGGGAGGCAGCTCGGGAAAATCGGTAGACATCTGGAAGAAAGCAGGTCCCCGGGGTATTTCGGCACCTAGGCAGGAGCAGTGGCTTCCCGGCGGCGGGAGCAGCGAGTGGCGAATCCGAGGCGGGGCGCCGGGGCAGCAGGCTGGGGTCTGCAGGTGCCCCTCGCCCTCGCCCGCGCCCGGTCCTGGCCGCGCGCGCCCCGCCCCGCTCAGTCCCCGCAGCCGCGCGGGCCGCGGGGCTTTGTGGTTCGCCCGTGCGGCTGGGCCCCTGCTGGGGGTGTCGTTACGAGCATGTGCAGACAGCAGCCCAAGGTAGAGCGAGCGTGCCGGGCCAGCCCTGAGACTTGCCTTTGCAATGCCATGTTTGTGTGTGTGCTCTAACTCCCGGAGAGCAATCAGGGAGACGGCTTCCCGGCCGGACCTGGCTGATGTTTTCTTGTTTCTGTTTCAGCCTTCAGGATAATTCCTTCAGCAGCACCGCTGTAACAGAGTAAGTGATTCTTGCCAATTAAAATGAGACTTGCATGCCTTTCTCTGGAAGCAACTATCATGAAGGTACCCAGCGCCCCAGCCCCTCTTCGTGTTAGATGTATTGTCTCCTGAAATCTGGGCCAGCGAGGACCGAGGAGAGGCGTGTTGATTGATGAGGTCCAGAATTCTATGCAGGAGGAAATCAACCTTTTTAACAGCTGGGGAGATGTATTAAAACCAGTTGATGGCTTCCAAGAACTCACTGCTCTAAAATATATGTTCTTGAAGCTCAGATTAAAAATAAATAAATAAATAAACCTATCTGACATGTCAGGAAGGGAGCTCGGTTGTATTTTGCCAACATTAGTGTCAGTTTTCATGGAGTGCACGCTGTATACATTTACCGCAAATAGGAGTTAGATGCAAATGACTTGAGTTTAATTTCAGCCTGTGATAAACAGGCTAAACTTATCCTCACTCTCTGGTGTCTACAGATTTTTAAGACACAGTGGAGTAAACTTTTCTTGCATGCCTGTTGTCATTTTTGTCTTCTAACATTAAAGACGTGACTGTAGAAGGAATGAGTGACTTAGTCCTTGGTTAGAATTTATTGATTAGGGCAACTAATGCCATTTAAACAGAAAAGGAGTGTAATGTTTTATTCCAAGACTGCTGGGCACAGTATTGTTTTACTAGACACTTACAGTTCCTTGTTTTAATTCTTGTCACACCTTCCTTAATATGTTTTTCCAATATTGTAAATGTTAAAAATTCATAACATCCTTTGTTAATACCATAGGCAATGTATATATACATGTACTAACTATCTATACTGTACATCATCTAGCAATCTTTCCCTAGCTAAATTCATGATGTTAATTCTGGGAACTTTTGGTAGAAGTCACCCTGAAAAGCTTTTCAGAATAAAAGGTATGTGTAAAGTTGTCTACTCAACTACATTTAAAAAATGTAATGAGTTTGATATAGAAACCCCAAGTAACTTAGGAGCTCTTTGCTAAAGTTTTCTAAAAATCAAATAAATGTGAAACAGGTATCATTTCAGTTTCAGGTTTCAACCGTGTCACAATGACCTGGTGACAGTCATTGGAGGTGTAAGCTCATAGAAGGGTTAAGAGAGGCCGTCTGTCTCCCACAGTCTTTTGTTCCTCTGTTTGGATTGCTACTGTCTTAGTGTATATCTTTGAGTTCACTTAAATAGAGTCATTTAAAAATTAAAAAAACACAAACAAAAACACCAAGGTTTACTTTAGAAGAAATACTCATTGGGACTTGTGTCCTGCTAATGAGATTGCTTAATAACCTGTGCTGCAATTTAGCTTTTCTAAAGCCTGAATGAAGAGATCTGTGACCGAATCTGCAGGCCAAAGATGAGGCCTCGCCTTCCTGGTTCAGGTGCACAGGTCTGTCTGTCCTCCCTCGCTGTGCTGCCAAGTGCCAGGTGCTTCCAGGGCCTGATTCTCAGGAGCCTGTGGGTCCAAATCCCCAGAGTCAGTCATGGAGCTAGCAGCTTCAAAATGGAGACACTTAGTTCCAGATTTCACACGGATTTTATTTTTTGCTTTTTGGTAAAGGTATTATGGTTGAAAGCTGGGGAGAGTGTCGTGCCTTGTCTTTGGATACTCCCCAAGGAGTTCTGATTGCATAAGATCATGTTGTTACTTTCAGAAAAGTGACAGTGATTTATTTTAAAAGGCTCTGAGTGATAATTGGGATGCCATCTGGCTAATATAAGAGTCTAAGGAACATACTGAGAGCTTACCAAAAGCTTCATAGTTACCCCACAGCACAGATTCGGTCATTCAGCACTAGTCACTGTCAAGTGCAACATTTTGCCTTCTGATCAATAGTAGGAACTGTGTCCATTGATTCTCTGGGTGTGACCCAGGGTCGCTGCCTTGAGGCCCTGATGTAGCAGATGTTCCATAAATGTCTGGGTGAGGTCCTTGCCTACACTGACAATGCACTTTCCTGTCTTATATTATGTTTTGAATTAAGAAACATTTCTATTTCTACTGTCCCCACCTCATTCCTACTTCCTCCTACTCACACCCACTGAAATTCCACCTGGGCATGATTTCTTTTGGATTAAGGGCCCTAGTAGTAACCCTTATTAAAATGGAAATTAAAAAGTCTGTGCCTCTAGGAGGTAAACTCAAGTTGTCATCAATACTTTTAAGTGAAATCTTTAATCAGATATTCTAATCTTACAGGGTGCTACTTGGTCACCTGGGAGTCTTATATGAGTCAAATGGAAGTAGAATTGAGAGGGATTTAAGGGTATCTTTCCTTCTCTACTTGGTTTTTCCAGGATTAGCACCATGACATCTGTACAAATTCAGTCATTTAAAATTACTTTCAATATCGGAATGGCTTTGGACTTTTCTCACGTATCTGTGGCATCTTTTCATCTATTATGTTTTCCAGTCATTTTCTTTATTGCCTGACTAACTTGTTCTCTGAAATGAGCTGGTTATCATTCAAAGCATTGGTTATCAAAATGAAATCATCATCATAATAGGGGAAGAGGCTTAAAGCTCCTGAAAAGTACACTCCTAGGCTTCATTACAAGGGTAACCCAGAATGGGTGACTATGGTGAAGTCAGCCTAGTAATGGTCTGGAATTTGGAAACTTTAAGGCCAGAATTTGTTAGAAGCTTACCAGTTTTGTGGGTGGGTGGTTTGGTTTAAAAATGTACACTCCTGGGCCTTACCCCAAGAGAATTGTAGGGGCTGAGGTGGGGTGGGGTCAGAATCTACTGTTGGAATCAGATACAGTATTCCAGGTAGTATAAATGCAGGTAGCTCTGGGACCTCACACTGACAAACTCCTCAGGAGGCTATGCTTCTGTAAGTTTGCTTTGAGGGAGCGTGGCACTATATGGTGAATGGTATCCAGCCCAATAGCATCTTATTAGCAACTTATCTGAGGCCTCTCCCTAATCAGAAAAGAGAACTTCTCATGGACACTTCTTCTGCTACCATTATTCTAAAAAATAGAATTCTCTCTCCCAGGAGCCTTTGGGAATATAAACTAGAGGTTATTTGGCTTCACCCTTACACACTTAATGTGATGGACCAGAAACAACCCAGGCTGCATTGCTTTAGGCCTTCAAATCCTAAAACAATAACTTAGTCTTCAGCTGAATGTATTTTATTTTTTCCCACTGAATATTGAACTTACAACTTTGCACCTGCTAGGCAGGTGCTTAAGCCACTGAGCCAAACTCCTAGTCCTAGTTTTTTGAGGCAGGGTCACACCATATAGCTCAGGCCTGCCTTGCACTCACGTTGTAGCCCAAGCCGGCCTGGAACTCACGACGCTCCACCTGCCTCAACCTCCAGACTGCTGGGATTAAAGGCATTCTCAGCCACGCCCGGTTGAATGTAATTCTTACTTTATGTACCGTCTGGCTGATTTGGGAGAAAATGAAAGTGCAAGTGAGCTGTGAAGTACTATACAACTTTTCCTTGTTTGTGGCTGAGAGAGAGTAAAATTCCAAATAGGGAAGAAAGGAACACTGTAAGAAATTATCGCAAAGGCAAAATTTCCACCCATTCTCTGGGCAATCATGCATGAAAGACTCTAGAACTTAGGATCTAGTTGATGAGAACTACAAAGGACCTCATTTAACAGATGTGCCTTTCAATTTTTACTATGAACAACCATGAGAAAAACATTCTATATTACAGTCCAGTGCACATATACATAGGTAATTTAAATGAATTCCAGAAACAGCAATTAACCTTTACTATGGTGATGTTTTCTACCTGTGTAACAACACTAACAAAAAACTTGCTGATAACTCTCTGTAGTTTCAACATGCACCAACAGATCATAGTGTACAATTTGGAAAACATTGCATTAGATTATGCCTAGTTTTGAATATGGAGATTATGAGATTATAGTCTTTAAATTCCTGTGTAGGGCTATAATGCAGAAAGAAAACAACATGACCCAGGTAGCTGAACACTTTGTTCAAGTTAATTCAGTAAGGGGATATCTGGATATGGGTTCTCACGATGGAATCCAGTTTTATAACTGAACTAGTATTGTACATATGCAGGACTTTCTGGGGCAAGGACAGAAAGGAGATGCTAATTTAGGGGACGTAGATGGTAGTTATCAAAATAACTGAGAACTTCACTGAACTAAAAGACCTTGTATATGTGTGACTTGTAAATCAGGAGGAAGTTGACTTCAATTGCTGAAACTTGGATCTTGGATTTGTATTTCTTTGACTTCCAACTGGAATTATCAATAGGTATTAAAATTGGACCTACTAATTTTGTCCAGCCTCATTCTTCAGAAAGCTCCTGAAACTTTGTATGTTCTGGTACTGAGTTTCCATTTTTAATTGATTATGTTTTGAAAGAGAGAGATTAATAAATCAAATAAGAGAAAAATAAATTAATGCCAAATCCCCAATTAGTATTGTTGAGTACCAGGTTTGATTATCAGGATGAGCCCTGGTTCCTAAGAAGCAACAATTCTAGATTTCTATTTTTCATAGATTTTTCTAGTTTGCTCTTGGAAAGCATTATTCATATTACAAGCCCTGATGATGCCTCAGGTAAATGCTGCTAATGGAGTAAAACAACACAATATTTATGAGTTTAATTGTTATTTTCCATGAGATGGACAGAGTGAGTTACTGGCTATTAAAAAACATGAACAAGAAAATTTAGATCAGTCAGTTAAAAGGAGCAATTTAGTAAGTCAGCTGAGTTTTTTAATTTATGGAGAGAACAAAATATTTCAGCAGGTAAAAAGAGTTAGAGTCTGTAGGTGGCCTTTGTTTAACTCACTAAAAACCATAATTTAAAAAAAGAGACTGTAAGAAAAGGGGAATGGAGCTTTCATCAAGTCCTTTTGTAGACTAATTATACACCAGTGCTGGTAAAGAATATTTAAATTTTAAAATTATTTAAAACAGTATAAATACTACATTGGAGTGTTTTTGTTTATGTAGATTTTCGTATGTTTATTTTTGCTTACTAATTACAATGTGAATTTCTCAGTCCACAGGGTTCAGATTGCTTTCAAGTCCTTTATAAGCAGTGTTACTCTAAGTGTGGGTATCCAAATTGTAATTTGAGACAAGAAAACAACAGAAATAGGGAGTAAGCTTTTAATAACTTTAATAGGAATTTGACATTGCTATGACATTTTTATGAAAGTATTTGTCCACAGCGGACTGGGAAAAGAAAATAAACTAGTCAGTACCGAACCTCTAAAAAGTTTGAGCAGTGTAACACCAACTATGATAATTTAGTACCTGGGATGCACAAATACTCAAAAAACACTTGCTAAATTATTTCAGGAACAGGACTCAGCGTAAGTATTTCAGTTCAAGTATTTTTGAGCCACAACTCTGAACTAGTACTGTGGTTGGCACTGCAGCAGTGTGTCTGGAAAAAAAATTAGAGTTATTTCTACTCATGGAATAAGTAACCAATTAAAAAGATCTCAGAGATGCAAAAGATTACATAGTCTTGTGAGGCAAGATACAGTTTGTTACCACAAACTCAGAACAAAGAGTAAACATTTATGCATCAAAGTTAAAGTAGGAATGTGGCTCTGTGTGAACTTGGGTGTGAAGGTTCATGGAGCTGGTACAACCTGACTTGGGATGTCAGGGAAAGATGAGCAGGAATTGAAAATGGCAAGTGTTTCAGGTTTGGGTAGGGCAAGGCAGGAATGGCTGAGAACAGAACAAAGGCTCCTTCCTATACAAGAGAGACAACATGGTCCCACTCCAGATTCCCCTAGGTACAGTGGAGAGTGGAGATTATTCAACATGAAAAAGCCAGTATTTTTTTTTTTAATATGGTTAGTTCAGAAGTTTTGTGGAAAGGAGCCATTTCCTTTACATAAGTAAAAGAAAGTTCAAGAGCAATAGGGTAAGCCAAATGGGATCTGGGGTGGTTCAAGACTACCTGATACAGAGAAATTGCCAAGAGATATGCAGTGGAACCTCTTTTGAGTCAACAACAATCCACTCATCTTGGTGCCTGATGTCATCATACTGTGATCACATAGGTCCTAGATGATGTCTGCTGAACAGTGGCGGCAAAAAGGACAGTCACGTCTGGGTCCAAGCTTGTGCGCTCTCATGCCATGAAAAAGTTGGTATCATTCCCTGGCAGTCAGGTCTCGAATAAGAGTTGGTTTGGGAAAGAATGGTGAAGATTGTTACTTTTTTTTTTTTTGGTTGACCATACTAATTTTGAGATAATTCTAGCTTATTACTGCTGCTGCTGCTGCTATAGCAGACAGTTGGATCTGATGTGGTTTGTTTCCCTCTGCCCAGGTGTGACGAAGATACAGTCTCTCTACATGAAGACCAGACTGATTGTTCTAGACTCAGGTATGACCTGCCATTGCTTAGTCCTTATTTGTAATTATTTGTCACACACAGAAACCATCTGGTTCTGAAGTTTCTTTTTCAAACCGAAGGATTTGTTTTCCTGTGTCCTCTCTTCTACTGTATTTTCATTTCTTGTGGGAAGTTTTGTCTAGTCTACTTTTTTTTTTTTTTTTGTCTTTTTGAGACAAGGTCTCACTGTGCAGTTTAGGCTGGTCTTGAGGTCACTTTGTAACTCAGGCTGGTCTTGAACTTGCAACAATCCTCCTGCCTCAACCTCCTGAGTGCTGGTATTACAGGCATGTGCCACCGCACTCGGCTAATCTTGTCTACTTTTGGGTACCATCCTTAGCACCCAGGACAGTGATTTATATATATGGAATGTTCAATAAATTCCTATTAAATTGAGCATTATTCTGCTTGTCTGTGTTTCCAGCATGCACCCTAAGAAGGAGGTTCTATATCATTCACAAACATGTTATTGAATATGTGGTGTACTGGCCATCAAAGGGCTCATGGTAAAGCGACAGTTAACCATTTGTCTCACATTTCCTCTGTTTCAAGCACTTCCATGTACATTTAACCTAAATGGCTGAAAGAAATATTTTCCTTTTCATCCTATAGACAGAGAAACCAAGACTCCAAGAGATTATAGTGCATCCAAGATAATGTAGGAGTATGAGCCAAAATTTAGACTCAGATCTATTTGACTCACAGTTCAGTTACTGGCTAACAACATTTGTTGGGAGCCTATTTTGTGTGCCAGAAACCAGTCAAGACTTGGGACAGAGAAAGCCAAATCGACCTCTGCTCCCAGGAATTCAGTCCATTAGAGGAGATTGAGGAGAGCACAGATGAAGATGTTAAAGTGCATACAGTACTGTCATCCTAGAGGGAAACAAAAGATTCATCTTGAAGAACCAAATGGCTCAGAGAAGTTTCTGGGATAGATGTTTGAAGAAGGCTACATGTGGCACAAGACTGTCTTTTTGGGGTGGGGGTGGGGGTCTTAAGACCTAGAAAAATATGATGCCACCAAACAGAGGCGACAGCTTACTGACAAGCTGACAGAAGGTGGAATAGTTTGAATTGAAGGACTAGCAAGTAGTTCAGGACAAGAGAAACCCAGAGAGCCAGGTGTGCAGGTGTGGGTGAGGAGTCAAGTAATGGTAAGAAACGAAACTCTAGAGATAAACAAAGATTGGACTTCATAAGATTTTTGTGCCTTACTAAAGAGTTTGGAATTTATCCTGGAGGCATTGAGGAAAATAAAAGGAACCCTCAGGTTTTTTTTTTCTCTCTCTCTTTACAAATAATCACTTGGCCAAGGCTCTACCTGACAGACAATAGACTTAATTCATTGGGTTGCTGCCCTGAGCCACCTTTAAATACAGGCATTTCACAAACACCACATTGTTTCTGCAAGGTAGATATTGCATTCACTTTATGGATAAGGATCATAGAAGTAGAATGCTGTGGCCCAGGCTGCATGACTAATAAGTAGAAGCAGCTTTGGAACTCTTGCTTTTTTCAGTACACCATGCTCATTCTCAGGTATAACTTATTCCAGCAGTTAGTGCATACATTATGTAATCTGTGCTTCTTTGTATGGGGAGCCTAAGGAACCAATGAAATGTTAAAAATGTATTTCTAAAGATGACTTTTGGATATGGGAGAAAGGTGCTTTTTGGTCCATTTCATTTTTCCTTGTCTTCCAAGTCAAGGAACTGAACGTGATCATATCTGTAAATTTTGATGACTTGGAAATATGATATAAAAACCAAGTTACAGTATTATTTTGGGAATAAATCGATCAAAGGAGAGTCATGTTGGATGTGACAAGCTACTTTTTGTTCTCTCATTCTTGAGTATTCAGGCATCCAACCTGCATGAGGAACATTAAAGTAACTTTTCTTTCTCCCATCGGAACACAGATTGTAGTCCCATAGGAATGTATAGTGTAGTATATCCTACTACTTCCTAATGAAGGAAATGCACTTCAAGGGGACTGGTGTAGTTTCCACCTTATGGTTCAATATTATCTTATTAGAAAAAATTATTTGTAATTGTAAATAGTCTTTAGGGAAGAATATCAACCAGTGCCACTAGCATTGATTTTTTTTACTTTTTTGGTCATTGTTGTTACTAACATGAATGAATTATTATTATTTTATTTGCTGGGTTCTTCTTCACCAGGCAGGACTAAGATTTTCCAAGAACTTAAGTTTAACGGTTTAACATAGTTGTATCCCTTGCCTATTGTCCCTTCTTCAGACCATTTATTTTGATCTTTGCTTTAGGTTTTTTTTCTTTCCCAGAGATTAATCAGAGTTCAAACCTCACTGATATCATTCTAACAAATTTAAATTTTTTATTTATGCAAAGGAATCTTGAGTGGTAGACACAGAAATCCATCATTTTCCAGTGTCCTTGAGCATTGAGGAATTGCTGCCAGGTGACCTTGCTAAAGCTCTTTTATGGGTGCTCCTGGTAAGGAAGCATAAGACAGTAACACTTGGTGAATTGGCTACACCTGATGAATTGGATGATCTAGTGCCAATGATTGCTGGGATTAATGATATTGATTGTATTAGGAGAAGGTCCCATTGCTTATGTTCATAGTGTTTGCTTGATTCTTAGCAAAATGAAACAAAAATATGCCTGAACTTAAGTGGGACAAATAGCTTCAAATAGGAGTGTTACTATGTCAGTATTTTTGAAAAGATAGAAACTTGACGGGACTGGGATATTGTATTGCATTTGATTTTTGAGTGAAAAATACAAGTGCCATCCCAGCACTTATATCTTTGATGATTCGGCACAGGTAGAATGCAGACACCAGAATCTTTGACTTTGCATTCCAGATAGTGGTCCAATGATTTGCTTAGGTAAAATTAGGCTCTTGACTTATATTTTATAAAGGTGACTTGTATCCTATCAAAATAGATCCTGTTGAACTTTTAAATGCCTCTGAAAATTGTATAGAGGGGTATATAAACCAATATTGCTAGTAGAGGCAAAACATGCCCAAAACCAAGAAAACAAGCATGAGAGACTAGAGATGCACCTTGCCCCTTGGGGTCTGTGTGAACTGACCCCTCCATGGGTATGTTATTTAATCTCTGCACTTTGGAGTCCTAATCTATAAATTTGGGACTATAGTACTAAAATTGAATATCTCACATTATAATTGTGAGATAATGCAATATTGTATTGCATTTGATTTTTGAGTGAAAAAATAACTAATGTGAAGGAAAATATATGTGAAAATAAAGTGAAAAAAATTTTAAATAATGTTTGTACACGTTTACAACCACAAAAAAGCATGTACCTACTCACAAATATTGGAAAGGAAGGTAAGCTGACATAAAAAGTGAGATTCTGATTTCTTAAATTGTTATAAAATTGCACTAGAAATATTGCTAAATAATTTAATGCACACTAATAAATTTTTTTAAAAATTCCTAGCTACCCTAAAAATATAGCAGCAGTTAATATCTTAGGCCCCTTTCTTTCCACATAGGTTTTGTTGTTTATCATGCTGTGTAATTGGATCTTTCCTCTTGTAGAGATGAAAACAATAAAGAGAATTACCCAGACACTGGGGCTCGAGTAGAGGAGTACGTGCCCCCTTCGCGCGAAGCGCAGCATGTAGAGCGGACCGTGCTGGTGGAAGGCTTGTTGCGACCCAGCATGGGCAATTTCAAGTCCCGGAAGCCCAAGTCTGTCTTCAGAACTGAGAGCGGAAGGAGTCACGGAGAAAGTCAGGTATGGCTCCATGTCCTCAGGCCTCCACCAAGATGAGAGCACAGGGCACAGTCTAGCAGTTTGAGCACATTATTTTGCGAGAAGCAAGATTAGTCATCCCAAACATGTGGATGCTCCTGTTGGTTAGAAACTGGGTGCTCTGGGTCAGCCAATTCCTTAGTGCCCTTGCAAACTGATACCTATTCTTAAATACTGGACTTTTATTGACAAGAGCAGCTTTACTCTTTTGAAGGGATTGAAGGAAGACAGATTGCCTATAGAAGATAGTAAAAATGTCTAGGGCCTAGTCAAGCCTTAAAATATCATTTTACTTTATATTCTTGACATAGTCTTTTATGATCGTTACATTATATATTAAAGTTTTTTCTCAAAAAACTTTTTAAATTCATTTTTATAAAATCAGAAATAATCATCCTTGACTTCTTTCAAAATAGGCTTAGTCATTATCCTTCAAGACATTCTGTCTAATTTGGGGGACATAATTGTATTATCTTGCTTCACATGTCATAATTTACATCATTCTCATAAATTTTCACCCAACATAATGCCAAAGAAGAATGGCAATAATAACCACAAGTGTATTTTGACAGAAGTCAAGGACGATTATTTCTGATTTTATAAAAATGGATTAATATAGTTTTCCTGAGAAAAACTTTAATACATAACATAATGATGGTAAAAGACTATATCTAGAATGTCATGTAAAGTTAATTTGCAGTGAGACATAAATATCCTCTGCATTTGTGAAGCTGTGCTATGATTATGTTAAACCATACCTAACTCTTATTGCAGAGAGGTGATCATGAAAAACCAAAAGGTTATCGTGAGTTTGAGACTCTGATACTGAATGTGGTCCAGCATCAGTCTGACTAGGAGAGTTGTGCTGAAAAGGCACAGCTTTTCAAAGGAGTGGTCCAAAGTCTGACTCATCCAATGGAGGTTCCAACTTTGCGTCCCCTGTCAGGGGTCACTTGTGACATGGTGGGCTTCAGAGTCACCAGCTATTTCTCTTCAGAGTTCTCTTTCTTGTTATCCTGAAGTTTGGACTCACAGAAATTATGCAATTGTCACTTCTAATAATGTGGTGATGGGACATGTAATTATCAGTCTAATGCTTATATACAGGGAGATTAAAGCAGAGAAATATGTCTGTGTAGCTTCACTCATAGTGCACCCTAGAATAAGAGTAAAATTCTCAGCAGAATTTAAGTGGCCCATTTTATCAGATTCACTAAGCTTCATTCTCAGTACATTGTAGGCAAGATATAGGTTGCTTAATGAATTTTCTCATCTATATCCTGATTAAAAGGAAGGCAGATTCTTATTTAATACATGCAAATAACAACATTATCATGAAAAGAGTAAAGACAATCAATAGCTTAACTCTGGGGCTAGGAAGACTCAGATAACATGTTTATATATTTCACTTCAATTTACATACACAATGTATATTAAATTCTTGTTTGTTACATATAGTTGAAATAAAAAGGACTTTTATTTTCAGAAAATAGACTATTAAAACAATACAATAAACAAATAACTAGAAGAAATTTTTTGTTATAGGTTCATTCAGTCCTGTGGAATTAATTCTTGTTCCTACTTACCTTGGGATTTTTTTTTTTTTAAAGATAGTAAGATCTAACAGAACATAACAGAACAAAGTCAATCAAAACAAAGCAGCAGAACTGGTACAAAATTTCAAAGAAAGATACTATGAAAACAAGAGCTACTATAGTATATCTTGTTATCTTTTTTCCCCTAGATTTTTGTAGATTTTATTTATTTATTTACTTACTTATTTTTTTATTTATTATTAATAATAATAATCAGAGTAAAGCAAAACAGAGAGAACCATATTGGGCCTCGAAGGCAAGACAGAAGAGAATCCCCCATACTTGCTACATTGCCTACTGTCACCTTCCAAAGAGATGCTCAGGTTGCTGACCAGAGACCTGCAAAATCTACGAAACAATACTAGCAAATAGTTGCTTGATGTTCCTTGGTTGCTATCAAATTAGCCAGACCTCTGAAACAGCAGGTTGCTGACGGCGGCGGGGGGTGGGGGTGGGGCATGTTTGTCCCTGATTCCAAGCCTGTGCACTGGTGCCACTCGGGCCCAACTTGGGCCCAGCAGGCTGTGCCCCGCAAGGGGCCATTCTCGTTCTCCTCCAGGGTCCCATGAGGTCAGGCCCCCGGAAGGCAGTTCAGTCGTGTCCTGGTCGGTGCCTGCGCCACTCGGGCTCAGTGGGCTGGGCCCCGCAAGGGGCCGTCCTCGTTCTCCTCCGGGTATCTTGTTATCTTCAGAATAACTGACTATTCCAACAGGTATAGTAGAATTGAACCAAAACCAGAATAAAACCAATAAAAACAGAATATAAAATAAAGCAAAAAAAAACTAATGATCAGAGTAAAGCAAAACAGTGAGAACCATATTGGGCCTTGAAGACAAGACACAAGAGAATCCCCCATATTTGCTACATTGCCTACTGTCATCTTCCAAAGAGATGCTCAGGTTGCTGGCCCGAGGCCTGCAAAATCAACGAAACAATACTAGCATTTAGTTGCTTAATGTTCCTTAGTTGCTATCAATTTAGCCAGACCTCCGAACCAGCAGGTTAGCAGTATCATGAAGTCATCTGTTTCTTCACCAAAGTTCTGCAAATCTTGATTCAGCCTACTGATGACTGTAACCAAGGGTTTGTTCTTTAAAGTGTCATTGTTTAAAGCATCTTTTTTTTCTTCATGGTGCTTCTGAGATTTTTCTTTATTAAAAACACATATCCTGCCATAAAGCTGAGTTAAACTTCAAGCAAGTACTGGAGGAAAGCAAAACTATTAGATGACAGAAGCTGAAATGGTTATGATCATTTTACTACTGTCATATTTAAAATGTGAAAAGTTGAGTGAACTTTTATGAGAATAATGCATAATGTGACATGCAAAACAAGATAATAAAATCATGCCCCCTAAATTAGACAGAAGGTCTTGAAGGATAATGACTAAGCCTGTTCTGAAAGAAGTCAAGGATGATTATTTCTGATTTTATAAAAATGGATTAATATAGTTTTTCTGAGAAAAAACTTTAATATATGACATAAAGATCACAAAAGACTATGTCAAGAGTATCAAGTAAAATGATACCTTAAGTCTGGACAAGGCCCTAGATATTTTTATTATGCTCTATAGGCAATCTGTCTTCCTTTAACTAGGATGCAATGGGGAAAACTCATTACACAACCAACGATTTCCCTGAAATACTATACTTGAGACTGAAGCTTTATTTGTCATGCATGTTCCCTAAAATCAGTGGCTTTAACTATGCTAGATTCAAATGAACAAGTCAACATTTTAAATAATAGCTACAGTTATGACTGATAACATAATAGTGTTGTCAAATATCAGATGAAGTTCCACAAGGACTTGGATAGATATAGAATTTGATGGAACTATTTCATGAAGATTTTGATCAGAGAATAAATGCTACATTGACTAGATTTACTATGCAGTATGGTGGGGAGAGTGGTTCTATTTATAAAACTGGATTCAAATAAGGGGAATTGTAGTCATCAATTCTATCTGATGCCCTATGGCACCACTAAGACTAAATTCTAACTGGTTTGTTCCAAGATCATCATTCCTCAAAAGTACCTGTGAAGAACCAGTTGGCACCTTTAAGAATTCAAAAACAGTCTTCTTTGAAATGGAAGAGCACCATTGTATGTGTTGAGATGGTGTCATTTCTGGGCTCCATTTTTGCAGAATTTATATGCAGGACTCCAGAGTTGCTCTTCACTAGGATCTTAATCAAGGGATGCAGAAGGGACAAAGAACTAGATGATAACCCTTGAAAGTTTGGCTTAGTGTTATACCTTTCTTGCCCTTCTTCTGATCAACTATGAATTCAGAATTATCAGTTCCACTTCTCTTGGGTCATATTAAAATCTTACTTTGAGCAACAATTTTTTGATTTTAGCCTTGACTAGTCCTATGTGAAGGAACCATGAGTAGTAGAAAAATCTGAAGTTTTATTGACCGATTTGAATGACTAATGCTAGTTTTGAGCCCACTCTGATTTAAAGGAAAGTACTTTGGTTATATTTACTGATTTAACAGAACAGGAACCATGAAAACAATGCAAGAATGTCCACTAAGAAGATAAAACATTGGCATAAAGGAAATGTCTATTTGAAACAGAATAGTTTTCCTTTCTGCTTGTTTATTTCTTTCTTCTTTAGACCATGGGTTTTGAGAAAGAATAGTTTAGATAATGACCTGTTTTCTGAGAGTACAGGTTTGAGGAAAACTATTACTAGAGTTCATTACTGATACATTGAAGATTAAGCAAGATGCATGAGTCCTTACTAAGCATAAGCTCTTGATCCATTTAGAATTCAGTAAATGTTGGCCCTTCAGTGGACTAGGTAATTATAAAGCAAATACTCTTTCCAAGGAGAAGAACTGATTTAAGGTATGGATTATATCTTGCAGTATTTTATGAAAAATTATAAATAAGCCTGTACTGGTTGCCATGCAGGTCATAATATTAATCCTTGACAACTTGATTTGGAGAAGATTAGGCTTGACTAACACCTTTCTATATCAAACCTCATAGCTGTTCAGAGGTTATTCATCTTTAGTGTTGGTAGGTGGAGTCTCCTCACTCACTACCTACCATCTGGCACCATGGACCATCCTTCTGTTTTACCTGCTGGTGGCTATTTTAGCAGAATACAAAATGTAAGAGGCTATCGAGAGAGATTTTCTGCAGTGAGTTGAGTACTGTGATCTTTCTGCTAATCCACTTCCTCAGGGAGCCCTGCTAGTTGATCTGGTGTATGTCAGCATTCCGGTTTTTTCCACTTGGCTCCAAGAGGTGTGTAAAGAGGCTGGAAAGAGATCCAGGTGTGATTGTGAAATTTTCATTTTTATCTTTCTGCAAAAATAAAACCCTCTAAATACTTTCAGGCAAAATTACCTATGATGTATTCGCTACATTTCTTTTTTGGAAAAATATATTTCTTACTGCAGTAGACTTCAAATTGAAAGAAAAAGACAGTAGTTAACTCTAGTCCACACCCCCACACCAAAGGAACTAAGGTTCTGTTTCCAATTAAGGATCTACTTTATGTGCATAATTTTTGCTTCTTGCAGTATGTCAAGAGTATGAGTTCACCATGATTCTAACAACTGGTCTTAGATAATTATTTTGAACATTAGTGATTAGTGTCATATGACTTTTCATAGGTGATTTTTCAGCTCTAGCATAGGTGTTTTCCTTCAATTTTTATTTAAGTATGTATTTTCTGAACAATTTTAATGGTTGCAAAGAGAGGTGGTTTTCTGGTTTGTTTTTGAGTTTCCCTTTACTCTCTCAGGATGGTGGAGATTCAGGAAAACTGTGTTCTGAGAAATACAGGGTCTGTGAGAATGAGGCTAACAGGGTTCATCTTTGTCTTTACTAGTTTCTCATGGTCTATCAGATTCTGATAGTCATCATTGAATTAACAACCAACTCATTCTTTTTTTTTTTTTTTTTTTTTGGCGGCATCAGGGATTGAACTCACAACCTTGCGCCTGCCAGGGCAGGCGCGTAAGGCGCTGAGCGAAACTCCCGGCCCTGGTTTTTTTTTGAGGCAGAGTCGCACTATGTAGCTCAGGCCGGCCTTGCCCTTGCGTTGTAGCCCAAGCCGGCCTCGAACTCACAACGCTCCGCCTACCTCAGCCTTCTGAGTGCTGGGATTAGAGGCGTGCGCCACCACACCCGGCTAACCAACTCATTCTTAAATAATTGAACTGATAAAGAAGGGTATTTCCAAAAGGAACCTAGGATATCTGTAAAATAGCTATCATTTTTAAAAATATGCAAATGCATTCAGCTTCCATACTGACATGGAGGAATCTTAAAATGAAATGTGCACTTTTTTGCTTGGGCATTAAATCTGAGCAGTGTAAAAAAAAGGATGCTTAGATGGAATTTGCTTTCAAAACATAACAAATCGGATATTTTTAAGTTTATAAATAATGGGAAATTTGAAAATGTGGCATTACAGTGTTTGGGCTACTTCATCTAATTGATATTCTGTCTATGAGGGAAGTTACAGCAGAATTCTCCTTTAAACAATGACCAAGGGCAATAGGGCTATAGCTTAGGTTTGATCCCTAGCATCATCATCATCATCATCATTATCATCATCATCATTATTATCATCATCATATGCACACACAACACAACACAACACACACACACAAATAGGAAAGTATTGATGGTATTGGTTGAGTGTAGCAATGGTTAATGGGAAGGACTGATCTCTAGTTACACAATGCCTGGACTATTAGCCAGAGATGCACATTGTGTCTTTATAGGATAACTTAATAAGTATCTGTTTCCCTATTTCTTTGCTTCTTCTTTGGCATATAAATGAATTCTGATTTAAATACTTTTTTACTTTTCTTAGTTTCCAAGACCGTTTTTTATTATTACATACCCATATAAAGTCATACTGTAAGCAAGATGCACCAATACATGAAAGAAGAGGAACTTCCAGGTGATACTTCTGTATCTGTTCCCTTAGGTTAAAAGACTGTGGCCTCTGCTTTGGAGAAATTTCTTTTAACACTTTCCAGAGATAGTTGAGTAAAATTACAGTGATCTGGTAAAATGCATGATCTATCGTATAGATGGATATATGTTCAACTTTTTTCTCATCTACTTTCTTTCTGTATGACTTTAAGAATCTACTAATCAGCTCTTTACATGTCATTTTTTTCATTTTTATAAGATCCAGGTGATTATTTTTTACCTGAAGAGGTTATTAAGGATTAGAAAGAGTAATGATATGCACTTGAACTTTCAGCAAATTTTAGGAGGGCAAAATTAGTTTATAGAATGTTATGTTCTTATTTGACCAGGTACACATTAAAACCTCATTAATTACATGTCTCCTGAGTTGTGTTAGGCTGTGCAATGCTGCAGTAACAGTCCACAGCTTAGTGTTTTAAACCAACAAAAGTGCATTTTTTATACATGTCTCATAGCCATCATTGGTCACTAGGAGGTGTCTGGTCTCTACAGTCAATTAAGAATCATGGTTAACAAAATATTTTTAGTTTTAAGTGTCTATGGTTTCTGAATCAGAAAGAAAGGAGATCTAGATGGTCCTGTATCAATGGTTAGAAACCACAGACCTGAAGCAATACATAACATCTCTATTCACTACTAACTGGTAAGAACTAGTCTTGTGTTTCCTCCATAACTTCAACTCCATAATACACTGGACCAAGTAATATAACCCCACAATATGTCCTAGAAAGAAGAATGAACCACTGGCCAGCTAATGACTTCCATATTCTTTTTTTTTTTTTTTTTTGGAACTAAAGAATTTTTTTTTTAATTAAACGAAGGAAAAAAAGGACATATATAACAAAGACAACAAGCAAAAGAGACAAACAAACGAGTAGAGTGAATGCACAACAGTAACATTATTGGTTTACAAAACCGGATGATAGAAACTTGACAATGATTACAATATTGCTATCGTTATCTTTAAAATGGTTACTTACATTAACAGATATAGACATGCAAAGTTGATCCAATCACACAAGCATTAACTGTTCTTTCTCAATAACGAATACATTCAGCAGTGTGTTCATTTTAGTTATCTTACATATACATATATACAGGTTTATATCTTGTGGAAATCAGTGTGGAGATTCCTCAAGAAGCTAGGATTAGAGATCCCATTCAACCCAGCTATCCCTCTTCTGGGCATTTTCCCAGAAGAATTGAAAACATCATACCACAGTGATATCTGTGCACCCATGTTTATAGCAAACCAATTTGTAATAGCCAGATTTTGGAAACAACCCAAGTGCCCATCAATCAAAGACTGGATAAAAAAGATGTATTTTTATACAATGGAGTACTACTCAGCTATTAAGAAAGATTGCATTGAGACTTTTGTAAGTAAATGGTCATGACTTGAGACCGTACTCATAAGTGAGATAAATCAAACCCACATGTATAAATACCGTATTGTCTCCCTAGTGTAAGAAATGGAAAAGTATATATGATCCAAAATCTATAATAAATACTATGTAGGGGTAAAAAACAGCTCAAAGAGCAAAAGTAATTGGGAAGGGAAAGGGCGGAAAGAGAAAAGGGAAGACTTCCATATTCTTTACTCACAATAGCACATAGTCCCATGCAAGATGAAGTTAAATTTTTTTCTCTTCTGGCCCTCTAAAATAATGAAATGTTATTGTTATTAACTTACTGGACTAGAAGAAGACAAAGAACATTAATTAGGTTAATTAAGTGTCACTGGAAGATATACATGGTGTATTATTGTTTTGAGCAGAGGCTTGGGTTTTGTACAAGCATCCCTTCAGTTAAACACCTGCTTACCCGTAATAATGGGAAACAAAGAAGGTCTAGCATTGGTTTCTTCCTGGATGCCAAATGAAACATGAGCTCATTAATGTTGCTATTTTATTTAAGAACAATTGTGGCCTTACTCTTGCCAGAATATTATAGTAATGTTGTGTTATGCCAAGTAAACCTGTGGTGCTGTGATTTGGAGGCATTTTAAAATTGGTTCCCAAAATACTTGTATAGAAAGTGGGTTTCACAATTTGGATATTGTCAGATGTAGGAGCTGGGTTTCTGCATACGCATACATATGCAAATTCACATCCTCATGTACTTGGTGATATTTATCCAAGAGCAGAGTGTTCTTTAGGCAAAGAAAAACAGCTCAGCAAAGACTTCCACAGCCTGTTTTGGAGCTTGGAAGCAAAGTTGTTTGGAAAGTCTGGATAGCAGAAACATCGTGAACTAGCATTTTGGGTAACTAAAAATCTCCAATCTAAATTTTATCAAACACAGTAAAATATCTCTTTGGGACTGAGACAACATATCTACTTCAAGGCTACAATTTTGGAATCCATATTTTGCAAGAGATGTAGTTGCCAGATATGTGATGCCTAGTTAAATTTTAATTTCACATAAAAAATGAATACTATTTTTAGAATGAATATGTTGTAAATATCGCAAGGTGTATACTAAAATAAATTACTTACTAAACAAATTCATTGTTGATCTGAAAGTAAAATTTAACTAGGCATCCCACATTTTTTGTTTTCTAGCTCTGTCAACCTATCAGGAATGCATAGCATGAGCTTTTAATCAAACACACCTTTTTCTCCAAGGCAGAGGTAACCAACTGTATCTCAGTAGTCTGAGAACTGCTGGGTGTTTTTGTTTTGGCCTAGGAAGAGACATCAGCATCCCATCTAAATTGAGGAGGTTTGTCACAGCTTTTGTTTTATCTTTAGTGTTCAAGCAATATGAAACATACTAGGAAAAAGCCTTTCTTGAGATGATAAATTCTTGAAAACTGGACAGAAGCACTCAGGAATTTTGAAAAATCTACCCTCAGATTTCTTAGATCAGCTGTCCTATGGGATCTGCTTGCCATGAAGCCACCATCAAGTCAGTAAGAAAGATTTTTATGAGTTATCTGTGTTAAAAAGATCAAAAGTGAATAGCCATTACCACAAACAGAGGGAACAATAATGCCATGTTTGGAGCATTGATTCTATTGAATACAAACAGCCAGCTAGAGCTCTGTGGCTTTGAAAACTGCTGCTTTGCACTGAGACTGGTGTTGCACCATGCGTGCGTGCTGATTTGCTGATTTTGAGCATTATGTTATTATGTAGATGCCTCCAGGCACAGGTAACTGGTAGCCTTTGATCACGATGAAACTTTACCTTCTCACCCAACAAAGCCAGGCTTGATTTTATTATGAATCTTTTTTTAGCTGAATCTTCCACAACTCTATTGCTTAATAAGATGTAGTGACTATTAGGGAGGTTCATGCAGAAACAGAGATGTTCAGTGATGCCTACTTAGTTCTTTAACATGCTGAGCTACAGTGTTATCATTGCTTGGCTTGGTAATAGTGTGTGCCAGAGCTGTTTCCAAAGGAAAGCTCATTCCATTGTTAAATTTTTAGGATTTTTAGCTGGAACAAACATTAAACACCCAAAGGGAAACAATCAAGGCTTAGAGCTAAGTCAGTTTGCCAGTATGTAGCGTTTGCCAGTTGGCTTTTAATGTGTTTTAATCCAGAAAACACTGAATATACTAAAGTGATGACCTATCAGATTTAAAAACCACCAGGGAAAGAAAATCACTGAATACTGTGCTTGTGGTTCACCTTGTTCCTCCTGCCCACTTCTCTCCTCCTGTTGTCTACTGTCTTCTCAGCTCTACTGAAATTGATGTTTGAGTTAGAAATATAGACAGCCTAGCTTCAGAAGACCTGGATATTTCTCTCCCTAAAAGACAAGAGGATTGATAAAATATTTGAATATTAAATGTAAAATAGGCAACTGCTAAGGATTAAGACACCTTTTAATGATTTTTTTTTTACTGGTTACATATAAACACTTTGATCGTTATGACGTTTTCTACCTGATGTGAAATATCATGCTGGAAATGGACTGAATTAAATATCTATCTTACCTCTACCCTATGCTTAAAATAAATAGAAATTGCTTTCTGGGTTGATGAAGTGTCTAGAGATATAAGGGCTTGAAGTTTGAGCCACTACTGGGCCATGTGCTGGGTAGAATTGATGACCCTTTGCTTTATCCTGTGTGGCTTCACTGTTTGCAAGTGATCGATGCAGGCAGGGTCCCTCAAGAAGTAAAACAATTCAGTAAAGCAATTGGGGCAAACTCCAGGTGCACCTCAGAATGAGGCAGCAACTGGAAATTGTACTGGACAAGACAGGGATTCTGATCTCTGGGCAGTGGACACAAAATTTCAATTTTAAAAAATGAAATTTTTCACTCTATTTTTAAAAAGAATTTTTAAATTAAAAAAAAAAAACACAGCAGTTCCAACAATTCTTATGTATAATTTTTCTGTCCTGTCATTGAAATTTTAAGTATTTGGCCACAATTTTAGGAATAACACACCTAGAATTTTCTGGAGTATCTGACAATGGTATGCTAGTTGGATCATCTGATCTGAATACACATTTCGTTGTTGATGAAGTTACTTTCCAAGTTGGCTTCTTTTGGCATCCTCTCATTTGTGAATTGGTTGATCACTGTACTTTGCCTCAGACACTTCTAATGTTGTGTTGGTTTAAAAGTTTTCCATTGTAAAAAGGACTAAAGAGCAACACACACACACAATTCTTTGTTTTCTTATTTTGAAATGTATAGTTGGTCACTTTTTTCCCAGCAATATCAAGACCTACATTTTATTTCTGATACTGTCCACCTCAGACTCTCTATTCTTTTTCAGACTGTCAGTTTTTATCTCTTTCTGGGTAAAACCTCCTGTCCATTATACTTGATTAACAAATCAGCTTTGATAGCAAGGTATTTTATCACTGATACTGGATTGTGTGTATCTAAAGAGTTTTCACATCCTCACTTTTAAATTGCAAATTCTGGGTTAAATAGAAGTTCTCCAAGCCAGGTGTGGTGGCACATACCTTTAATCCCAGCGCTCCAGAGGCTGAGGTAGGTGGAACTTTGTGAGTTCAAGGCTGGCTTGGGCTACAACGTGAGTGCAAGGCCGGCCTGAGCTGCATGGTGCGACCCTGCCTCAAAAAGCTAGGGCTTAGTGGCTTAAGTGACTGTCTGGCAGGCATGAGGTTGTGAGTTTGATCCCCGGTGCCACAAAACAAAACAAAAAAAATGTTCTCCAAAATTCATGACTAAGGGCCGGGAGTTTGGCACAGTGACTTAAGCGCCTGTCTGGCAGGCGTGAGGTTGTGAATTCAACCCCTGGTGCCGTAAAAAAAAAACCCCAAAAAACACACACACAAAAAAAAGCAAAATTCATGACTATTTAGAACTTCAGAATTTGATCTTAGTTGGAAATAAAGTTTTTGCAGATATAGCTAATATAAGAATTTAGATGAGAAAAAATCCTAGATTTAGGATGAACTTTGAAGCCAATAACTGGTGTCCTTTTAGGAAGAGAAGTGGACACAGAAAGTCATATGGGTAAGAAATGAACATGAAGGTTGAGGCTGAAGCAGAAGAATGGCAAGCTGAAGCCCAGCCTAGGCAACATAGTGAGACCCTGTCTCAAAAAAAATTTTTTTTGAAGAGCTGTGGATGTAGTTCAGTGTGAAGGCTCTGAATTCGATCCCTAGTATCAGGAAAAAAGAGATGGAGACAAAGGCTTGAGTGTTACTGCCACCAGCCAAGGAGTGGCAGGAGCCACCTGGAGATGTAGAAGGCAAAGAAAAATAAATACTTCCCTAAAGCCTTTGGAGCGAATATAACCCAGTTGACTCCTTAACTTTGGATTTCTAATTGCCATAACTGTGACTGAGAGAATAAATTTCTGCTGTTTTTAAAATGAGGCTATGGTAATTGTTACAACAACTTTAGGCAGCTAATACAAGAGGTTTCCTCAAGTGAGACAGTAGCTTATTTCTCCCTGCTCTGAGGGAGCAGGAAAAATAAGTGGGATTCTGACCACAGCTTATTTGGGGCTCACCTGGATTAGCAGGGCAGGAACAAGGTGGGCATAGGAAGATACCTCTGGGATCTAGGTGTTACTAAATTGGCACTTGGGCCAGAAATAAAGCAGACTCAGGGTAAAACTTTAGAATGGCAGTTACAGCAGGACTGAGCTCTTGCCTAATTATCCAGTTGCCTTTTATTCCTTTGAAAGAAGACCGAATGTCCCAGATTGGTAGAGTTGAGCCTGAGCTTAGATGAAGGGTCAAATGGCCTCTTCTGAGGGTGGTGGTGTGTGTGAGGGAGAGGCAAAGCAGGGTGTCAGGTAGTTAATTACACAAACCAGTTTGGTTACTGGAAGTTTTTGGGTGTAGATATAGCTTTCATTATTACAGCATTTGTTTAGCACCATATAGATTCTATTTGTATTTCCAGCCTGGCTAATGAATGGGTTGAAAACATCTTTGTAAAATTTTATCTTTGACCCCAAAATCTCTCTCTCAGGAATTCTTTGTATTTCTGTAACCCCTGCTCCAGCATTATGGGTCATACCTGGAAAGCAAGAACAACTATGAAAATATCTCTTTCATAGGAATGGCCACCATAGATCATCTTCCTGAGTGCTTTATATGGAATAGTTCATTTAATTCTCAAAAATACCATATGACATGCTGGAATTCATAGTCCCTTTTTGCAGCTGAGAAAACCAAGGCAAGAGAGTTAAGTCATTTCCTCAAGGTCACATAAATTGAATGAATTACCTACTGGTATTAATAGGTATTGTCTTTTCACTTTTATGGTTGCATTAAAAATTTACTTATGCTTTTTATTGATTTCGAGGGTTGTATTAAATATATGTGGGGCCCTCAACACACACAGTGAATAGGCTAGCTGAGAGTCTGAATGTGCCAGGAGCCTTTGAGAATAAACTCTGGGTGGAATGAGAAGAGGAACAGAAACATCTGCTCAACTCCTTTCACATCTAGGAAATGGTAAGAATATAGTTTGTAATAGAGCAGTATATGCAGTTGGACTTCATTGCATTGGTTGGAGAGAGACGGGAGGGAAATAGAGGTATTTTAGTGACATTGAAGAGCCCATTTAGATGAATGTTGTGTTTGGCTGGGGTTGGTACGACAGTTTTGGGGGATGCTGCAGAAGTACCTTCTGTATGATAGTGATTGGGACTGTCCTTTTGTGCATAAGCACATGAGCCAAAAGTAGCAAACCAACTCACTGCCTGTTTCATGCGACTGGCGTTTGTTTGTTTGAGGCTCCTGGAAGCTTGCTTCCCTGGGGAGAGGCCAAGGCAAGTTGATGAGTAGTCATTTAAGTTTAGCACTGGCATTGAAGATGGAGAATTGGCTGTACAGTAATTGGCAACCAGATAGAATATATAATATTAAGCCCTAGGTTTCTAAAAATCACAGATGTAGTTGGCATATTGTTTTGGGAGTCGGT
The DNA here is from genome assembly GCA_004363535.1 of Dasyprocta punctata. Lineage (NCBI taxonomy): Eukaryota > Metazoa > Chordata > Mammalia > Rodentia > Dasyproctidae > Dasyprocta > Dasyprocta punctata. Next base: position 150,695 of record RJWM01000183.1, on the reverse strand, counting down.
TTTATTATCAACTTGTGCAAGGTTTGAATGGCAAAATGCTGAACTTGCTGACTTTTAGATCAGGACCCTCTTTGTGTTCTTGCAACAGCAGACATTTGAGGTTATTCTGCCCTGAGTATCTGTAGTTGTGAGCACAAGTTGAAATGAGATTTACTGCTTCGGTATCAGCTATCACTTTAGGTGACCCATCTGTAAAATGAGGGATGATAGAACCCACCTATAAGTTTGTTTGAAGGACTAAATGAGACAATCACTAATAATACTTACAGTAATGTCTGATGCATAGTAAGGGCTCAAAAGAATATAAAATTTTGGTATGGTTATTATAACCTAATGTAGTATCATTATAGTGGGAATGAAAATAAAAATTTTATTTTCTCTTAGGAAAAGACTAATTTTTCTGTGTCCATATGACCAGTGACCATAAGGACCTGTTTTATATCTGTTTAGATTTATCTGTAATGGCTTACATGCTCTGTTAGATTGCCAGCCTGCCAACACACAAAGTAATAAAGTTGACAATCAGCAACAGCTTAACTCTAGGACATGCACCTCTACAAGTCAGCCATAGCATTCTCAATTCCACTTTGCTTCTGCAGCTAACATCACCGAATACCAAAATGTTCCAACTTTGAAAATCTGCCAGTTCCCTGACCTCTAAGGGTCTCTAAACCCTGCATAACTCAGCTTTCTCTGCTTTGCTCATGATGACCGTCTTGTCTCTTAAAATGCAGCTCTTTCTTAGTTTAGCAAAGCAATAAATTCCACTTTTTGTTTAAATATTGAGTTGGAATCTCTTCCTCCAACAATAAAAATCTGTGCAAAATGATAATAGATCACAAAGAAGGGACCATATAAAAGAGTTCACACAGCAAGTGATTGTTGGTCTGTATTGTGCAATGAGTTATCTAAGTAGAGAAAATTGCAGGGAGGGAGGTTTCCCAGGGGAGGGAACATGCCATGGGTAAATACATCAAGGATGGACAATGGCAGTGTAAGAGCCACCCCCTAATTTGTCATGCTTGGGCTGTGAGATGGGCCAGGGATATGGCGGGACTGGAACAGTTTCTAGTGGCTGGATTGTAAGAGTCTTGGATTTGATCCTAAGAGTTCTTGTTCTGGTGCTTCTCAAACTTTTTTTTTTTTTCCTAACAGCAGAGAAGATAAAACTTTACCAAAAGAAGGAGTTCCTTTGAACTCTGTAGAGGATATTTGTCATTCTATTTTGACTTTCAAGCATCTGAACTCTGTTCTTGTACTTCAACAATTTCTCACAGAAGGAAAAAAGCAGGATTTTTTTTTTTTTTTTTTTTTTTTTTTTGTAGAAGCTGAAAAGACAGATCAACATTTACTTTTCTGTCTTCTCTTTCAGGTAAAATGTGGGTATAATAGTAAGATGTATCTGCCCCTATCTTGACTTGAGAACATATGATCCAAACAAAGGAACTCTGGGAGTGGCAGTGGGTGCTTCAAGAAACAAGCTATGCCTGCGTGTGGTGTGGTATTAGTGGTGCCTGTTGTTCGACCTGTGCTATGAGAGTTGCACACTGTGGAACTAGCCACTTTTCATCAATCCTCAAATATAGATGGATATTTGTTCTAATACTTTAATATTGCTGAAATCAGGATGCTTTTGTCAATGTTGTAATACCCGCATTATTTTTTTTGAAAAATAAAAGAACAACCTACCAGTCTTAGATCAGTGACTCTGAAAATACCGTTCTCAGGGGCAGCACATGTGTCTGGGTTTGACTAGTTCAGGGTACCATTTTAATGTGTTCCTGGCCTAGCAGCCCCCATTAGTGGGTTTTCTAACGCTTTGAGTTATTCTGTAAATTTCTCAGTAAATTTACTGTTTGCTTACTTTCTCAGTTTATTTTTATCATTTATAAAGTGATAAAAACCTTATTGGTAAATGCATGCCATTTTAATATTTTTAGTATGTGTGCTACCAAAGTGAGCACTTCTTAGAAAGTTATGAGAATGGTACAGTTTATTAATACATATTTTAATGGAAAAAAGATCTTTCTTCTCTCCAAACTAAATTTTATGTCCCTTAAAATTACGTCTTGTTAATAATTCAATTAACAAATATTTATTGAGTACCTCTGTGTGATATCATGGAGGATGAGTCCCATGAGATGAGTTTACACGGAGTTTTCAGTCCAGAATGTGTCTTGTGGGTTTTCATCCCCCTGGCATAGCACCGATTGCAGAAAATGAAATACTGGTAGATTTTTTATGCAGGAAAGTGGTGTAACTTGATTTTGGAATCTCTTCTGACAGACTTGCTTCACTCGTTTTCAATACCATTTACTTAGTGGAATCCTCTCTCTCTTTAGTATTTCTGGTATCTGAATCTTTATGGAAGTTAGTTTGAAACATGGGTATGTCACCTTTGAGTAAGAGAGGCTGGACATCCAAATGCTGTTGAGTAGCAATATTCTGGGTGATAAGTTCTTTTTCTTCACTCTGAATAAAAGGCTCCTCAGAATGGGTGGTGGAACAAATAGTGTTTAAATCAAGTCGGACTTCCTAGGCTTTCCTCAGGTTCACTTGAAGTTTTTCCTAGGTTAACTTTACTGGGAATATTCAGTTCAACCCAAATGTGTCACCTGATCCTTTACTGGGAATATTCAGTTCAACCCAAATGTGTCACCTGATCCTTTGGTATGAGAAGAAGCACCCTGTTAAGCCAAAGCTTTTCATACTCTACTGTGGCTAAAAAGTTTGTATTAGTCAGCATTGCATCACTATAGCAAAATACCTGATACAAGTACTTTTTTTTTTTAGGTAAAGAGAGAATTATTTAGCTCATAGTTTTGGAATTTCAGAGTTTAAGATTGGGTTCCCTTTGATGGTCACATGACGATGGCACACATTATGGTGGTAGTGCATGTATGAGCAAACAGTTACATCATGAACCAGAACAGAAAAAGAAAACAGGATGGTTTCCACAATCCCTTTGGAGGATATACACTCCATGATTTGAGAACCTTCCACAAAGCTCTACATCTTAAAGGTCCATGTCCCTCCCAGAACTGCCACTGTGGCACTTTGCATATATACTTTGGGGGACACTCGACAAACAATAGCAGTCTGATAACAGATTTAGAGATATACTGAATGATTTTTGTTCGAAAAATTAGATAGAGAACTGTTTAGCCTTTGCTGAGAGTTGGCCTCTATAGAGTTGGTCCTATTTTGTGTAACACTGTAGATGGATATCTTCTAGGAAGCAGTTAGTACCTTATACTTTTGCAGGTCATCCCAGTTTAGTCTTAACGTCTTGAGTAAATTGAAGGTATTAATGGGGTACTGCCATTAACATTAAAAACTAGCTATCTTTGCATTACTTTTAAAATGGATGTGAAACTATAATTGCAGGTGAAGTTCTCAGATTTTTAAGATACCACTATTTTCAATGTCTATTTTCTTTATATATCTTGAATGATTTTCTTGTCAAGATTTACTTTCTTACTGTTGTTAATTTATTTGTAGTTTGAGGTAGTATGGTACACACATATTTCTACCTTAGTTTATTTTTATCTAGTGCATGAAATGTTTTTAAAATATACTTCTGCGAAATTAAAATATATCTGAACAGTTTTGGTTTCTGTTCAAGAAACAAACAGATCATTCATTGTGTTCTGAAGCTGTGAGAGTTCTGATGATTCCAACATCTTTAAAAGGGGTTTGTTGAGAAGAGTTCTGATGATTCCAACATCTTTAAAAGGGGTTTGTTGAGATGGTATGGTTCTCCTTTATGTTAATTGTTCTGCGTTTTGTGAGAGCAGTTAGGTAGGTTTGCTTTAAAATCCTCAATGACTGACTCAAGGGAAAAGAAGGCAGACAAGTCCCTTGATATAGGAAACCATTTAGAGCCCAGTGTTGAAAGCTGAGAAACGTTCTTGCCTAATGCTGTTTTGTGCAGCACTTGGTTGAAGTTCAGTGTTATATCAGAAAATCCAAAACGGTCAGATTTAAATTTGATTGTAAAAAAAAATGTCTAGTTTGGGTTTTACACAACCATCAGCTATGAAAAATTGTGAAGCATACAATAAGGTAGACTGAAGAAGCACTTAAAACTGACTCTTTCCAAATGCCTAAATGCCCTCATTTAAAAACATCCTTGATAAGTTATGCTAATGAATGGGAAAGCAGTTTGAGAAGTTTACACACTGCCAGTGCAAGCTGCTGTGAGAGTTTGGCAGGTTCTTATTTGTTCTGTTAAGACGGTTGCTCAAGGCCCTTCCTTAGGCCAAACTTTCATAACCTCATTCCAGTTACAGAAATGAGCAGGCAAGCAGGGAGAAGCTGGCATTTCAATAATTTCATTTTGTAATTTCTACTTTCCAGAAATAACTCAATTGGCATTTTCATTAGATTAGTTTGAATTTTTGGAGCTTTTATGTGTTGAACGTGTGCCTGTGTGTGTATGTGTTTCCTAAATGCACAAATGGCAGTGCTGGGTACTGGTGCTCAGTGGACCTGTTATAACTGAATGAATCAACAAATATTTTGTAAAGTACTGAAACACTCTCAGAAAGCAAAATAATTGCAGGACAGACCTTTTCATGTGAGGTACTTATATTTTGGCATGGAGGATGTCTGCAAGGACACAGACTCCATAGGTGCCATAAAACAAGGCTATAAGAGCTGAACACTAAAGAATAAGAAGAGAGTCCAAAAACAGAGATGCAGTACTGCTGATGTGGTCTCCAGTGACTGGGGAAGATGAGATTTGTGACTGAACATCCGGGATCCAGGGATAGGCATGCAATGAAAGGAAGGCAGACCCCTGGGTGGGGAAACGGCACTGAGAGAGCAGAGGGTGTGAATTGAAGAGTGGGCAGCATGTAGAGGGATTTCCTCATGATCTATTTTGTATCTTGTGGTGCTCTTGGTTTATTGATTCAATATCCATTATTATTATTATTATTATTATTATTATTATTAGAGATCCGTGGTGGTGAACCTATGGCATGTATGTTGTTTTTCTTTTAAAACAAGGATGTTAATGTTTGAGTTGTGTGTTCTAAACTAAAACCTCAGTATTCAGGTTTATTTGTAGTGTTGGCACTTTGAGATAAATAAATGGATTTTGGGTTGTAGTTTGTACACTCATCTCTAAAAGGTTCACCATCACTATAATAGATGGTAAGAAATGGGGACAAATCTGCACTGACTCTGAAAGAGCTTAAAACTTTTTTCTTTTTTTTTGGTGGTTGTTGATCCATGAGTTATGTTTTGTTTTACTTGCTTGCAATTCACAACTATAATTGTCCCTGGCAGGATAGAAAATATTCAGTGAATATTTGAAAGTAGCCACAGAAGCAGTACAGATTTTATTCATAACTAGAAGAACCCGTCCCCCTCCTCCCTTTGCCACCTGTTCATTGAGTGGGGTGCTTTCTCTGAAGCTGTGGGCTCCGACTTCTTGTTTTCAGCCTGAGTGCAGAGCTTGGGCAGCTGAGGTAATTTTTGTGATGGTAATTTTGGATTTTTCTCATGACCGCTTTGGGAATGGAAGAATAATTTGCTAAACTAAATAAAACAAACAAAGGAACTTGTGAAATGAAACATTGCAAGATCTTTTAAAGCAAAGAATAACAGACATAGGTTAATAATTTCAGAAAATAACATGGTAGAGATTCAAAGTCAACATGCTGTCCTCTTTGTCAACCAAAATGGGAGTAAAAAATATTTTTTTCTTGGGAAAGTAATGCTTTATAAGCAAGAGGTATTTAAGGGTACTTAAACTCAATGGATATTATTTAAAATATATATTTTAATTCATATTAAAATCACTGCAATTAGAATTTCCCATTCTTAAACATACAATAATCTCTTTAAGTTGAAATAACTCACTAGTTTCTATAATAGGCCTGGGAGGCCACATGTCTGATAAGAGAATGTGCATGTATCAAAGGTACCATTTTTCCTTTCTTTCATATTTTTGGGCTGTGGATTTGACCAATTTCTCATAAGAAGGCTTAAGCTCACTCATGTTGCATATTTTTAGACTTCAGTGACTCATCGCTCTAGTTGTCCCATTTAGCCATGATTTTTGATTCCTTGCTTTTAAAAGTTGCAAGTCTTTTTAAAAATTCATCATAAACAGATTGTAAGAAACAGTGGCACCTATTTTAAAAAACATTATTTGTAACATCTTATGACAAATGTCATATTGTTGAGTGCACTTTTGCTATTATGTAGTGTTTCTTTTATTGCTGTAGCCTGGTTTTCCTTATGGAGTTAAAAGCCGTTAGCATTCCACTGAAGTATGAAACAGTCTTCCTTTTTCAACCTATGTCACCCTACTCTGCATTTTTTTCCTATCTGTCTTTTTTGATCTTCTTGGCATTCTGCTGTCTCTGTCTCTGTTTCTGTCTGTCTCTGTCTGTGTCTCTCTCTCTGTCTCTGCCTGTCTCTGTCTCTGTTTCTGTCTCTGTCTCTGTCTCTCTCTCTCATAGTAAGGATTGAACCCAGAACCTTCACACTGAATTATATCTCCAGCCCCTTTTTATTTTTTAATTTGAGACAGTGCCTCTCACTGAGGCTCTAAGTTGCCCAGTCTGACCTCAAACTTGTGATCTTGCCTCACCCTTCTGAGCCTCTAGAATTACAAGTATGTGCCACCACACCAGGCCTTAGTAAGTTTTTTAAGAAGTAAATATTCTAATGTTGAATTATAAAGTAACACATACTGATTAAACAGTTCTAGCAGCTGAGTAGCTTAAAATCAGCATGTTCCATATGAAGTATAAACACACAGTAATATCCACACTACCCCCTATGTACACACACTTGCATACATACAACACACATTTGACCTTCCCTTCTGCTTTCCCCAGGGAATTTTACTTTTTTTGAGTCTTCACACTGAGCTACATACCCAGCTATTTTTTTATTTTAAAATTTATTATTAGTGGATGTTTATAATGCATAATAATTGCATTCACTGTAGGGAGTTAATACATGTACCTAACACATCTGAATTCTTCTCACTTCCCACTCCCCTCTCCTTCCTCCCTGCCTCTATTTCCTGATTCCCTTCCCATTTGCAAAAGATTTAGGGTATCCCTGTGTCACTATGTTGCCCAGACTGGGTTTGAATTGTGGTGCACCTGCTTCAGCCTCTTAAATGCTGGGATTACAAGCAGGCACCACTTTGTACTGCAACTTTGGTTCTCATTAACAATGGGTCATTGGTTGTGTATATGTTGGCATTCCTTAGAGATTTGTCCTGGTATTCTCCCAAGTTGTCTCTTCCCTTTCTGCACACTTTGATGTTGCACCACCTAGTTTTAGTCAGTCTCATTCCCAAGTATGCATTCTAGCCATAATCTAGACTCCAGTTCATTCATTTATCATTGACTAATGAATGCTGCATACAGCTCCCCCTGGATATTGCTTCCTCCTGTGTCCATCTCAGAAAGCAGCAATAACTTCATCCTATTGTCTCAGCTGGGAAACTTAGCGTTGCTTTCAGTCCTTCCTCATTCAGTAATATCCTGTCATTCTTTAGGCCTTTACTTCTTTTATATCTTAAATAATTGATTTTCTTCCATATTAATTGCCACCTCTTTAATTCAAGTGACAGTCACCTCTTGCTTGGGGTGCTGCAGTTGTTTAACCTCCCTTCCTCTGCTCCTCTTGTGGTCCATTTGCCATTCAACCATGAAATGATTTTCATCTAACTTACATGTTTACCTTGGAAGATTCTTCCCATCTCTCAGTCTCTTCCTGTTGATGTCACTTCATCATTTCAGTCACCTCTATGGAACTTTTATAAAGAATTGGGTTTGGTATCTTCCCCAGATTTTCTCAAATCACCATACACTCACCTTTATCCTACTGCAGTATTGCTTATGTTGCACTGAATTACATATCTGTGTTTCTGTCACCCATGTATCAGCACCACCTCAAATAACTATTACCAGACTGTGAGCTCTCTGACGGCAGGAACTAAGAGAAATATAGAACGTAGCACTTGATAGAAACCAGATATTTGAATGATGAATAAATATAGTCAGAAACAGAGAGACCATAAAGCTTCAGGGATGACTGGTTCTTGAATCCTAAGAGCTATAACAATCAAGCATAGGGAGTACCTTAGCTATGAGGGATCAATCTGGTTCGAACGTCAGGATAAGAGCCCAGCCATGGCAGTTGAAGATATCAGTGCTATTAGGGAATGAAGCAATGGGATCATGACCAGAAGCTGTTTGCCTTTTGTTTCCCTTGTGCTTTATCTTGTTTGGGGCCTTGTGTAGACTTGGTGGGATATCGTGATTGGAGGATTAGAGACTTGTACAAAGCCTAATTCCTCAGTGGGACAGAGGGACTAAAGTGAAATTCTTTAAAAGAAGTAGCTAGATTTTGGGTAGTCCACTGTCTAAACACCTAAGGGAGTTAACCTTGCTCTTTCACCAGCTGTAAATCCTGCCCTTTTCCCCAGCTATACAGACTCATTAAAGAAAAGACCTTGATTTCTTTATGAATCTCACTCATTTTCGAGTCCCTGTTTTCACAATCACGTGGTACAAAGGTGAAAAAAAAACTAATACCACTGAAATCTCATGTACTCTATAGACTTTTATACTTGAATACCAGCAATCCTGGCTATTGTGTCTTGTTAACTGTGACTGTGTTCACAGTGATTTGCATGGTATACCTCTCAGTTCTGTGGTAAACTTGGGTTGTTGAAACATACAGTGGGAAGAATTCTGAATGTGGATTTAAGACATTAAGATTAGGATCTGAACCCTCCAACTCATCCAGGCAATATAGTGTGGTCCTGTTTTATGCAATTTTGAACTTCATATTTGATTTAAAGTATTAAGTCTCTCTTAGTGCAAACAACTTGAAATAATGTAGTTTTCCCCAAATTAATGAAAAACTGTATACTTCCAAAGCTCTTGGGCCTATTGAATTATAAGCTGTGCTTATTTTATGGAAACATTTCCACTGTAGTTGGTGAACAAAAATACCCACTATATCTGTCATGGGAATAGTCTTAAAATGTCAATCATATTTTGCAAGGTCTTCAGGAAGGCATTTCTTGCATAAAAGGCAGTATCTCTGGCCTAGGTAATTCATCTCTTTTTTTCCTTTGCTTCTGCCCCACCCCACCCCCCACACACTAGATGTGGGAAACCACTCAGACTGCTTCAAAGCTCAGGGTTGTCTAAGGATACCTGAGGATATGACCCTGCTTATCTAGCGCAGGCACACAGTAGGATATAGCTTTGTAACCATGGTTTAGCACAGGTAAATGTGCAGATGTTGGTTACAGCACTATGTAAGAATGTAAATATGAGATAACAACCATTTTTATACGATAAAAATGCAGGTGACTCTTTGCTCTGCTCCATGCTGCCTGCCATTGTTGCTAATGTCTTACACACAGGCATTTTTGTTCCTGGTTGTTGTTTTTTTTTTGTTTTCTTTTTTGGTACCAAGAATTGAACTCAGGACTTTGCACTTGCGAGGCAGACACTTATGCTGCTGAGCTATATCCCTGGCTTACACATGCATTTTTTAACCTTAGGACCTCACCTGTGAAAATCTCCCTTGGCCCTCCCTCCACCCCCTCAGTGGGCCAACACTAGAGAAAACTCAGAGAATAAAATTCATCTCCTAGTTTTAAATCAGGAAATGTAGGAAAAAAGTGCCTCATTTAGTTCACGCATGTAGTGAATGATTTTAGATTTGCAAAATGGATAAAATGTATTTTCTACTGAAATGCTTATGACAGAGCAATAAATTGAAAAATATTGCTACATTATAAAGATGTGACCAGAAGAGATCTTTATGAGCAGGTATGGATTTTGAACCTATGCCTGTCTTTCTTCATAATATATTTTTATTTGTTGACTAAGATAAACAAGCAGAAACTTACCTCTAAACTTCCTATTTATTAAAGGAGCAAACATTTAAAATAATAGACATTCTTTAAAAATATTTTATTATTATATATTTACAATACATAATGATTACATTTACCAGGAATTTGTACATACACATATCACATCTTAATCATTTTTACTTTCCATTCCTCTTCTCCCTTCCCCACAACTCCTTCCTTTCTCCACAAAGTCTATCTCTCTGTTTCCTATCATCTTTTTTATTTTGCTCTTTAAATGATTTAATTTCAGATTTCTCATATAAGAGAAACAATGAGATATTTAGCCTTTTGTGTATGATTTACTTTTTTCAGCATTGGCCACAAGTTTCATCTATTTTCCTACAGGTAATTCAAATTTATCCTCCTTTGTGACTGAGTAGTACTCCAGTGTGTATATACACATTTTCTTAATCCAGTCATTCCTTAATGGCCATACAGCCTGATTCCACAATTTAGCTATTATGAGTTGTACTGCAATAAACATACGCATGCACATATCACTGTTAAATGATGCCTTTAACTCTTTTGGGAAAGTCAAGTGGAATCCCTAGTTTTAGTTTTTTTGAGGAATCTTCACACTGATTTCCATAGTGGTCGGACTAGTTTACATTCCCACTAACAATATAGAAGCGTTTCCTTTTCCCCCCACAGTCTCATGGGCATTTGTTATTATTTTATTTCTTGATGATAGCCATTCTTTCTGGAGTAACACAGGATTGCAGTGTTGTTTTCATTTGCGTTTATATAATGGTCAGGATGGTGAACATGTTTTCATGTGTTTCTTGGCGATTTGTACTTCTTTTGAGAAATATCTATTCATTTCAATTGACTTTTTTTTCCATTAGGAATAGACACATTTCTAAAAGGAAATTAAATTAACTCTTGCAGGGCCACCTTTACTCCAATTATAACATAAATGTAATAATCCAATAGTTTTTTAAATCAGAGGATAGAAATCTTTAAAATTACCTGTGGTGAGTTAACTATTGATCAACTTGTAACACCCAGTTGTACTGAATCAGCGTGGTTTTGGGTGTGAAAACCCACCTCAAGATTGTTGCCAACAGCATAAAAGAACTGGAGAGGAATACGTACTGTTAATTCGCCTGGAGAAGTTTGTCACGCTGGTTTTTCTGTTATGAACTCAGCTGTTCTCAGCATGGAGGAGCTCAGTCCTCACTGTCACTGAGGATAGCTGTGGTTTTCTTCAGAGGAGCTCTGGATCTTACCTCGAGCATCACTTTCTGACTTCAGTGTGGATCGCTCAACCTGGTTCAGACTTTCTAGCTACCAGCACTGACCTTTGCACCTTCCCAGTGCATATTGTTGATACAGACTTGCATGAGGCATTGTTGTGGGCTCTAGGCCTCCAGCTGGACTCATGCAGGACATTGCTGTGGGACCCAGGCCCTCACCTGGGTCTCTAGTGTATGGATTGATCTTCTGCACTCTTTTGCATTTGATTGTTTGGGAGAATATAAAATAATCCTATAAATTATGTGTCCTGCTTTAAATCTTTTCCCTTGTAAATCCTGACTATAACATTGCCCAATTATTCAAAAGACAATTAGGTCATTTTCACGATTGTATGTAGATTTAAGGGTAAGAATCATAAAATGATACAGAATAGGGAAGGCTTTATAACTTCTTGAATTTTAATTCCTATTAGTAAATGTTTGCAGTACCTTGCTTGTGCCAAGAGTTAAATACATATGCTTTTCCCAGATCATGGAGATATCAATTGTATTTATCAGGTAATAACTAGAGATTTTGGGAAGCACATATTTTCAAAGTACAAGCCTTGCTAGTTAATAGGGAATGGTTAGTTACCAGGCCATTTAATTTTAAGACAACCGTTGAAGAAAATAAAGCTTTATCAATTTTGGAATAGAATGGACCAAGAAAAAAAAAACCAAGTGTGAGAAGACAAAAAGATTTAATGCTTTGATTAGTCATATCTTGAAAGGAACGTCTAAAAATACTAACATGTGTCTATCACATATCTTCTGGGCATTGGGTTTTAAAATTATTTTCTTTATTCTAGAATCTAGTAGCAACTAACCAATGGAAAGAGACTTTATCAACTTGGGACCCCCTGAACTGGCTCCCTTCCACATTACATGCAGTACAGTATGTTATATGTTGCTGCTTCCCTGCCCTGACATTGCCCCAAGCTACAGAATGCAGTGAAACTGTTGCTGCTGACTGCTCATCTACTTTTGTTGTTTCTTCTTGTAGGAGACAGAGCATGTGGTGCCCAGCCAGTCCGAGTGCCTGGGTAGAGCAGGAACACCAGTTTTTGAGAATCCACAGAACAACTCCTTCAAGTGCCAGGAAACAGTGCGACTCCAACCAAGGTGGGCCCTTTGTTGTCAGAACCTATACTGGGCCTCAGGTTTGTTTCTCAGAAATGCTTAGTCAATATTGCTTATGGTCAGAGAAGCTACTTAAAGGGATTTAGAGGAAGCAGCACTGAGTGTGTGTGTGTGTGTGTGTGTGTTTTCATTTAAAGATTATTACCACTAAGGTTCAGGGATGAGTGGACACAAGTGCTGTCTTGAAAAAGCAATGCCGTTTCATTTCAGCGTACCCCCTTTCTGCCATGCCAGAGGCAATTAGGTTTTCTTCTGTGATAATGACAAATTAGTGATGCCCATGTATGCACATTGCCCCTAACTTTTCACCTGTGACTTCAGTCAGCTTTCTTCACTTGTTCAGGCAGAGTTTTACTCCCAGTCCCATTTTGTGGAGGAGCCTGAGGCCTAGACATTAAGGGACTTGCCTGATGTTATGCAAACAAAATAGGCTGAGCTAAAATTTGATCCTACATATGTTGGTGTATGGTGTGGCAGGTGCAGCTTCTGTGCTGACTCACTTATTGTCCTGTTCCCTTAGCTCTGAAGTGGCCCCAGAACTGGCCTCTCTAGCCTACTAGGCCTGCCGGGGATAGCTCTGGATCCAGGGAAAGGATGTGGGTGAAAAGCTGACTACAGAAAGCTTGGCAGGACATTCTGATGGGAGCCTGGCATTGCAGCTGTCTATGGAAAATCTCTTCTAAAATAAACAGAAGAAAGAATTCAACTACTAGTTGTGTCAGCTGTCTTTGTAGGATCCTATGTGCAGTGTAATCATAGCCCTCACCCAGGGAAAAGGGAGTGCTGTGGCTCTGAACATGATCTTTAGAATTTTTTTCTTAAATGAATCGACAACTTTGTGCGTCAGAATATCTAGAGGGCTGGAAGGGACTCCAAAGGTAAGGTGATCCACTTTCTGAGTGGATTCATGGGTACCCTTTATAAATCTCCCAAGTTGCCATCTCATATCTTTATTCTTACCTGATCTCAGGTAACACCTGTTGGATTTGACTTTGTCATTTCTCTACTGATCAAGTCATCTTCCCTCTAACTTGAAGCTTCTTGTAACAGATCTGTTTGGGACTGACTAGAATCAATTTGGTCAGTTACTCCACCTCCCCCCACTGGCCTGATGACTGCCTGTTTGAGCAAGAATAAGGTCAACAAGTTCCCATGCATATCTCAAAATAGTATAAAAGCAAAACAAAACAAGCAAAATCCCAAACTAAATCATTCATGTTTGTGTTTGGAATGCATGATAGTCTTTGAGGCTGGACATTCAGCAGAGGCCAAGGGGGAAAAATGATATTAGGAATTAACCTTCTCAAGTTCTGCAAATTTACAACATTTTTTATATTTTATCTATAGTAGGAATGGTAACTGGCAATTTTACTGTTGTCAGCGGGCAAATTAAAAATTTAGTGGGATTCCGTGGTGATCACTAAGATGATGAGTTAAGTGTTAATGATATTGAATTAGAATAGTTCTGTGAGAGAACACAGAGCAGCAGTTCTTACATTGCTGTGTGGTGTTACATTTTATTCAGAGTCACAGAGATTTCTATTAAACTGCCTCCAGAAAAATAAGGCATGTGTATGCACACTTATGTAAAATCTTAGGAAGTTCATGGACTTTCTCTGCATGCCAGGAAAAGAAACCAGGTGCAGAGCCGGCAGTTACCCTTCTCCCTTAAATCAGGGCCATGTTCCAGTTGCCAATAGATTGGCAACTTCTTGCACAGGGAAATCCAATCTGTGTTCCTCTACCCTTTAGCAAATCTCCATAGGATTCCAAACACCTTGGCATTCTTTTCCCCTTCTAGCCTCCATTTCCCACTTTTACCACGTTTGTGGGATCTAGCTTTCTGAGCTAGCACATTCCAGAATGTTCTGTGTGCCAGTGTCAGTAATCCCAGGATCTGGTGCTCACCCACAGATAAGTGATGTTAGGCCATTTGTGTCTCGTCATGTTAGGTTTACTATTTAATTGAGAGTGTTAACCTTTAAATTACAGAGTTATTATAATCATGTTGGCATCACCCCAAGGACATTGTAAAAAAATACAGTATGTCTCAAATTATTATAGGAATTGTGATATTTAACAAACTGAAGAAAGAAGATCTGAGGCTAAAAACAACTTTGAGTCAGGTAGCTTGTATTCCTGATAACATTCTTCTTCTGTTTTCAGCCATCATATGACCAGGTTTGGTTATATCATGCTCAATAGAATCTTGATAGAGACATGATACTGTCACTGGATACTTCAGACCTGTCTGGCCCAAAGTAAGGGAACTAGCCAGGCTAAACCTCAGCAGATATAAAATGCTACCTTCTTGGAGGTAGGGTCTGGGGAGAATGTTATCAACATAATTAACTCTGCAAGGAAGAGAAGGAGCATCTTCCTGTAGCAAGGAACTGTCAAGTGTTCACTTATCACTTGGGTGAAACTTGAAGGAATACTGCTCAGAGAATGAATTCAGTCTTGGAAAAATGACATTTTAGAGCTGATTAAGGCCAAGTGATAAGTATTGATCTTTCCACACACATCAAATGGTTTTATACCTGCAGCTCTCAGAGTTTACTGTATCTCTTTCTAGAAGAAGCCTTTGTATGAATCTGTAGATGTTCTCAAGTAGACCTAGACTATTCTTGCTGAAGTTTGAGTGTATGTAGACTGTATCTGTTTTCTAATTTTGCTATAATAAATGACCACACACTTGTGGCTTAAAGCATAGATTTATTATGTCATAGGTTTGTAGGATATAAGTCCAACATGGTTCTTATGGGCTAAAATAAAGGTGACAGAAGGACCGTGCTCCTTTCTAGAGGCTCAGAATAAAAGCAGCCATTTCCTTGCTTTTTCTTGTTTCCAAAGACTGCCTGTATTCCTTGGCCTGTGGCCCCTTCCTCCATCTTCAAAGCCAGTAACATTTTATCGCTGACCTTTCTTGTATAGTCACATTTAACTCTGATCACCGCCAGGAACGATTTTCTTGTTTTAGATGTTTGTATGATTACATTGGCCACACTAGGATAATCCAGGATAATCTCCCTTTCTCAAGATCCTTAACTCAGTCACATCTACAAAATCTTTTTATATGTAATGTAACACGGAGGGAGATCAAGTAAAGTATGAGAACATGGATATCTTTTAGGGAGTCATGAGTCTGTCCACTGTAGTTCTGTTTATTTTTCCAGAGCTAATCCATAAAGCATTCATCAAATAGGGCTCGGTGCTCAAAATAAATAAATAAATAAAATAATATAAAATAAAATAAAATAAAAAGTTTAAAACTCTTCTCCTGACCTCCTCTGCCTGTAATTTAGCTTGCTGTTCTGAATTTCCTCATCAGAGACAACCTCAGATCATCCGATCCTGACTCATTGTCTTTCATTGCACCCCTACTCCCATTTTCCAAGCCCCCATCCCTATATTTTATTCCTTAGTATCACAGTGTGGTACATCAGAGGTTTATTTGGTGTTCTACACTTGACGCTGGTATGGAGCCTTATTTGGCTTTCATTCTATTTTAAAATATTTTGAATCAATATTTATTTGGAAAAATCTGATGGTGAGATAATCCAGTTCCTACATTTCTGCAAGGCAACAATAAATGAACTGAGGAGCAGTTCTCCACTTCTCACAGTTCCCTTTAGCGCTCTCCATTTATTTACCTCCTTCGGTTGGTTTCTATAGATATTTGATTTATAATGCCTGTTTCTCATTTTCTTCCCAGCAACTGTTCATTCTGGGAACTCTCTGGCTGCCTGAAGTTAACTCCTAATATGGTGTTGGCTGATGATGTCTTATGGTTACTTTTCTCACAGATGACATGTTTACATTTTAAGATGGACTTTCTGTGCATGTAGTGAAGGATGTTTTACTACTCTGGCATGCTCTTCAATACCTTGTGCTTTTCAAAACATGTAAGATTATAGAATCACATTTAATTTGAGCTAGAGGAAGCCTTAGTAGTGGCTTAATACAATTCTCTATTTGTAGGTGGACACTCAGTAAAGTTGCAATTTGCTTAAATTCTCACTTCCTTTGGTAACAGACACGAGCTAAGCACCATCAGTCTGTTTAGAGCAGCTACTTGATGAATATGCATAAGTGTGACTGATTTCTGTAGCAAAAGCCAGGGTCAATCCTGTAAACCTTCAAATAGGACAAAGGGGAGTTTATGAATATCGGAGAATACTAATGCAGTTGGGAATTTCTTACCCAGCTAAGTAAATTTACTTTTGGAAGTGATTAACTCATTTATATTTAAAATATTTTATTAAAATTTATGACAGAATTAAATCTTTAATGTTATTAAAGACCTAGTCTATATAAACTGGAGCTATTTCATAGTATTGTCTTACTGTTAATTAGATCGATGGTTGCTTTTGTGTGTTTTAGTTCATTGGCTTTATCTGAAAGTTCCCTGCTAAAGGAGGTTGAAGATTCTTAGTGAGAATAATAGACTTTGATGGTGTTCAATATTTTTGTGATATTCTAGATGAAAGAAAAAGTTGGAAGCTTTGTTGCTTTATAGAAAGAGGAAGTTTTCTTGGCAGTAACTTTTCCATGGGGGATAAATCCTTTCATCTTTTGTTTTTGAGATGGACATGTGTGTTTTAATAGCCAATTGTTTCTTATTTAAATGTTTTTTTCATAGAAATAAGCAGTCTTAAAGAGTCCTGCTAAAAAGAAAGAATGAGGAAGAAATTAACACCAAGATTTTTCAGTAGTACAAAGGACACGATCCCCCTTCTTGGACAGACTAGAGCAGGAACTCTGCATATTTTTGGCGTGTTTTTCTTCTTTCTCATTAGTGTATGCCTAAGGTTTTGTTTTGTATGAGATGGACAAGGATGAGATAGAGATTTAAAAATAGGTTGTCTTCACAATATTTTGAAATATCCTCACCAAAAAAACAACAACAACAACAAAACAAAAGAGGGAAGGGAAAGGAGAGGAAAAGAAAAATGGAAGAAATGTAAAAAGGAAGAGGGAAGAAAGAAAAATGAAAGAACGAGAAAAAAAGAATAAAAAGAAATTGAAGGTCTTGTCTGTCAGGTGACCTTGGGCATGTCACTCAAATTCTTAGTCCCCTGATCTAACATAAAGAATTTGGATCAAGTGCTTCCTAATGCCCCTTCTGGCTCTAACACTGAAAATGCTCAACACTCTAGATGTTTGAAGGATTAGACATGGGCAGACTTTAAGAGTACAAGCCCTTGCAGACACAGATAAAAATAATTCCCCCCTCCCTGTTGTAGAGCACAGAAATCCCACACCAAATCCTAAAACTACTGATTGGAAAAGATCCCATGTTGGATTGTTTTGGGAATGAAACCGTCTTTTTATTTTTTAAGGAATGAGTAATTTAATAAATTATTATTATTTTCATTAGACAGTGATTAGGCATAAAGAAAAGGGAAAGCCAGAGAGATTTTCGTAATAGCAATTAATAAGAATTAGAAAAAGTAAATTATTGAAAAGTACGGAAAATCTGTACAAATGTCTCATAAACCTACCACTATATAGAACCCCTGTTACTGTTGTAGTATACATTCTTATGTTGTTGATATTATTTGATGTTGGCATAATAAGGAATTATGTATGAAAGGGGCTTCCTGATACACTGGGATATGGATCTGCTAGAGACATAATTGATTTCAAACAGGCTCAAGAGCAGAAAGGTAGGGCCAGAATGTATTATATATAATACTGTGTCCATTCAATATAAGATCAGCAAACAGAGTACTCAAGTAGTAGATTAATTATCAAAAGGTGAGTTCATTTATAGTTGACATAAATAAATTTAATTTTCTCTAACAAACACAGTAACATACGATTCTAAAAACCAATTGTATTTTACAGGTTTTGGGGTCTCTGGCTTAATGTGGGGTAGATTTGAGAGAGAAATTTTAGTAATCATTGTAAGAAACTGTGTGTGTAAACTTAAACCTAATTTAGACTTTTGATCAACTAGTTAAGTACTCCATGCTCTTGACTCAGTAGAGTGCGGTTGGTTTTGAATTTACCCTTAATCTTGTCAGTGAAGCCATGGCTAATCCTCTATTTCTGTTACAGTATTTGTCAATAAGGTTGTTCCTTTTCAAGATTTACAAGTACATCATGTGTAGTGAAATATACAGCTCCCAGGCAGTCTGTATGTTTATTTTCTTTTATTCTTAACCAAAACTGGATTAAAAATTTGAGGGATTAAATTTACATGTATATTTATTAAATGTATTACAAACACATTGCTATGAACTTGTTTGTCCAGTATAATATTTTTCCATATCATCAAATATTCAATATCATATTTAACAGTTATAAAAAATGTTCCATTCTGTTTGTAGACCATCATTTTTAACTACAGCATAGTTGATAATTACTTCCAGGATTTATATTTGTAGATATTGTTACAGAGCAAACATTTTTAAAATCATATCTTTTGTGTGCATTTATTATATTTCCCTTCATTTGTATTCAAGGGTCAAAGCTGTCTAGGCATAGGATTTGAAATGACTAATTTGACTGTGATTTAGGATAAAAAATTTTAAGTTACATAATCATGGTAGAAGACAGAAACATAATGAACAATGGATAACTTTAACAGCATCAGGCAGAAAGTTATGTGGCTGGATTGTTACGTGTGTTAGAGTCATAGACAGTAGTTCTGGATGGTATTTGAGTCAATTAAAACCAATTCCTTCTCTCCTTACTGAATATTCAGTGGATATTTTGATCTTACCTATGAGTCCCACAGTTTTTTCATTCAAGTTGGGCTAAGAGCATAAAGCTTCTGCCTCTAATGTTCTCAGAGGCCATTTGGGAGCCATGGGAGAGATGGTACAATTTGTGTGTGTGTGTGTGTGTGTGTGTGTGTGTGTGTGTGAGACTGCCTCACACATGAGAGGTTCTGACATTTTTAGCTGTAACCTATAGAATCCCGGGGAGTATTTCTAGTCTCTGTGGCTATTGCAAATAACCCTCAAATTTTCTTCATGTTCCCTACAGTCCACACCACTACCTGTTACTACTCTTAAGAAAAGCCAGTTTGTATGTGGTATACCTTATATAAAACCATGTTTTACATGGGGTTTTTATTAATGTAGGCACATGTTCATCATTTATTCAAAGGTAGAAAAAAAAAGCAGTTAAATACCAGTATTATAATGAAGTCTTTCTGCTGTATGCCCCTACACATATATATGCATAAATATGCTGAAAAAGTCATAAATTAATATTTTATTAGCAATTGTTTTGGGTTGGATGATTGTGGTGACTTGGGCACAATATTCTTTGTTCTACTACTTCCCAAGTTTCCCCCACTGAGGCCCTATTAAGTTTGGAATTGGGGAAAGTGATAAATTAGTAAATACCTGAAAAATAATAGAACATACTCTGGCTTTGTTTTCTTATTTATTTATTTATTTATTTTTGTATCACCTTAGGACAGACAGGAGTATTAGTATTAGGAGAAAATTAATTTACTTTTTATATTTGTTAACTGGGAGAAACTGAAAAGAATTTTTTTTTTCCCAGTACCAGAGATCGAACTTACAACCTTGAGCCTGAAAAGGAATTTTTGATCAGAGTAGTGGTTTTTCTGGTTTCGTTATATCAGAAAGCAAATATTAAAAATTATTTTCATAAGGTCAGGTTAAAACTAGAATTTGTATCCTAACCACCTCCTTCACTGAAAGATTGATTCTGTGGATAAAAGCAGAAGAAAGTTTCTTATGCTTTTGATCAGTGTAAGGCTCTCAGGGGGCCAATAGCATGGAGTTATCACCAAACACTCCTATCACCCCAGGTTCCAGGAACAAAGAACATTCTAAGGTCCTTTCAAATGGAATAAGGTCCAAAGTGAGAAAGTTTGAGAAGGATTAGGAACAGGAATAAGCCAGATGTCAGAGACTTCTTAGACAATGCTTTGAATTTAGCACCAAAACAAGAAAGCCATGTTGGTCACACCCAGCCTATTGAATAAATCCAAACAGACATAATAGAGCCCTTGGGGAAAATGTATCCAAGAAACTAATGTAGAAAGGAAAGGGTTTGGCAGTAGGCAGACCTAGATGCTGTTGCCAGCTTTGCTACTTCCTTCACATATTTTCTAACCTCTTTGAACTCTGACTTTTTCAGTTGTACAATGGAAATGAGAATACCTACTTCCCAGAGCCACTGTTGCAAGGATTGCATGACACTGAATGTCCACCATCTTTCAGGGTCTGACCTGCAACAGGTACTTAGTAATTTAATGGTGCTGGTCCCCTTGAGACCACCCCTCCTTCATGGAGGTTTCCATCTAGCTCCTTAACACTGACCTGTGGACTGTCCACACATCCCTTTTGCTTCTAATAGTCTCCCTTCTCCTCTCCATTTGTCTAAATCCTAATACTGTCTCAGAAGCCAGCTCACTCCCAGCTTTTCCTGTACTTTTCTCTTTTCCCAAAATTTCATATTAATCTCTAGTGTAAGAAAATGTTCAACTGAGTAGGCACATGGTTAATCTCAAATTCTTTGATTTATCTCTTGAAATAGGATAAGTTTTAATTTCCTTATAATGGTTTCGAATGCACAGTTCTCATCATGGTGATGAACCTATAGGTTCTGTAGTTTAGTGAAGTTTCTGCTTATTGATTTTTAGCTAGGCAAAACCTTGGGATTCTAGGTTGCCTTCCATAGTCCTATACCTTTTTGGTCATGTTTCATTATAATCCTTAATAGGAGCAGGCCTTTTACAAACTTTCATTTGTTTTTCGAACTCTTGCCATGTTTCCGTATCCATCTGTCACAGAGTCTGTCACACAGTTTCATGATCCTGGTCTTCTGCACATCTTTAAACTAGGCTTTAGTTTCTCTCTGATTGAATCTAAAATTGTGTATACCTTGAAAATGTTGATTTTCCTGTACTGCTGGTTGAGAATCCAATGATTTGGATTCTTTTTCTTGACTTGTATATGTGATTAAGATGATTGCAAAATAGCTTGTGTAGGTAGGGACTGAACAAGTGACCCTAGATGATAACCATAAATATTAGCAGTTGGAAAAGTGAGCATCAAGAAAGTAGTCCTTTCCAATGAGCAAATCATGAAAATATTACTGATTTTGTGTACACCAGAGAAGACCCAGAGAAAAGAAAAGGATTCGGTCTAGTTCATGAATTGTTTGAATCTCGATGACAGGCACTGGTCCCCTGAGGTGTCACTATTGGATGATTGAATACGAATGGCTTTCCATGCTGGCTCAAATCTCAGCTACCAGAGAAAATAAATTAATGGGCCCAGCTCTGGCTACATATTCTATCTTGCCCGTGGAATAGCTTCCCAAAGCAAAGGGGGGTTAGTATCAGAAAAAAGTGAGTTGGAGATGAAGAGCACAGGCAGATAAAAAGAGTACTAGGCAACTTGCAGGGTTGGGGAAAGAACCTGGACCTGGTACAAGAAAATAATTGAGAACTAGTTTTAAATAACTACAAGAAAGGGTCTGCCAAACTTGTCTTGTCAAACTTGAGAGAGACCCAGGTAAGGGGAAACTGAGGCTTCTCTGACTTGCCTTTCTGGTCACTAATCCATCAACACAGACAAGGGAGGCTGGAGGGTAACCAGCTGCAGAGAGAATGTGTTTTGTGATGTCAGAAAGTTTGCCAGTGGCCAGACTGCTCAGGTCCTGGTAGCCAGATTTTGGATTTTGGATTTTGGGTTTTGTGTGAGTCCAAAGGGAAGCCACTGGAGGTTATAACCAGGAAAATGACATGCTCAGACATACTTCTCAGGAATGACAGACACTCTGGTTCGATGTTTTGTACTCAGGGAAATGTCTTGCTAGCTAATACACCATCCATGTGGGAGGTGTGGCAGTGAAGATGGAGAGAGAAAGGAAACCTTTACTAGGATACCAGTGGCACTTAGGCTTGTCTAATATTAAGGCCTATTCAAATCCTGTGTGCCTTTTTTGAACGTTGTTTTGTTTGTAGAACTATTCTGATTCAGATTTTAAAAGTTAGCATTGAAAGTCTGAGTGCAGGTGTAGATCACGGTGCTTTGTGCAGTGAGCATTTACCAATATCATCAGATGTTCACCCGCCTTTCCCACTGTCCCCACCCACCATCACCTGCGACCCTCTGTGCTCGTCACCCTGTCTGCCACTGCAATAACTCATTTGTGTGATTAGTTCCTTTTTCCCTGACTGTAAACTCCAGAAATAGAGGGGTTGTGCCTACTTTATCACCTTGTTCACTGTCTTACTTTAGCCTTCTCAAAGCAGAGCCTGGGAAGGAGGTGGACCCAGGCAATGGGAAATGCATAGCAGGGGTATAGCTTGGTAGGGTCCACACTGGGGCCCCCAAGGAACTGTGACAAGGGTATCTCACTTACCCACTGGACATCGGGGCTACACACTCATCTCGATACTGACAGGCTGCCCCAAGGGGAGTTGACTCTACATACTTGCAGGTCAAGGGAACAAACTCTGCGTAGAAAAAACCCTGAGGCAGAAAAGTGCAGTGATTTGGCAGGTACTTTAGGTGGGATGATGCAAGCAAGCAGAACGGCTTGTGGAGCGCAAGCATTAACTACCTCCATTCTGTCTCCTGGGCTGAGATCCACCTGGCACAGGGAGCAGGTGTCTGATAATTATTTAGTAATTAGTGGAGCGAATGAGATGATGCAAGCAAAGTGCTTTGTAAACTGCTCAGCAAACCGTGAGCTGCTGTCACCATTACTACTACTAATGCTTTCTCTTGGCCCCCATAACCAAACCTGCTGGATTCCAATGTTTTCAGCATCCTGCCCCAAACTCTTTCTGGTTCACAGGGTGCTTTCAGTCATATCCATGGCCACTGTACCTAACCACCTCCATGGTTGCTCTACCTCCTTTCCTCAGCCAGTCCTGATGCTGCTTAGTGGGCCTGACTCACCCATTCTCCGAGTATTGGCATGGTCCTGGTGGTTTCATCCCTCCAGAGTGAGGAGCACAACTTCTTCCAAAATATCTGAACTGCCTGGTGTTTGAGATTTCTTGTAGTGCTTCTAGGAACACAAAATTTCCCTCTCTTGGAATGTATCTGCTGAGAGACCAGGTCAGAAACATCAGCTCAGTCCTGTACCCAAATAAGTCTTCTGTGTCTTATAGCCACTGGTCTGCTTCCAGGCTATTGTGCTTTGTCCTTTATGGTAGTATTTCCCAGTTAAGAATCCCTTTGAGTGCTTGTTAAGTACACCTTGCCATTCTGCTCCCCTGGAAATTCTGATTCAGTAGGTTTACACTGGGCCCCAGGAATCTCTGTTCTAATAGTACTAGTTAATTCTGATTTCTAGAGAAGTGGAGGTGGGGGGTAGGGTAGGACATAGGCATGGTAGACCCTTCCTGCTCCTGGGAGGGTATGTAATTGGGGACCAGCATTCTGCTTCTACCTGTGATGTCCTTGTCCACTCTACAGGAGTTCGTTGGCCTGAACAAGAGAATGAGGGAGTTGGGAAGTTCATGAACATCTCTTGACTTCTAATTCTGTTTTATTTCAGTGGTCTCTTTGGGAATAAGGTCAAACTCTGTGTCTCAGTTTTTTTATCTTTGAAGCTGGCTGGCTGTTCAATACTAAACCTCAGTCCTTTAGCACAGAAATTTGGTAAGAACCAGTGAGAGAATGTTTTTAATGTGGCATGGACTCCCTAGAGAAAGGAACTTTATATTGACTGGTATTAGTTGTTATTGTTACTAAAAATACTCCTGGAATTTTTGGCATTTTGTGTCTGTCTGCATATAGAACTATTGTTTATATATAAAGAATGTTTGCTCCAAGGGTTGTTCTCTTGGGATATACCTTTTGTTTTCAAAAGAGTTTCAGGAAACAGCAGTCATACAGCCAGCCAGCAGTCATCCGGGTATACATTAGTGAATCCCAAGTGTTGCTTTCTAATACAGAAGCTCAGTTTACTGTAGCAGAGTATATTAAATCTTAAAAAGTGATCTGAGGTTGGCTTCTTTGAACCCTAAGTCTCCAATTCAGCATTCTAAAAATGTATTGGATTGGTCTCCTTTTACTCTTTTCCCCCTGGTTTTTTAATTTGTGTTTAGAAAGCCATAGGTGATCTTTAATAGGTATTCTCAGAGAAGGAATGTACTTGCCATGGGAATGACAGTCATTCTATCCTTCAGACTCTGCTAACATGCTGCAGGTGTAAGAAGAGGCTTTGATTTGTATTACAGTCATTTTACATACTCAGGGATATACTGGAATTGACAGCTGCCTATTACAATGGGGTGAATTCTTTTTTAACAAACATGACTTCCTACTATATGTCTTTACAAGGACTGGTCCCAAATGTGAAATGTTAAACAAAACTCATACTGTCACTGCCCCATAGAGTTTACCATTATGAAAGTTAATCAGATAATTATACAAATGTATTATTAGGCCCTAAGAAATAGTTTTCTTCTACTGCACAGTGGAAATACAATGTCAAAATACAGTAAATATATATAAAAATGAGACATGCTTGAGAGCTATCTCTAAAGCATAAATAAGTTAATTAGACAAGACAATGGAGATGGGAGAGTATTATGGGCACAGGAAGAATCCAGCTGAAGGCATAAGTTTTAAAGGACATGGTACTTCCACAGGAGCGGGAAGAAGATCAGGTAGACCAAGCACAGGAGGGAACATGGAACCAGTGGAGATTGAAGAGATAAGCAGATACTAAATCCTTCAGGATTTTATAAGATACTTTCAGAGTCTTAGTCTTTATTTTAAGTGAGACATGCAAAGTGTAATGACAACATTTTGAGAAATGGACTGAGAAGGACAGAGGGGAGATGAGGAAGGCTAGGGAGAAAGAAATTTGCCATCTGGATAGTCCAGGAGGGAGATGGTACTGGCTTGACCTAGCATAGCAGTGGTGAAGAGGATGGGGTGACAACACGTTCAGTAGTTACTTTGAATAAGAAACTGAAAGACTGGTAATAAATTGGTCATTGGATTTGAGGGACAATTGTGGTTCAGATGACTTTCTGTGTCTTCCAGAGCCATTGGCTAGATGAGTTTTCACTAAGATAGGGAACATTTTCCTTGACTAATTTAATTCTACATGGTCAAACTGTTGATATAAATATAAAATCCTGAGCTAAAATATGACTTTTTCACAAATTATCACATCTTGTGGTTTGACACTGTCCTTAGGCCAAGAAAAGTATTTTAATGCTTGGTTGGGTTTGCTGTTTTGAATTCCATGACGCTTCCCAAGAGAAGTCCACTGTGGGATAACCCTACAGGCTGACTCAGCACATGCTTTAAGGTCCCAGCAAAATAGAAACACCAACAATTTTTAGAAAAATTGCATTTATATTAGCTGAGCACAAGTTTGGAATCATAACATCCAGAGAGAATCTCTTTTAATATCAGCATACAATTAAATTCTGCATTTTTCCATTGAAAATATTTTTTATTTTGAATTATATAGTAATAGTGATGGTGATGGTGGTGGTATCAACAGCAGTAGCAATGGTGGCACGCATGGTGCTTGTGCAGGTGACTAGTGATTCTGGAGATGACAGTGATGGTATTGGTGATGTGTGGTGGTGATGGTTATGATGGTAGCCATAGTAATCATATTGGTGGTTTTTGGAGGACTCACACACTCTTCAGGATTGAGGATCATAACAGACTATTGAGAAATTTGCTATGTTTCCTATTGCTTAAGCCTGAGTAGAGAGCAGGGTTATAACAGAATTGTCAGAGAACTCTTACTCCTCTTTTCCCCCTCATAAAGCGTACATTTAATACAAATGTACTAGTCGATTTCCAATTGTTGTTGCAGATAAAGGTAAGAGAATTGGAGAGTGTATTTTCTGTGATAGAGCTTTTGTGCATAGGCCAGCTTCTTGGCAGGGTTGGTTGTCCATGGTTTGAGCTGTATTTTTACGGATTTTAGAAAGCAGGAACTTTGAAGCAACTGGCTACTGTTCTAGTTCTCTTTGCATCACTATACTTCTCCAGTTAGATGCTTCTGTTTCTTTTTCTTGTTGCACCATAACCTTAATTTTTTCAATCCATTGTTTTCATTATCATTTTCTCTGTGACTGACACTTTCTGACGATGTGAGTATGGTAATTCTCTTGTCTCCCGCATTCTCTATGCCTAGCTTTCTCTTTCTCCTCAATACTGAGCATCTGTTACACTGTAGACCATCACTAGTTTTTTTTGTTATGTTTTTCTCTGTCCCTCCAGGAGAATACACATCCCATGAGGGAAGACTTTGCTCTATCTATTGCTTTCTTCTCAATACCTGCAATAATACCTAGTACATAGTCAGTGTTTAACAAATATTTATTAAAGGAGTATACAAAATTTATTTAACTGCCCTCTTTATGATTACATCAAATGGATGTAATAATTCTAGTATCATCTGGTTACTGTGGGGATTAAATAAAATGATGTGAGTAAACTTCCTGGTACACTCCGCATGGCATACTAAGGGCTGGTGAGTTATTAGATCCCTTTTAATACTCCTCTTTGCTATAATTTATTTCTCTTTGGTATTTAGATTGTTAATTCTGGTTAGCATCTTGCTTCCTTAGTGATGCTCCTGTATTTTCTTAATGGCTTGTCTTTCATTTCCTAAAACAGTTGCTCCAATGACATATTCAGTGGACCTGATTGCTTCTCTCTTTCATCTTATTAACAAGAATTATATTATTATTGTTATTATTACTATGAAAATATACAATTATCCTTATTATGTAAATATTCTAATATGATGCTTTTATAATTATAAAATGCATGTATTATATTTACTGTAGATCACTGTAAAAAAATTCATTATTCATAAATTATCCTTCTTATCATGTATTATTCTGTAAAGTAGGTGTTAATTATCCACAGTTGAAAGATGAGGAAACTGAGTCTTAGAAAGTTTAATAATATATTGTTCAAGAATACATACCTAGTAAATTAGAGACCAAAAGTCAGTCTTGCCTCTGGCTTCTGATTCTTTATCCATCCACCCAAAGTGATACACACTGTGTCAGGCTCTGATCACACAATAAGGAGAATACTGGTGCAGAACCTGCCTATGGATTCCTGTAATTATTGCCACTGGTGCTCTGCTGACATACTACAGTATGCTCTAGTTCTCAAGTGAACCTGAGTCAGTTAATTTGCCTTCTGTATTTTAGCCTTACATCAAAGCTTGAATATCTATCTACATCCATAAATTGCCTGTCTTTATTGCCTTCTGTAGGCTCTCAAATTACATATTTTTTTACTTCCACTGCCTGTCATTTTCTTGTCTTATAGGCTCAGAACTTTGGAACAGTCTTTCATTCCATAGTTTGAATTCACACCCAACATCTCTTGATTGCTTTTATCTTTGAAAATATTTCTTACTTTTTATCTCTCCAGTTTCTCTGACATTCTAATATCAACTGATGTTGCTCTGATCCTCAGTTTGCTGAAATAGCCTCAAGACCGTGTTCATTAGTTTTAAGACTTCATTGGATTTTAGGCTTCCTTAAAAAGTCTGCTTGTTTGTCCTTATTTCTTAAGTATGATGGCTGGCACATGGTAGACTTTCGAGTGATTAGGAATTAAAGCACTTCTGATACTTTGGACTGCACTTTTCAGACTTGTTCTGGAGGTTCATCCCTGAAAGATAATGTAATTATATTAAATACAGACTCTTTTGTACATCTCTAGAATGTATATTGTATTTTTCACAAAGGACACTTCTGCTTCCTTCCAGTAGTGTTTGCTACTGGCTTACATGTTTTACCTTTCATTGCTTCTCATTCATAGGGAACTGAGACCACAACCCTAGAGAAATTCGTTTGAAAATTTCAAATTGGTAAATATTCACTCCATTAAAACAGCACTTATCTTTCATGACTATAGAAAAATAATTTGAGAATGACTACAGGTTATGCAGAAGTCACAAACCACTCATACCTTTAGCTGTTTTTGAGTGTGATGTGTTAATCCCTGTCTCCAAGAGTTCTTTTGCCTATAATCTGGGAAAGAAAGATTTTGGGTTTCTGAAGCTCTGAGTCACTACGGTGGTAGCTCAGGAGACTGTTAGATGGAGAGTAGGCAAGCCAGCACTCTTCTTTTTCACTCACTTTTCTCACTTGAACTATCTGTTCCTGAGCTCAGGATTGGGAGCCTGAGTCTTACATCTTGCCCAAGAGGGAAATACTGGCATGCAGGTGTGGAAAGCATCAATCTGACCTTCACAATATTTTGGCTTTACCATCTGCTTACTTCTCTCATTAGAAGTAAACTGCACAGTTAGCAACACCTGTGACCTGAAAGAAATTCTTGATATTTTGAATAAGTGAGGCTTATAGTATTTTTAAATGGACATTTCTAGGTCCATTATGACATTTACTGTCATTAACCCTGTGGACCAGAGAATATGCATATATACTTTCCTCAAGATTTACATTGACATAGAATAATAGCTAGATAAACATATCCCAAAATAAATAATTTTATAAATAACTTACTGACTGAATCTCTTATTCATTAATATAGCTGGCTTTTTTATAAAGATAATAACTGTGATTTAATGTTTATTATATAACAGCATGCAAACTCTAGTAAAAAACTTAAATGATTTCTAACATGTGACAGTGGGCCATAGAACTTGAGTTGGACCTGAGTATCTGCCGGCAGTGGAGGTTTTTTAACTAAAGAAAATTAACTCAAAGTGATATCACTCATTTTAAGTCCTTTTTCCTCTATTGGGAACTATGCAGTGGCAACACCCAGCTTCACTGTGTAACAACAATAACCAGGACACTTAATTGTGTCAACTAGGAGACAGGATGAAATTTCCAAAGCTGACTTCAGTGGATAAATCTTTCTGTAACAACTGAATTGGAGCACATCTATTCACTCAGAACATTTTTGAATTTGTACTAAGTACCAAGGGTTTTGCAGTGTAGAAAACAGACATAATCAATGCTTTCTTTTACAGTTTAGTGCAGAAATGCCAATAAACACATGTGATTTTAGATAGTAAGATGTGCTAAGAAGAAATCCACAGGAGAGTGTGCTGGGGAGGGAGGATTACTTCTGTTTAGGTAGATCAAGAAGGCCTCTATGAGAGATGACATGTCAGCTGATCTGATGTTCATGTGTTGACAGGAGTCCACTGTGTGCAAGTTTGGGAGACAACAGTCTAGGCTCTAATGAAACTGCAGGGCAGGATGGCTGCAGGGCATGGAGATGAGTGAGGGTGGTAATAGGAAGCTTCAGATGCTGTAATGTGCCCTAGGCTATTGTGAGGAGTCCGAATTTTATTCTCCTGCTGGTGGGATTCCACTAGGGGATTTTAACAGAGGCATGGGCAGATCTGTAGCCACTAACTTCAAATATGTAATATGTATTATGGAAAGGTTTCTTTGAAATGGAAATAATTTTTCTTTGTGTTTTATAGAATAGACCAGAGGGCTGCCACCTGGCCAAAGGATGCTTTTGAAACTCAGCAAGACTTAAATGAGGTAGGTACAATTGCTTGTTATATGAACATAGATTAGCCAACCATGAGATTTACTAGGCTATTTCACAGAAAGTCCTTCTGATGAAAACTTTTAAGTATTTTTGCTCTTAAGTAAACTTGTCATTCTTATACTTCTTTGTTCAGTTGGTGATGTTTTTTCTTGTTCTGGAGCAAACACATTTAAAATACTATTTTCAAGACTGCTTACCATGTCTTAGATTCAACTTATGTCCAGCAGGCTTCATTATATACCTTTCAACTTTGATTTAGGATTGGGTAACCATAGCTATAAGACTTAAGATTTGTAAAGTTTTCTCTTAATTTGATTTTATCTGTATCCCTCTCTATTTTTTCCACTGTCTTTTGCAATCTAAAGCATAATCACACTTACTATTTACCTACTGGACATAACACAGACTGGTGTTTGCATTATGGTCTTCTTAGTATACTTTGAGATATGAAGTCATATTTTCCAACCCAGATGATTTCTCCCTAAATTGGACATCACAGCATTATTAGCTTATTTTAAATTTTCTTTGAAATACATAATTGAATTACAATGTTGGAAATCAATATAATGGAATTAGGGTGCTGCCTATTATGAATGCCTGGGCTTAAAATATTGTTTTGGAATGCACTGTCTGGTTTTTCTTGTCCTCATTAAATTAGAGCAGTGGGTGGTGTGTGGTATGTCTGATTAGTATCATAGTAAATAAAATAAGACTTGATACTCAGATGCCTAGAAGAGAAACTATGGTCTTAAAGTAATTTGTTTGGCATTTTGAAGATTCATATTTCCTCTCTCAGTTCCTATACCCATAAAAGTCATTAACTAAATTTAAGCGATTGTCGTTATCCTCTTTTGATAGAAAATGAATAGCCAAAGATAAACCAGATATCTGGTTAAGTGAAGTTAAATAGGTAAATTTACAACCTAACAAAATCAAACCTAAAAAAAACCAAAATAAGAACACAATATACTGTCAGTATACTGTTTACTTTTGTGAATGTACATAGAGAAACCTTTCAAATTTCACCCATCTTGTTGACCATAAGTGAAAGAGTTTAAAAGAAAAGAAAGGGGTCTGAATCAATGAACACAGCTGCCTGTCCCACTGTGAACAAGCAATACACTGATTGTAAAGAAGCCATGGTATTTTGACATAAGTGACTCAAAAAATAAGGTGATTATAAGAGTCAATTCTTGATAGCACTAAGTATTTGGGAGAAACTTTGATTTTTGAACTAGAAACCCAGGAAGAATGCTGAGATTACTTGAGAGTTTTGAAGTTACAGTTGTGAAAACCTGGGAATATTTGAAAATCTACTTTGCTTCATTCTTTTACTGTATTTGCAAATGACATAGTTCACTGCACTGACATCACATAGGGTCAAGAGCACTGAGATGAGAAATGTGCTTGAAAGGAGAGGCACTGCCATGATTTAAAGGTGCACACCTGGGGAAAAGGGGTGCTGCAGATCCAGATTGGTTTCATAGTGAGTGTATGCTCAAAGTGCTTTTTTTCCACTTGGGGTAAAATGCACGAGCAGACCCACAGATTTTTATGTAGCTTCTGTTTTGACCAAAATTTGGGATACTGAAAGTGGCCTTAGAGAAATTTGTAGCAGACAGAATGAGTGGAACTGCAGGGAGAGTTGATATGATCACACTCGTTTCTGAAAACATCCTGCAGAATGGCAGTCTAAAATGTCTTTTCCCAGATTTTCTCAGACTCATTGAACACCAAATTCTTTTGTAGAAAAGCGCCCTCATATTTCTTTGGGCAACAGAATTCTATGGAACACATAGATGGGAAACATTGCTTTAATATTTTTTATGGAATTGGAAAATACATACAGAAATGTTCACAGATCTTATGTACACAGCTAGATGAATTTTTAGGAACTGTGTCACCAGCATCTAGATCAAGAAACCAAACATAAACAGCATCCCAGTCATCTTTCTGTTATTCTTTCCAGTCACTACTCCTTTGGGAAGATGACTGTTACTTAGTCTAAAGAAATTTGTTTTGCCTCTTTTTGAGCCTTTTATACATGGACTATATGAAATTTTTTTGTACCTGGCTTGATTTACTCAATGTCATGTTTGTGAGATTCATTCATGTTTTCCATGTGGTTCTCGTTTTCATTCAGCTTGTTGTGGCCTATTGCATGGTTGTTTCTAGTTTTCTAATGTTATAATTGGTTATTACTGATTATATTTTTTTTATGATGAGCCACTTTCTAACCTCTTTGTGCAACTAACTTTTTTTTGCTGACTGTTGTGTTTTTTTTCATTTAAGAGAAAAAAGACACAGAAAGAAAAACAAAGACCAAAAGAGACAAACAGTAACAAGTCCAATACAATAACATTATATATTTATAAAACAAGATGATAGGAATTAGACCATGGTTGTAATATTGCATATTTTACTTTCAAAAGAGTTGTTTAGATTGACAGATATAGACATGTAAAATTGATCTAATCATATGAATATTAACTGTTCCTTTTCAATAACTAATACATTTAGTTCTATAAACTTGTTATCTATCTTATGTATACATGTATACAAATTTATGTCTTTTTTCTTTTCCCTTCCTTCTTTCCTCCTTTCCCCTTATACTACCTCTTGTTATTTTCAAAATAACTGCTCATATTATCAGGCATAGCATAATCAAACAAAATAGTACAGAATAAAACCAATAAAAACAAAACAATGGAAGCAATATAGGACTTCATAACAATAGTCAAATGACACTGGTTACCATAATGCCTCTTGCTATCTTCTAAGTAGTTGCCTATATCATCAGTCATAATACAATCAAACAAATCAAAATAGAATAAAATCACTCAAACAAAACAATAAAAGCAATACAGGGCTTCAAAACAAGTGACAGGATATCAATAATGGCTACCATAATGTATTATTATCTTTGAAATAGCTGTCCATGCCATCAAATATAATAAAATTAGACAAACCAAAATAGAACAAAACTAAACTAAACAACACAATGAAAACAATGCAGGACTCAAATCACGAAAATAGATTAACAATGGCCACTGCTTTCCCTTTTTAGACACTTGCTCCCCTTTCATTTTTACAATATGTATTGTGTATTTTGAATCCCACTAACTCCTTTAGTTTTTTGTACTAGGGAGACAACACGATGTTCACCCATGTTACTCTGGATCATTTCATCCATGAGCATGATCTTAAATTGTATCCATTTACCTACAAGAGCCTCAAGGTTATCTTTCTTTATAGCTGAGTAGCTTTCCATTGTATAAAAATGCCATATCTTTCTTGTCAAATATACAGCTAATGGGCAAGTTAGCCCCACTTCTTTCTGGTTTCCTGTCACATAGAGCATTGTTCTCTCTCCTTTGACTTTCAGTCTATGAACCCCCTTTTGAGTTAAATGTGTTTCTTGTATAAAGCATGTTGATGGATCCTGTCTCCTGATCCACTCTGCCTGTGTTCCTTTTTATTGGTGAGTCGTGGCCATCTACATTAATGGTTATGACCAACATGCACTGCCTCATCTCTGCCATGCTGTTTTTCTGCCATTAGTTGCCTACTTTTCTTCTCCATTCAACTGTCTGCCCCACTCAGTGATACCCCTCTGCCACTGTTTTTGGAGCTGTGGTCTTTTTTATCTCTCTCTAGAAAGTCCTTCAGAATTCTTTGTAGGGTTGGTTTGGTGGTCATAAATTCCTTCAGTTGTTCTTTGTCATGGAAGTTTCTTGTTTCTCCATTAATTTTGAAAAATAGTTTTGCAGGGAACATCAATCTGGGTTGGAAGTTGTTTTCTTTCAGGACTTGAAATACTTCACTCCAAGCTCTTCTTGACTTGATGGTTTGTGTTGAGAAGTCTGTCATGATTCTGATGGGTTTTACTTTATAGGTGATCTGTTTCTTTTCTCTAACAGCTTTTAATATTCTGTTTTTGTGTTGAATTTCTTGCATCTTGATTATTATATGTATGGGTGTAGATTTATTTTGGTTATGGCTAGCTGGAGTTCTGTATGCTTCACTTATCTGAATGTCACTTCCTTTTCCCATGCTTGGGAAGTTTTCTGACGTTATTTCTGTAAATAGTCTTTTAATGTCATTTGTATTGACTCCTGCTTTTTCACTCGCACCTTTTATTCTTAAGTTACATTTCTTTGGGTTGTCTTGCAGCCATTGAATTGTTACTTCCAGGTTCCTTGTTATTTTAAAGAGATCTTTCCTTTCATGATCACAAGCTCAAAACTGTCTTCAAGGTTTGCAAGTCTATCTTCAGTTTCTTTCAAGTGGTTTTGCCAGCTTTCAATGGAGTTTTTAATTTCCTGGATATCTCTTTGAATCTATTTCATATATTCTGAATCCTTTTTGTATTGTTCATTCAAGGTTTCGCTCATTTTCCTATGTTTCTTTTTTTTTCTCTATGTCTTCCTTAGAGATGCTTAGCAATTCTTTTATTATGTTTTTCATTTCTTATTTTAGTTGAGTTAGTATTTCTGTTCTAATTTCTTTTATAGCCACATAAAGTTGTTTCTCTACTTCAGTTGCCATCACTTCAGAAACTTCAGGTGTGCGACTCCCAATCTCTTTGGTGTTTTCGTCTCCTAGACTTGCTCTGCTTGGATTGGAGGCCAGAGACTGCCTTTTGCTTCTTCATCTTGACATATTTCTGGGTTTTTTGGGACAAATGGGTACTGGGGTCCCAGGCATTTCCTGCATTAGCTACAGTTTCTTTGAGGTGAGACTGTTTGGTTCTTCTAGCCAGTGCTGGCTACAGGTATCTGATGGTGGCCATTGGGTACATTGGTGCAGGGCTGTCTGCTGCTTTTCCCAGCCTGTGTTGTCTTCCTGATGGCTGGTGGAGTGCATGCAAGCATGGGGCTGGCCACTGCCTGCAAACCTGGGCTGGTCACCAGTGGGGATCTTCCACTACTGCTCCTGGAGCGTGTGTGGGGCTGCTGCCTCCGAACAAGCTGGCTACACTCAGGGACCCTCCGAGATGGCCCCTAGAATGTGTGCAGGAGCAGGGCTCAGTCTGAGCAATTTCCACAGGTCTGCGCCCAGCTAGGAGCTATAGGAGGAAAGTGGTAGTTCTGGTTCTGGGCTTATCCGGCCCAACTCCAAAATGGTTCCTGGCCAATCCCTCTCTCCCATGGGAAGACTGAGTCCTCTGTACTCACCACCAGCCAGTTCAGTCTTCCAGATCTGCTGTTCCTGTCAACTGCCACTCTCCTCCAATGCTGCCTCTCTCTGCAGAGACCTCCAGAGTTGCTGCCACCAGGTCACCTTGATCCTGTGTCCTCAGGTTACAGCAGCTCATCTTACACAGTGGATCCAGCTCCAGGCAAAGGTGCCACCAGCTACCGCCTTCTTCTTCATTTAAGTTTTTCTTTTTACTCTTTTTGTGGGCTTCAATTCTCACTTTAGATTCTTCGTAGGTCCAGGGGGCCCACTTCCTTCTTTCTTGTCTTCCCCACGATGCTATATTCCAGCATTTGAACTGTGTGTCTCAGAGAGGCTGTTTACTCTGCTGCTTACTGTTCCACCATCTTCCCGCAAGTCTTGTGCAGCTAACTTTTACAGGAGTATCCCTTCCATCATGAAATGGATAAGTCTGGTAGAATATTTTGCTGTATTAGTGCTGTTCATCTCACTGTACCTTTTATTTATTTACTAAACTCTCTTCAGGCATATTGTTCTTTCAAATAACTACTATTTTTACATCTGTGCTCTTTCTTCCACACGAACTTGCAAGGCCAACAAAAGTAAAACAAAAGTCTCATGAGCTGCGTGGAAAGATGACCCACAAACCATCATGGAAAGATGCTCCATAAGTATTTTCCAGATGTTTCCATGGACCCTAGCATTTTAAATGAATAATAACAATTAGAAAATGTAACATATGTGCCTTATACTTTTCCCAAATTTCACAAATGACATTTGAACTTCTTATTCCACATGCTCTGTCATAGATAAATGGAGCTCAGATGTTGTTTGATTCCAGGTCCATACTTGACCTGTGGACTCTCATGTCCAGCATAGTGATACATGGTGAAATGTGTCTCTCTGTGTGTGTTTTAGTACTTTCCCATGAGTTTAAAAAGCTTGTTTCCATTGGCATGAATATACATTTGACTTCTGCAAAAAGTTCTTTTCCTCTGCCAGTCTAATGCTTCCAGATTTTCACCTTAAGTATTTGATAAGATTTGGGCTTTCATTTTATTTTATGGTGTAGGTCTATGTTACTGAAGTTTGTTTCTGAAAAATGAATTAAATACCTCTCCTACCATATGCCTGAACTTTCTGACTTTACCTCTGTATCTGGAAATTTTCTTTTTTGGGCGTCTCCTGTATCCTGATTGGAAAATATTCTATACTAGAAATCTGTTGATTTCTTAACCACCCTAATCCTTGATTTTAGGTATTCCACCATGTTCATGTAGATGTAAGCACTCAGTAAATCTAAATGAAGAAAAATACTTGTTCTTATTCTGTGTACCCTGTTGATCTCATTTCTAAATAGCAATTAGGAAAAAATAACATATATAGAGAAAAGTAACAGCTCTCCCTTTCCATACGCATACCTGCCGTACTGGGGGACTAGACTGCAGATCATGGGGTGTTACATCAACTCATTTTAGTTCTTCATGCGTAAAATTAGGAAAGAGGTTTTAAATTAGGCTAACTCTATGACTCTTTTCAGTTTTAACACTCACCAATTCTGTTCTTTTTTGTTTTTGTTTTCTCAGGTTTGTACAATTTAGTTAGAGGTTCTCATCAAGAAAAGGATGCTCCAAATTGCCCCCAAGTGTCAGGACTAGTTGGGGAGGTGAATAGTAAATTGTACTATAAAAGTGACATGTGCTTGGCATAGTTATCACTTTTTGATGAGGGCTACACACATCATGTTATTGTAAGCAAGGGATTAGGAGGGATTGAGGATCCAACTTAAGCTTTGCGTAATTTTAGGCCTTCTGTCTGATTCTGTCATTATCTTTGCTCCAGCCAACTCTTACATCATCATCCTATAAAAGGAAATGATCGTTTCAAATTCCATCCATGGCCACTGGGCTTAAGCCTCTGTGCTCATTTTCTTATCCCATAGATCCTAAAGGTATTCTGCACTTGTTCTTCTTTGGCTAAATCAAGTGTCAGTTGAAAACAAATTTGTTTCCATGACACTTTTTACCTAGAATTCCAAGATTCTAGAACCATAGGGGCAACCCTCTGGTACGTGCTGCAGTAGGCTGTTTGTATTATTGAAAGCTCTAAAAGGTTCACCATCACTATCCTAGAGGTAGGGTGATCCATATGTCAGTTGGAAACAGAAATTTGTTTTTGGTGCCCGTACACAAAGATTTATCATTTCACACCCTTTGAAGCTTGTTGGCTATGACACTGCTTTATACTGGTATGGACCAACTATACAGTTTGTCATTTCCAGGCTTAAGGAGCCAATTTATAAATCTGAAGGAAAAAAATCCTGCCCTGGATTCATGCATTTACCAGAGAAAAATAGGTCAAGAACAGCAAGGAGATGAAGAATCATAGACTGGGAAAATGAATAAATTCTGTATCTGTCTCTTGTCTACTAGTAAACCCCACAACTCTATTGGTGAGGATTTCAATGTAGCTACTATACATGAAACTCACTGGTGTAAATACTTCTAGGCGTGTATCTTGCCATCTTGTGTCCTGTGAATCAAACTGTGAAGACAGCTAGCTGCCTGTTTCCCCACAGATAATTCCCATTAGATAAGAATTGTGAAATTATTGATCTTAAAAACATAAGGGAATCTAGAATTTTAATATAATTAAGAGGACAAAGTTGTTTTGTTGTGGAATACAGTGTGAGAAACGGAAAGGATGGGTCTTGTATTCTGCAGTTTTGTGATCTTCCACATTTCTGGCATCCTGCTGATATGGCCAGCCATACTTAAGTGAAGCGGCACTGGCCTTGAGGTATTATGGGGCCAGGTATTAGTATGGTTCTTTCTGGATGTTGAAGTAACTGAATATAGAAGGGTCCATTGCTGGAGA
This sequence comes from Dasyprocta punctata, assembly GCA_004363535.1. Lineage (NCBI taxonomy): Eukaryota > Metazoa > Chordata > Mammalia > Rodentia > Dasyproctidae > Dasyprocta > Dasyprocta punctata. Next base: position 112,878 of record RJWM01000183.1, on the reverse strand, counting down.
GTAAGAAGTCACTGAGTCATTTGTATCCAGACCATAGAATGTGAGATGATGGAATCATCTTTTGTAGGGGAGAAGAAATTAGTGCACTCAGCAGAGAAGATCAAAGGATGATGGTTATAAGCTGTCCCTTTCACCCTTCTGGGTCCCTTTCACTCTTCCTAACTCTGAGGTAGACAATGGGAAAAATAAATGGTCTGCGAAAGTGGAGGAAAAAATCTTACCACATTGATCCACATTGATTAGTGACATTGGCTGTACCAGTTTATCTGGTAACCAATAAAACTTAATATGGGGTATGATCAAAATATACAGTGAATATTTAAAGTTTTAAAATGTATCACGGTAAAGGCCACATTGCTATTAATCTCCTTCAAAACACTTCCCTTTGCTTCAAACTCACTTACCCTATCATTCTTGTCACTTTCTCAAGCAGTTCTGGAAGTCCCCTTTTGTGTCTTGACATGTTGTGATAAAACTTCAGTAACTCGTGTTGCCAAGTATCATCCAGAAAGTGGCAGGAACAGTGGGATAAGTGTGTTAAAAGGTGGGGAGAATAATAACAATGTGTCATTTACTGTATTAATATTTTTAATTTAAGCATTCACTACACTTTTTTTTCTTTTTAATACCTGGAATCAAACTCAGAACCTTGCTCTTGCCAGGCAGACACTGCACCACTGAGCTGTAACCCCCCCACACCTTTTCTTCACACCTCTTATATCTGAAAGAAGCAAACAGTCACAGACTCTCTGATACTATGTTGTTCTCTTTATATGAGTGCTTAGGGCTAGAGGATCACATCCCTTTAATAAAAAGTGGACTCTGCAATTTTATTGTGACCACTCCGTTATGGGTCCTTTTTGCATTTATCAAATAGAGTCTAAAATTTTTTGTAGTTAATTGACTTTAAAGGACATCCTACAGATGGCTTACATTTCAGTGGCTCCTTGCTAGTTTTGGCTTTATTAAAAATAGTAATTGTTAGATTTGTATGTTACATTGTCACTTTCATTGTTGAAGAAAGAACCATAGAAAGATCAGATGGCAATCTGAAGCTCAATTCACTCTTGTGCTGTGCTACGTTTTGACTGAGACTTTCTGATAAGAAGACATACTTGTTAATAATTTCATTATCTGGAAGAGCCTATGTCATGAAGAAAAAGGTAATAAATTGTTAACATGAAACAACTGCTTAATGATGACCTGATACTCATAACAAGTTTAACCTTGAATCCGTAATCTTTATACCCATTATACAGAAGGTGGCATTTGTTTGTATTTAGGGTCATAAAAGATCATTTCTCTGCCAAAATCAATGTGTAAAGGCAATCTCTTCTTCACATACCACTGCTACCCCTTATTTGTTGTATCATATTAGTCACAATAGCTCAACATTATCCTTGATATTAAAGATACCTTTTTCCTCTTTGAAGTCTGAATGATCTTTTAATGCTTAAATTTTGTTAAAATAGAACAATTCACATGTTTGCATTGTCCTCTTTGAGTCTGTATTTATGTTTTTATGCCTGTGTGTATCCCCATGTGGAGGACTTGATTGTTTAGTAACCATCCATGATTTATCATGTAGATAGCTTAGCATCAAGCTGTATCTGACCTCAACATGATGGAGCGTGTTATCCTTGGTATCCAAGGGAAATGACTTCCAGGATCTCTTACAGATACCAAAATCTGTGGGTCCCCAACTGTCTTATAGAAAATGGCATAGTATCTACGTATAATTTATGCATGCCCTCCCAATACCTTAAATTATCTCTGGTTCACTTGTAATATTTAGTACAAAGTAATTGATGTGTAAATATTGTACTGTGTTGCTAATATAATAAAACAATTATATACTGTTTCAGTAGAGATGCAATTTTTCTTTCAGTTTGGATCTGTTGTTGGTTGACTCCATGGGTATAAAACCCACAAATATGGATGAGTACTATATTTCTTTGTTTAAATAAATTGTATTTTACCTTATTCTAATTTTGAGAAAAGTCTTCTTTAGGTCTCTGACATTCCTGAGTTGGATGAGTTATATTATTTCAGCAGGAATAGGTAGCCATGCTTTTCTGTTTACATGCAAACCCAGTCTATATAATAGGGTTTTGGTTCAAGATGGGTTGAGGATTTAAAAATATGTATCTGGAATTCTTTCTATGTGATTGATAGTTCAACTTTGCTTTGATGAAACCAAGATTTTATTAACACACACCTGAAAGTTAGGGATAGCTTTAGGCTCATAAATGGCTGGATATAGGAATTAAAGACTCTTTTGTCTATATTGGCTTTATCTCTTTGGTCAGCCCCATATGTAGTAATTTTAGTGTGTGTGAATTTTCTCTTACCGTGTAACAAATTACCAAAAGCTTAGAGGATTTAAACATCTATGTATTGCTTACAGTTATATGAGTCAGAAATCTGGGTGAAGTCAATGGAATTCTGTGCTCACCATCTCAGAAAACAGATGTCAGGACATTGTTCAGGATGAGGATGGGTTCTTATCTGGAGGTTCTGGAGAAAACTTTGTATTCAAGCTCATTTACATTATTGCATCAATTTAGTTCCTTGTGGTTGTAGTACTGTGATCTCTGATCCCTTGCTTCTTGTCAGCTGGGTAGCTCTCAGTTTCTAGAGGCTGTCACATTTCTGCTTATATGGCTGCCTTTATCTTTGAAACAGTAACACACTAAATCTTCTTATGCATTAAGTCTCTTTGAAGACATCTTCTGCCACCAACTGGAAAAAAACTCCCTCTTATGAAGACCTCATCTGATCAGATCAGGCTTACCCAAATGCTTTCCGTATCTTTGATTAAATGATTTAGGAATTAATTAGATCTGCAAAGCACTTTCATAGCAGAACCTGTATTAGCGGTTGATTGACTAACCAAGATATAGGAATCTTGGAGATCATCTGTAGGGTTCTGCCTACCACAGAGTAGAATTAGAATCTTTCCTTCTATCTAGCTGTAAAACTAGAAAGATCTAGAAAGTGCCATATATGAGCCTCATTTATATGACTTGGGGCATTTGTCCATTCTTAAATAGTTGCTGACTTTGGACTTTGGCATGGATGATTGGCTAGACCGTGGCCATATTTCCCGTTTTGAAGCTGGGAGTGATGTTCTCAGAAAATGGGTAATTGGATCCTAGTCTCTGGGAATGTGATCTCCAAAGTAATTTTCCTCTCTGCTGGACCACTGCAGGGTGCCACTTGGCATTTTTCAGATACAGTTTTTGAGGTTGAGATAGTGACCTTGCTCCCCTATCAAGGTTTCTTCCTCAGCAAGAAGTGTTCTATGATTCATTTAATTTTAGTCATCTTTTGTTGTCAGTGCCAGCAAGGACATCCTGTAGCTAACATCATTTTTGTGTGAGCTCTATTTCTAATTCCCAGTTGAACGAACTACACAGCAAAGAAACTCTGAACTGCTTCCAGGCCTGGTTTTTTTCTGCCCCATTATTCAGAGGCAACTATCAAACCTGGTTGCTGGCTTTCAGGAAAATCAGGTTTATCATCCTTTCCCTCAGGGGTATCTTTAGAATGCTTTGGCAGAAAAGGTGGAGCAATGCCAGTTGCTGCCCATTTTCTTTCTTGTCTGAGAATTAAGTTGGAGAAACATCAGATGTATTGGGTAGAGCAGAGGTGCTATGGTAAGACTTGCTATAGCCAGTGCATGTGTGCTTGTCTTCTGCTTTCTGAACTTTCCTGTCTGTCTCATTCCACTCCGGCTTTGTCCCAGGGGTCCCTGCTTTTTCCACTAGCATGGCATCGCCATCCTTTTCCACTACTCACTCCTTCATTTGTCCCTCTTTACATTACATAAATCTTACTCTCTTATGGAAGGCTGGCATGGCACGTATCCAGTTCATGGCGCCAAGAGTCAGCCTGTTTTGTGGTTCTCATTGCTTTGTAGTAAAAGGATAAACAATAACAGTAGATGAAGTGAACTTTTCATGAAGCTAATCTCTATGAACAACTCTTTAATTTAGACTTTTTCTTAAAATTTTTATTTTTTGATGAGATTGATATAGGAAAAATGATCCCAGACCTCCAAATGATATGGGGGAAATGAAACTCTCAACCTACTATATGTCCAGCGCTAGTTCATGTTCTCTAAAAATAAAAGAATGAATTTTAGGAACAACGGAGGGTAAGAGCAGGATATATTTATTGAGAGAAAGAAAGCTTCTGTCTGAGGGACAGAAGAGGACCCGAGCGGGTTGCCAAAGACTCTGTCATTTTTAGGGACTTTTATACAGTAAAACCATGAGGTTAGATGGGTCCAAGGCGGGGGAAATGGGAACCTGCAAGGTGGGCATAAGGTGGGACATAACTACAGTTAGCCAGTAAGATTAATTGCTCAGGTAAAATTGATTAGATCAAGGACAAATGAGGAAAGGAGTCACGTAGTAAGCGGGGATGCTTAACAGCAGTGACTCTTCCTGTAGGGGGTTGAGATGCTGACTCCTGACTTCCTCAGGGTGGTAGAGAACTATTTGGACTGTTGACCCTTAGGATGCAGTTGTATTTGTTTTGCTTTTTGTCTTGATATCTGGCCCACAGCAGGAGGTGTCTGTCTACTCAGAGGTTACAAGGTATCTGAACTTCTGCACTGGTTCCTTTGAGGGCCTAGCCCTATCTGACTGCCTATAATATTTTGTCTAACTCAGTTTTCCTGTAACAAAATGACCAGGAGAAGTTGGTTTGTTTTCCACATGATCTTCCTTGATGAAACATAAAGCTGACAGCTTTTCACATACATAGTCCGTACCCCATGCCATTACTGCCTTCTGAAAAATATTACTGCTCATCTCAGGATGACATTTTGCCTGAGAGCTGTGACCTTCTGTATATTTTTTACCTAATTAGTAATTTTTTTCAGCAATACTTTTTGACAAATAAATGTGTATCCAGTTCTAGGTGTGGGGAGTCAGGGATGCAGTGGAAGAATGAGTTTTATATTCCCCACTCTTCAGAGCTTATGATGATATGAATCAATTTTAAACGTAATATCCTAGACCCTGACTTTCCTAGCGTTGTCGTATTTTGCCCTTTTTTAAGATATTTTTGGCTCTTCTAGGCCTATAAAATTCAAGTTATGAGGCAGAAAAAGCTGAAGTTTCTTGTTTTCTAACAAAATGTGAGTATTTAAGGAAGTAGCTGACACTTTCCAGTTCAACCTGTCATCCTCAAAGACATAACTGCATCATTTATTTCATGTACCATGTGATTTTATGATTTCCAGGAGAAGAGCTATTGATTTCAAGTTTACATTGAAATTTAGAAATTGAAGGGGTTAAAGTAGTGTCATCAGGAACAAGAAAGGACCCACGTGCCAGTATAGGTAGGAAAGATGGCTGCTGACACAGAATGACCTGGAATAAGGACTCATTGGGCCTCTCCTGAACTTACTTCCTACCAAGTTCAGTTTTCAAGCAGAGTATATTTTAGGGCTGAAAGAAAATGGAATGAAAACAGCCACAGTGGAGTAATAAGGACACAGACTAGGACACAGAGTAGCTTCATGGACTTCACCCTATGAAATATAATTAACATTCTGAAATAAAAAAGCATTTGCTAGACGGTGTATCCATCTTAACACCTGTGTTTCTGGATAGCTAGGTACCAATAACTGCAATGAGAAACAATTCAAGCTTACTCCATGAGTTGCAAATGAGATCTTTCCTACTTTTAGAACAAAAATCGATACCTTACTGTCTAGTAAAGCTTAGTCCCAATTAATAGCACATATGAGATTACAAAACTGTATTTTCTCCTAAACATCTTGCTTTTAATGTTTATTCAGTAAAGTGAACACAACAAAGATATTACAATGAAGCGAAAGTAGGTACAGGACTCTCCCTTCTCAGGTTGAAATCCTTTAACTGAGAGGAACTGTGGTTTATATTGTTGTGTGTTATGGCTAGATTGTCCTTGTTTACAAGGAAATACTTATGCGATCCACAGAGAACTGGATCCTTTTGTCAATAATGAGCTCCTTGAAGTGAATAGCTTCTTCTCTGAAGAAGCACAAAAGGAAGGTAGGGTGTGCTGGGCTGAGCTGTCGTGCTGTGAAGCATGCTGGGACATAAGCCATAGGATCCCCAGAGGGATTAGCCAACAACTCAGTGTCTCTAGGAAAATGATACATTTGACTTTTCCTGTGGGAGACAACTTGAGCGGGTCCCCTTGAATGCAGAACAATTGTTGCAACTTTGATCATATCGAAACTTATTTCCTTATATGTTGATGTATACAGAGCTGACTATGGTATTTCCTTCTCTCTTCAACTGGCTCTAAGCATTGCAAATAAGGCTAGCTGAGGTACTGATATGTAATCTCTAAAGCCATCCGGCAGTGTCCTGTTGCCTCCCATAGTGGTCTCTATAAAATGTACAGGCACAGCGGGATGGCAGAGCCAGTGAGCTCCAGGAATGTCAACTGGGTATGAGCCTCAAGAAAGAGGCTATGAGTCCCCAGGGCATAAAAGTTTACATATCAGAAGCAGGTACTGGTTTGTAGTCTTTAAAGCCATCAGACAGTGTCCTGTTTCCTCCCATAGTGACCTTTGTAAGATGTATAAAGCACAGCGGGATGGCAGAGCCAGGAATGTCAACTGGGGATGAGCCTCGAGAAAGAGTCTGTGAGATCCCAGGGCATAAAGTTTGCATATCAGAACCTGAAGCAACAGCCTCCTAAAACAATTCAGTTGCTATCTTGATTGGGTTGTACAAATTGAGCCCCTTGCATATCTTCATCTGCATTTTGCAGAGATACCTTTCTCACTACTTTGCTAGCCTGCTCAAGTTACTCACATAGTTCCCGCCATCCTCACTGTCACTCATCCTCAAGCCACCTCCTTGCTTCACTAGTTAATAAAATCTGGGAGAGGCCTAGGATCAAGGCCTTTGTCCGCATGTCCTCATGAGGATTGGACTTAGGACCCCTTGACTGCCCTTAACCTGGAATATGTCTTGGAATCTTTACTCTCGCCGTGGGTTGCATTGGAGGTGGTAGTTTGGAATTAACTTACAGGGATTCCAATAACATCTCAGTGGATTTATATATATAACTTCTTGGATTGTGAGGAAGACCAGACAAAGGATTTCAGTACTTGGATTACTGTGTTCAATATTTGGGGCTACAATATTTTCCTTATAGCCCTTAACATTGGAGGAAGTCCCATTTTGTTTGACAGGAGTATCCAGAATCCCAGGGCAGGAGTTTCTAAGTCAACTCTGTCTTGATTCTGACCACTTTATACTTCCTGCTATGGGCATCAGGCTCTCAATTTATCCACTCATTTCCCTCTCATGGCAAGAGCACAGTGAGTGGCAGAGGGCTGAGACTCAAGGAAAAGCTATTGTCCCTGGTACAGGTAGAATTCAGTAGGCAACCAACATAGCATTTAGAGTGGGCCAGGGCCCCAGATAATAGGGCGATATTACTCAAGACATAGACCTTGCACCTCTTACATCAAAATGATTCTGCCCAAGACCTAGTGAATCAAAATCTTTGGGAGTAGTGCCTGCTTGAGAATGTACATCTTTTATAAACTTCTCAGCAATTATTTTAGTGCTTTAAATTTTCTGAATCAGGGCAGCAGGCAGGTAGGGAAGCACTGAAATTGAGTACTCAGAGGGTATTCAATTTCAGGTAAATGGTCCAAAAAATAACACTAGTCAATAATGACAAACTTTTTTTATTGATTGGCTTTTGTTCTACACAGTATATTCAGATACAGCAGTGACTAAGAGAGACATGGTTCCAGTGCTCATGGAGCTACAAGAGCCAAAAAAAAAAAAAAAAAAAAGGTGAAGAATCAATAAAATTACATATTGTAATGTGTTAGGAAGGAAATAGCATATAAACAGAAAAATTAGCGAGATCCTGTTTAGTTAGATGAGGAAGTCAAAATTGGAATGTTAATTTGATGAAAATTGGACCGGAAGTGCTATAGCGGAATAGGACCTGGGGGCCTAATGAATTCAGGATAGGGAGAGGTAAATTAACAAATAGAAAGGAAGGGTTCTGTGTTTTTGAGGGTGTGTGTATGTTGGGGGTTAGTGGGAGTTTATACTGATGGAACATGAAAATTGAGGCAATAATAGTGGTAAGTAAGTGTTTTGGGAGTCATTTGTATCCCCAATTTTGAGTAGGTTTCGTATTTGATTTGCTTCATATCACTAAACAGTATCCATGTATAGTTCTTGGAAAGATAAAGGGATGGGAGAGGGGCACTAAACCCCTTCATGTGAAACTGTCCTTGCTGTGCAACTGGTGAACGGCAGACAAAAGCACTTGAAAATAGTTTTGAACCACCCAGCCTGTGTGGGTGTTCTGTATCCCAACTCAACTACAGTGGGACCTGAGTAATTGTAGAGAAGAGAAAATGAGTATTTTCCAAAACAAGATACATATTCTCCATTACGTAAAAAAGGAAAATTAGTATTTAGAAAACCACATCTGGGTTTCACAGACTTTTCTCTGACTTCTTTCTTATCCAGGTGTGATGGTTGGAGAAACAGAGGCAGTTGTGGTTTTTTGGAAGATCAGTTAGCCCTTACTCCATTTTCCTGCAGATTCTAGGCATCCATCTGTGCAGACTTTGGAAGCAGACCGGGGGAAGGATTAACAGGCTGGCCTTGAGTGATTGGCTGGAGGCAGCATTCCTGCAGGGAGTGTAAATCCTATAAGAGAAGGGCTGGCTTGAGAAAGCACTCTGACCACATGGAGTTATTGTTCTTCTGTAGGGGGGAATGTTGTTCTTGCATTAAAGATCACTAAATTGGTCATCATTGAGTAGTGAACGTTTGTCATTCCCTGGAGTCACCATTTCTTTCATTCATAGCCCTGTAAAAATAGAAAGGGTAGATTGAAACCTTATAGGAAGGGTCCAGTGTCAGTCTCTTATCCTAGAGCCTGGTACAGTTCTTTGTACACTGAAATCCACCTGAGCCTGGGAGCTGCACTGTGCCATTGTTTCTGTGGGTGGGACTTGAACCCTATGTGTGTAGTATGAGACACCTCTCGGCCTTCTTGGGGTGGCTCTATGGGGCTGGGTCTTGGTAAGTCAAACTAAATGTCTCCTTTTTCTGTTGGAAAGACGCCTATGTGGCAGTGGAATGCATTGTTCATTGGTCAGTCCCCATCCTCTTGTCTTGGGTTCCTTGGTCATCAGGAGATGTGTATCCTTTTATGGTCCCATCCCATGTAAGGTGTCCAAGACCACACCCTCTTTTTGGATGGACTTATGAGTGTCTTGTTGTTCTGAATGGCCAATTTTCCTTGGGTAATTGGACAGTACAGGATTAGGACAAGATGAGGTTGAGAACAAATGGTCTGTGGAGTTTCTTCTAGTTTGTCTTCTTGTCCTCTATTTATACCTGCTGTATTTCCTTCTACTTGGATATCTTATCTCTTGAGATCCTCATCTTCTGTCTCCTATTGCTTTAAGCTTTGTTCCAGCTAGTACCTTGGAGAGGAATAAACCAGCCGTGCAAATAGATCTCCATTGATACTCAGATGCTTGCTCAGACTGGTACAAGAGAGAGAAACTAGCAGAGACAGATGGAGAAGAACAGCTGGTTGATATTTGTAGCCATTGTAGGGTCACGACATTATCCCTCACCCCCCACAGAAGACCAGAAGACTGATTCTGAAGTTTAATGTAGTCTTATGCAGTGAAATCCTGTGTTTCTTTCTGTTGCACGAACCCCTGCTTCAGTTCCTTAGACACAGTCAGAGCTCTTCTCAAAGGCCTCTGGGGTTTTCCCGTTCTCGTTCTGACCAGAGTCTGAGCCTGCAGTGTGTGCCATATGCTAGTGCGCTGCAGAGCCTGCCCATGCCTGCCCTCTTTCCAGCCACAGAGAAGCCCTCCCAGCAGGTGCCACTGTGAACGTTAGTTTTACCTCTTTTTGCAGATGAAAATTCAAGGGCTGGAATAGCTAGGATGCTTGTCCAAAGTCAGACATAGTGCATAGCAGAGCCGACGCCCGCTCTGGTTCCATGGAAACCTGAAAGCTGTGCCCTTTTTAATTTCTTAGAACAGACAAGAGCCCTGAAGAGTTACTGGTACCATACATTAAAAATAAATGAGAGGTAAATACCCACTCCCTTTCACCTATTGTCCTTCAGAAAATAATTATTGTGAAATATATATAATATAAAATATGCCATTTTAGCCACTTTTTAGTTACTGCCTTTAGGCACATTTGCATTGCTGCCTCCATCATCTATCTCTAGACTGCTCTTCATTATACAAAGTTGAAACTCTATACCCATGAAACAGTAACTCCCTATCTTCCCACTACCACCAGCCTTTGAGAACTACATTCTACTCTCTGTCTTTAAGAATTTAATACTTTAAACATCTTACCTAAGTGAAATTATACAGTTTAAGCTTTTGTGACTGGCTTAGTTCACATAGCATAAGGTCCTGAGGGTTCATCCACATGGTAGCAAATGTCAGAACTTCTTTCCATTTTTCACGCTGAGTAATATTCCATTGCGTGTAGTATAACACATTTGTTTATCCACTCATCTACATGGACACTGGGTTGCTTCCACCTTGATTTAGTTTGCAAAGGCTACCACAGCAAAATACCACTCACTGGGTGGGTCAAGCAGAATTGTATTTTCTTGCAGATTTGAAAACTGGAATCGAAGATCACAGTGCCCCTGCTGTTAGTTTCTCCAGGGAACTCTCTCTTAGGAGAGGGGTACTGGCAGTATCAGATTCCCTTGGATTTGCTGACAGTTGTCTTCTGGTGTGGCCTTCACGTGACCTTCTGTCTGTGTAAGCATCCCTGAGGTCTCTTCCTGGAAGGACAGCAGTCATACTATACTGTGTTAGGTCCCATAGGGGACCTGATTTAAATGTACCCACCTTGTTAAAGTTCCCGTCTCCACATACAGTCATGTTGGAGAGTAGAGCTTGAACACATGAATGATAGAATGACAGAATTCAGTCCATGATGCATCTCCTGGCTGTTGAAATGCTATGCACGTTGGTGTTCAAATAATGGTCCATATCTCCACTTTAATTCTTTTGCATGCATACTCAACAATGGAATTGCTAGATTACATGGTAATTCCACTTGTAATATTTTCAGGACCTGCCATGTGATCCTTCCATAGTGGCTGCAGTATATCACATTCCCATGGCATGTTGCTAAATCCTCAGGGTAGTTTTGTTGTTTTTCAGAGGTCACTGTACATTCCAAGGCCCTGCAGGGAGAAACTTGCCTGAAATCATTCTTTTTACCTGCCAGGTGGTTGGTTACCAACTCATAAATCCTTCCAGAAACGTGGTGCCCTTGCTCCTTCTGCACTTCCTGTCAGTAACCTCTAGCTTTTGCTCCCACACTTGGCTGCTGGGGAAACATCCCAGAAAGGAGGAGGATGCCATAAAAATGTCCGTGTCTAAGGCAGGTACTTTATGTGAGCTGTGGCTCTCCAGTAGCAGCCTCTGAGGCCTGACAAAGTTTGTGTCAGATGCTGCCCTATCCAGGTACAGCAGAGGGGGAATCCCAAGTTGACTAAGATGCCTGCTGCTTTCAGAATGGCTGAGCACAACAGATTTAAGACTCAGTGAGCAACTTTTAGAACTCTAAATTCACACATTACATCCACAGGATGGGTGAGAAAGAGAGAGACACAGAGAGAGAGAGAGAGAGAGAGAGTGTGTGTGTGTGTGTGTGTGTTGGTATTGTGTGGGAGGAGGGAGTTGGGCTGTGAGAAGTTGTTATAATAGATGTTTAAGTGAGATAAGGTGTAAGGTTGTATGTGGGGTAGAGATGTGTGTGTCTGGGGGATAGGGTGTGAAGAAGTGGGGGTTGAGTGTGAAGGTATTGAGGATGTAGGAAGTTTGGGGGGGAATGTAGGGCACTCTAGAATGGGTTGTATGTGTGGAATAGGAAGAAGAGTGTGGTGGTTGGTGTGAGTGTGTGGAATAGGGTGTGAGAATATGTAGAAGTTGAATATGAGAATGTTTATGGTGTAGGGTATGAGAGATAGGAGGAGGGTATATAGAGTTTGGCAAGAGGATATTTGGGAGGTAGGGTGTATGGAGTAGGACTTAAGGATGCAGGAATTTGGATATGAGTGTGTGTGTGTGTTCAGTAGGGCATAAAGGAGGAGGGAATGAGGTTGTCTGTGAAGTCAGGGCAGAGCTGTGAAGAAGGGGTCCCGGTACATGCGAAGTGGGGTGTGTAGAGGGGAGAGTATGTGTAGCAGAACACATAGTAGGAGAAGGACCAATTGTTCTGCTCCCTGTGGCCATCCTTACCAGAGCTGGAGCTGGGTGAATGGAAGAGTTTCTGAGACCTGCAGAACTTTTCCATTGTGAGGCAGCAGCACCCAGCCCCAGCCTCAGGTATGACTCATTTTCACCTGGTTGGGGAAGTCAGTTTGCTGGGCATCTGCATCATGGCAGATAATGTGCGTCAGTCTGTATGACTTGTTTTTACTAAGAACATGGGAGAAATTTAAAATGAGTAATGAAGGAAGTGGGCAGGAGGTTGCATTGGGGGCTATGAAAGATAAACTGCTTCTCCCTCAGTGGCTAAGGGAATGGGGTTGCTTCCCTTGATCTTGATACAAGGCAGCCACAGCCATCCTAGCCCATTTGAGGAAAGTAACTTTAGAAGACAGGCACACACAGCACGGCTATGGGAGCCCATAAGCCCCTCCCAGATGCCAAGCGGCCTCTGCAGCAGTAACTCTTTGTGCACTGCGGTTTGCTGCAGTCTTTGCATTGGAAGGACAGTGGCTTTTATGAATGGTAGCCTGGGAGGGGCCTAATGTCATGGGCTCCTGATGTCAGCGCAATGAATGAAGCACTTGCAAAGCGTAAAACCTCAGCACTTGGAAAGCAGATACCTTTTCAAGATTGGTCCTCCAGATGCAGCGACTCTCGCTGATGAAATCACCAGTCCCATGTGTCACCGATAATCCATACACATTGAGATTTAAATGAGGCAGAAACTGAGGCCGCATGTGGAATAATGCGCATCTGATTCAGGCATAACCAGCTTCTTTCCAGTGGCAGCTGCAGCCGGGACCCTCTTCCTTCCCGGCACTGGGGAAAGGTGCCGGTAGGAGCAGCAGACCACTGTTGTGTGCTAGGCATCTACTTAGCTGCCCTGATGTTTTGCTTTTGTTGGCAGAATTCTTTGCTGAAGCTTCAAGCCCTTGAATCTGATTTGTGCTCTTCATTCTTGCCAAACCAGGAAGAAGCTGCCCAGGTGCACGAAGTCAAGGACCCAGCCACAACATCAAGCCAGAGCGTGCCGGCTGATGGAGCAGATTCTGCAGGTAAGAGGCAGGGGTCTGGGATGGCCCGTGTTGTACTCTCAACATAGTTCAGCCTCTTGCTGTTTCATCGTCCACCTGTACCTTTAAGGGAAATGGTGCAACATGAAAGCCCAAGTGTTGCCCAGGGGGAGCCGGAGTGGAGTAGGAAGAATTAGGATTGCTTCAGCAGATCTCTCTGGCTGGGGCCAAGAGTAAGACTTCTGTAAATGAGTGTCAGTGAAAGCACCTGTCACAACTTCTTGTCCTCAATTTTCCTATTCATTCCCCTTCAACAAAGGAGTGGTGTGTTATTCTGTATCCCTGGATCTACATACTCTGTGCTATCTTGAAACTCATGATATTTCTGAGGTATGGAGTGATGAGGGAGTTTCAGCAGTGCTACTCCCTGTCTTCTGTTACTGTCTGTAAGATGATCCACCAATACTGGGAAGAGAGGAGTGAGTGCTCCATCGTTGCCTCATTCTGATCCTGTATCTTTATTCTGTCTCAGTTTATTTTTACACTGATTTCCATGTCAAAAAGTAAAATATGAGTCTGTTTTATGTCAGTTTCTCTAGTTGTAATCCTGGGAATGGTAGATTGACTAACGAACAGAAAGAAGGTTTAGAGAGGAAAGAAACATTAATTTACATGAGTAGAAATGAGAGTGAAGCTTATGTGTTTTAATACATGTTGATCAGAGACTTGCAGACTTCTTTCTGGATAGATAGTAGAAACAAGCTTAGGTGAGCTTACTTCATGAGTGGTCTTTATCTCTAGGCATTGAAAGAAGAGATTTAAAAAGATGATTTGTTGCAGTGCCATTAACAATAATATGTTTAAGACCTTGCTGTTCAAATCAGTGCTAGGTGGTCTAAGCTGATGCAATAGTCATCTCCAGTGTTGGAATGTATACTTTTAATAATAGTGGCTAATAGGAGCAACTAAGGGCAGGTACTGTATTCTTATTGTTTAAAACTTTCAATGATCCAGGCCTTTTAGCCACTTTCTATATATTATATTAAATCCTTTAAGTGACCTCTGAAGTACTACTCTTAATAAAGACACTGAGGTCTAGTATATCATTGCTGGTAAGTGGTAACTTACCTCTGTGTGGATATGCATCATTGGCCAATTGGCAGTCCCTGTTGCCTGAAGAGCTCTCCTACTCTGTTAGCCACTATGTTTGGAGGAGATGCAAGGAAAACAGGGCAGTAAAACACTTAAATATTTGAAAGATTAGGAATTTATGTTAGGTTATTAGCAGCCTTTTTTCTTCCCCCAACCCCATACCCCACTACTTCCAAACAAATAACATACAAAACACATAAAGAAGTATCAAGCCAAATGCAAATTAACTCTTGAATTATCCAATATTTTTGGTTAGCTGTGTAAGTATCTAGCAAACAGTGTTTGGTATTTGTTACATGTTGTGTATAGATTTACTTTCTTTTTAAAAATAATGAAACCATGACTTTAACTTCCAAATATTAAAAATAGCTTTGCATTTTCTCATTCTGGATGAGTAGAATTTGGAATGAACTTATTAACATTCCTTGTAAAATAGAAACAAATATTGGGTTTATGTAGGGGTTGCTCATGCAAAGAAGCTAGAAATACAGTCTATGTTAAGTGTCAAATTATAGAAATTGGTAGAAGGCTTATTACAGAAGAGGCTTGTGGATTGGATGCTGAATTTAACAAACTGTGGATAAATGTGAGGTTCCAGGACCCTTCTAGGAGAATCTAGAATATAAGACTCTAGAAACATCTAGAATATTAGATGTGTTCCATGACAGCCTTTCTGTTTGGCAGGGACATATACTGTCAGAGTGACAGGCATTTGTAAAATGCTTTCATGATTTATGTTATGGGATGATTTGGTCTCACTGGCTTCTAAGAGTTTACTCTTCATAAGAATGCACATGAATTCTAATTCATGTGTCACTCAGAAGAAAAAAATTTATGCTCAAATCTGCAATTCTTAACCTGGGGCTTCTAAATGGATTTCTCAAGTGATCTTTGAGTATTTTGGCACTGTAGGGTTTTTTGTGGGTAAGTCCCTGGTGAGATGATGATTGCATGAGATTAGCACAGATGGCCTTAAACCCATGAAAGATTACAGTAATTTCAAAACAGTTTTGTCTTTCTTAAAGTCTAGTATTTAGCTCTGAGTCTTACATATATATAAATAATCAGTTGTTAATTGTGGAGGCCTTAACAAAGACAAAAGTTCACAAAATGATTTTTATAATAGTATCTGGGTGCAATGTACTACAAACTGTTAAGAGCAAGCATCTGTAAATACAAGTTGATGCCATTTAAATAGGCTCAAAACTCACTTTAGACTTAATTAAGGCATGACTTGGTATAGTTAATTAACTTTTGCAAGGGACATCTGGAATAATGGTCTAAGCAAAGTTTAGTAGGCTGTGTGTTTTAAGATCAAAATATTGGACCTTAATTTGGGTTTATGAGTTGCAAAGATCTTTCTCACAACTAGTATGCCATATTAAATGCTTTCTATACTAGAAGTATATGGACACTGTCTTCTCAGTAATGTTCTAGAGTTTTCTTCATGTCATAATCACCAGGAAGGTTTTCTAACATGGATATTCCCAGGTTTATCTTTAGGTGATCTGAAGAAGAGTCCTGGAATCTGCATATTTCATAAACAGTCTCAAGTATTGGGGTCTACTTGTTAAGTGGAGTGTCGTAAATCAGTCAAGTTCTGTGTCACTGTGCCTTATCTTAGTTTCATCAGTGAGAAGCTCACAGACTATATGGCACTTATCAATCCAGACCAGTTGGCTCCACCCACTTCAGGAGGAAAAATGTGCTTATGCATCATATCCACAGCCTGAAACTGTATGGGACGGAGACATGGAAGGGGGATGGAGACACGGAAATATTCCAAGGATATAGTGGCTATTAGGAAAAGTAATGGAGGGAGAACCAAATGAAAGGATAGCTTGTGGGCTTTACCCAAGGTTGACAAGGTGGCATGGTTGACCACTGTCACATTTTTAGTACATAGAATATCACCTGATGACAAATTCTCAGAGCCAGCTAATGAGGACAGTTGTTTACTAGATTTCTAGGTTGTAAACCATGCAATGTGAAACAGAAACTGTTGTAAACTGAATCCTGTGTCCCCCCAAAATTCATATGTTGAAATCTAATTCCCAATGTGACACTACTTAGAGGTGTAACCTTGGGAAGATAAATCCTGGGGACGGAAGCCTTGTGCAAAGGATTAGTGTGCTTGTAAGAAGGTCATAGAAAGCTACCTTGGTCTCTTTATAATGTTTGAGGATAGGAGAAGTCAACCATCTGAAAGCTGGAAGTAGGCCCTCACCAGAATCTGACTAAACTGTACCCTCACCTCAAAATTCCAGCATCCAGAGTTGTGAGAAAGACATTTCTCCTGCTTATAAAGCCACTTGCTTTATGGTAAATGGTTGCAGGAACTTAGTCTAACTCAGAAAGAAACCCACAAAATAGCTAGGTTCAAAAATCTTTCTAGATGTATCAGTAGCTGCAATAGCACAAATAAATATTTCCTCTGTGGCATTAGTAAATATCTCTTCTGTGTCACTGAATAGGAAATGGAAGGAGTATTGTCTTTGTAATGGCTTGTCATTTTTAGAGTGTTCGGGACTGTTTGACATCCCACATGGCCAAGCATAACCCTATTCTGTCTCACCATGGATGATCAATGGTGTGTGGAGGTTTTAACAAAAACTCATCAGAAATAACCAGAGATCTATTACTAGAAATACTGGCTCTGAAACAACACTTAATTAAATTTTTTTACACTTGGATTTTCAGATTGAATTTTCCATTTGGGCAAGCCTGTATATTCATAGTCAGTTTTCTCATTACTGGGACAAAATTCCCAACACCTGTGACTTGAAGGAAAGGTTTATTTTTGTTTTCAGTTTCAGTGGATTCATGAATCCATGTTTTTTTTTTTTTTTTCTCCAAGGCAGAAAACATGTGGAAGAATGGCACAGTAAGTAAATCTGTTCATAGCACTGTGGCCAGGAAGCAGAAAAGGGAGGAGGTAGAGACAATGAAACTGCTCTCCAAGTCACACCCACTGTGACCTACCTGCCCCTTCTTATTACGCCCCATCTTTGAGTGTGAGACTGTTGGGGGACGTTTTATATCTAAGCCATAGCAAACATTACTGTGATATGCAGTCTATAATTATTCTCATAAAGAATTCTACGTAATCTGCAAGTTTGCTCCTAATGTTGAATTTGAAGTGAGGCAAAGCCAGAGGGAATTTAACCTTTTCTCTCATATTTCAAGACACTTTCCACTTGACCAGGAGTTTCCAGTTAGAGTGCTTACTAAAGTTATAGATGTATGTTTCCTACCTTAAAATGTAAAATTAAGATTTAGAGATGAGGCCTGAGAATCTTTATGTGGGAAAAGAACCCCTGGTGATACTCTTGTGCAAGGAGATTCAGGAACATTTTCCAGAACACAGTGGCACACCAGAGCTGCTGTGAAATGTGTGCCTCATTTATAATTAGATTACTAGAATAGGAAAGCATTTCAGGTTTCCTACTAGGTGTTCTGATCATACATGTAATGTGATTCTTCATTTGATCTGAGGGTAGCCCTAGGAAGGTACTTTATTACTTCAAAGGTACAGAGGGACAGAATTCCTACATCTCTTTTAGAAACTTTATTCTAGGGCTGAGTATGTGTCTGGATTTGTGTGTGATTTTCAGTTCTTCTTGAAACTTTTCATATTTTCAGTTTGTACATCTGTTGCTTTAACATGGAAAGTAGTACATCATTTATTTGTCCTAAGTTGGTTCCTTTAAAATACTGATTTCTCCCCCTCCATTGGTAGCACTATAGAGACCTGTTGCTTGTCACAACTGCAAAATGTGGAATGGGCACTGCTGGTATCCAGTGAGTACATGCCAGTGATTCTGCTACACATCCCTGCCCCCAATGAAGAATAAGCCAATCTCCAACATCCCTAATGCTGAGGAGCTGCAAACACTCATTAACGTATTTTAAATGAATAACATCAACATTAGCTAAAAATGGCCTCTTTGTTTGCATCAGAAAGTATTGCAAGGATTCTCTCATTTTATCTTCCCAAGAGCACTATGAAGTAAGTTTGTTGTTATCTCCAAATTAAAGATGAGGGCAACTTGCTGAAGGTGCTGTAGTTACTGAGTAGTGGAGTCTTTGGAGGAAAGGAGAGGATAGAGTAGTGGTTGCAGTCTAAATTCTTCACCATGTGGCCTGAACATTAAGTATTCTGCAACTCTACAGTTTGAAATTAAGTTGAGATATATATATATATATATATCTTTCAAATGGAAGAAAGCATACTCTTCTTGGGATTGCTGCAATAATTATGTGGCATAACACATATGAAACTTTTCACAGACCACCTATATTGGTTACTTTTCTCTTGTTTCTGGAACAAAATACTTAACACCCAAAATTAAGGAAGGAAAGATTTATTTAGCTCACTGTTTGTGGAGGTTTCAGTCTGTAATCAGCTGGCTCCAAGGCAGGGTGGCATGGCACAGGGGCAACCATTCATGGCAGCAGAAAATGGCAAAAGCAGCAAGAGCAAAAAGGGAGGAGCATGGAGAGAAGACTCTTTCTGTTGTTTATATTGTAGGTAGGCTCCCCACTGTAGGATGGGTGTAGCACTCACACCCATAATCCCAGGATTAGACCATAAATCAATCACAAATTATAGAAACCTGCCCTCATGACTATATGAGGCTTTGGGGGGACACTCAGACATAAACCACAATACCACCATTGGTAAATGCTCAATAAACGTTAGCTGTTATTGCTTGTGTCTAGATGTCCCCCCAAAAGCCTCATCCAGTAGTGGTTGGATCTAGAGTGTGTAATGCTAGGATTGATTCATGGTGCAATGCTAGGCTCAAGGGCACTAGATTTAAGGGAGTGAGTGCTACCTACCATAAGTAGCCTGAATAAGATATAAGGAATGAAAAGAGCTGTGGTTATGTCCCTCGCTGCTTCGCTACCTTCTGTCCAGCATAAACTGTTTCTCCTCTGTGATGATGCCACGTGCCACCCTTCCTTGGAGCCAGGCAATTATGGACTAAAACCTCTATAAACTGTGAGCTAAATAAGCCTTTCCTCCCTCAACTTGTGGATGTTGGGTATTTTGTCTCAGCAACGAGAAAAGTAACTAAGACAGTTAGCTATCATTATTTTTAAAATGGGACATTCTTGCCCTACTCGGAATTTATATTATCTTTCTTCCCATTAGTAATGCTTGCATTTATATTCAAATACCTACTCTGTCATAATTGCTAACTACATTCAGGGTATGGAAGTGACATTTCATATCTTCCATCTAAGAGTCTTACATATGATTGACATTACATTAGTTCCCTTAAGCAAAAGATATTTATAACAGCAATAATCTATAGAGCTGATTGCTAAATAATTACCACCTATTAAAACTGAAACTACATTTGCTGCAATAAAATCTGTCTTATGCTACAAATATGACATAACTTGGTTGGTAAGATTTTACTAATAATTTTTCTCTAATGCTTTTATAAGCATCTTCGTAGTTTATAAAGGAAAGAGTGCTACATTGCCTATTGTTTTCCAAAAAAGGCATTTCTTAAGTGATTTCAATATCTTTTGGTTTTTTTGTTTTTTGTTATTTGAGACAAGGCCTTACTATGTAGTGCAGGCTGACCTCAAACTTATTGTG
The DNA here is from genome assembly GCA_004363535.1 of Dasyprocta punctata. Classification (NCBI taxonomy): domain Eukaryota; kingdom Metazoa; phylum Chordata; class Mammalia; order Rodentia; family Dasyproctidae; genus Dasyprocta; species Dasyprocta punctata. The sequence continues at coordinate 92,828 of RJWM01000183.1, read as the reverse complement.
TAGCCCAGCATGGCCTCAAACTCACAGCCATCCTCCTGCTTCAACCTCCCAAGTTCTGGGATTATAGGTATGCACCACCATGCCTAGCTTGATTTCAAAATTTATAGGTGATAGTATAATTTTTGAGGCCAGTTCCACAACTGCCTTACAGGAAGGTAATAGTCATACAGCCTAAATTGCCAGGTAATTATCTATAAAATTTTTAAAATTCAATTTTTAAGTGAGGACAAGTACTATTTTAACTGCATTATCCTATTTGTCATCACTACATCTTTTTAAAATGAGGATACTAAATTTGAAGAGGCCCAGTAGGACAAAGATATGACAACTGGAAAAAGGTGATGTTGTAGACTAAACCCAGGACACCTACTCCAGAACCCAGACTTTAAACCAGTAGACTTACAGTCATTTTATGTATTTACTTTTCATGTTTTGATACTGGAGAGTGAACCCAGGGGCTCTGCACTGAGCTTTATTCTCAGCCATTTTTATTTTTTATTTTGAGACATCTCACTAAGTTGCCCAGATGGGGCTCAAACTTGTCATCCTCCTGCCTCAACCACCCAGAGTGCTGGGATTATGGGTATTCACCAACCTACCCATCTTATTAGTCATATTTTAAAATTAATAGATTTTTTAAAAGAACAGTCTTACATTTACAGAAAATTGAGCATGTATTCCATAGATTTCTCATATACCACTCTTCCTCTGTACAGTTTTTCCATATAATATAGTAATTTAAAAAATACCTTTCTTTGGCCTATTTTGGTATCATTTTTCTATGTTTATAATGACTACACCTGCAAGTGAATAGATGGCATGCCCAAAAGCTTAGTGTCTGACACTGCGTTCAACAATTTCCAGGCCCATAATCAGTGGACAACCTCTCCTGGCCCTTCTGGCTCCTTGAGAATTGTGTTTCTGTTATTCTGTCTCTGTGGAGCTGGTGGCCCTACTTCGATTAAATTGGTTAATTCAGCCAGTCTAATGAACCCTTGAGATTAAGAATTCTAAGCTATACTTCCTTTCTGACTTGGATAAGGCTACAAAAGATATAACCTGTGAGGGCCCTGCTCCTCAAATAAAACCAAAAAAGCATCGAAACAAAATGAATGGAAAAGGTAAAACCCACAATGGAATTTTCTTCAGCAGTTTTCCTGTTGCCTTTGTGTATTCTATTTTCCTTCTATTTCCTAAAGCAGTCTGCTCATAGGTGAGAACTCCCTTTTGAAAACGATTTTGCTATCCTACTAGCAGATTTTTATTAGCTGCACTACTGAGGTAATCAATTGTGCAGGGATCAACTAGAAGATCTGGGGAAACAGGGTGGAGAACGATAAGGAGGACCACAGTTCCAGTGCTGTGTTTCTCTATACACCCAGATGGTGCTGCTAGGTCCTAGACACATACACGGATAGTGATTAGTCTTTCCCTAGCCACACAGTACAGGCAGGACATTGCTCAGCTTGATCGTTACCTGAGCAGCTGGCTTCACTATGGTAACACAGGGAGGGAAAAAGATATTCTCAGAGGTCAGATGTTGTTCCTTAGCCATTTCCCTTGGTAATTTCTCAAATTCAATGAGATTGAAAGAGGTCAACTTACATGTCTCTAGTTCCACAGATAACAAAACTAGAACTTGAATCTAGGCCCAAGCCTACACCACATGGTTTCATTTTTGAGGGAATGCCTCTTGGGACCTGTAGAATCCCTGTCATGATGCCCAGCTCTGCCTCCTCGGTGACACATTTCCTACCCCTCAACTCTCTAATACTTGTAGTGGTCATCCATGGAAGCTAGCACATAGAAACTTGCTTGGAGTGCTAGTCTCTCCCTGGGTAGAACAGCCAGCCCAGTGTAGAATCATCTTCTATCTACCCTCATTTCCACGGTGTTTCTATCAGAGTGACGAGATTTTCCTCCCAGTGGTCTGTAACCAGACAGGTTCCTCTGTTTCCCCAGCAATAGTTATTGGGATGACTTCAAGTTTACCCATGTTCTCTCTTTCTCTCTTGCCCAGAAGCCACCCCTTCAGCACCTTAGACTTAAATTCAACAGACTTAAAATTCAACCCACCATACATTAGTAATCAGATGCTTTTTGGGTTGTCTTTGTTTTTGCAGCCCTCTTTGTGCTCTGCTATCTGTCCTGAGATATACTGAATGAGAACTCTGAAGCTTGAACCTCATTAGAATCACGGACATGCTTTTGGCTCATTTAGCTTCTAAAACCAACAGAGGCTGCTGTTTGGCATTTTGGAATATATCTCATTGCTTCCTGTGAGTCTGCCATGATGGGCAAATTCAGGGCTGCAAATTAACAAATCTGTTCAGTTGAATCTCATTAGTCCTTCTTAAGTATTTGGAGATCGAGATTTATTTAAAATTTGAATTGGTTTAAAAACTCGCATTAGAAAGTTATACTCTTAAATTTGACTGACTCATTTAACATCTGTAATGTAGCATCTGTTTCAGCCTGGAGCTGCAGCCAGATCAGAAGTGGTCTCTTGGCCTTCACACACTGATGATAATTATTTCCTTCTCCAGCACCCTACTGCTCAGGGAGTGGGCTGCCATGAACACTTCAGCTTCCAGGATTAGAGATGCGGAGTCTTCTACTGCAGGCACTGGTCAGAGCTTTCCTGAATGGCATTACTGTGTTTGTACAACCTGCCTTACTGAATTTAAAGTGGAAACCATTTTAAAACCACCCTCACCTTGTTGAAAAGGTTAAATGCATGCAGAAACTCTCAGAATAAGTATGAGGACAAAATTAGTCACTCCATACATACTAAATATGGTTGTCATTATTCTTGTTTATAAATAAAAAGGGATGAGGTGCTGAGATACATTATCACTTCCCATGTTCATCCCCATGAGGGTTCCAGTGAGGTGAAACTATTTAGTGTATTTTGATAATAGTAAAATGATGGTTCTCATGGATACTGTGTTTACCTATTTCTCTACCTTGTCCTAAAGTTTCATAAAGTGTGCTATACAGGGGTTGCATGGATGCTCACTGTCAATTTTAAAAGAGATTTATTATAATGCATATTAGTTTAAAATGTAACTGGCAATCAAATTCATGACTTCTTGGTCATCATTGCTTTGCATGAAGTTGATATAAAAGGCAAGTTGAAATTATATACACACATGCATAATGCAATAATAGGTTTATGTGCATATGGCAAAAACTTCATAGGGTTTATATTTTTATTTCATCCTCATTTATCCTTATGAGGCATGTCTATAATTCTCCATGTTTAACAGATAATGAAGTTGAGGTTTATATGAATCATCATTTTCAAAGTCTCTCTTAGCCTATAGATTTAGGACTAAAAGTATATAATCTCTATTATGCTACAGCTGAGATACTTTATCACTTTCCTGCTCAAGAATACTTTTCCCCAAAAAGGTATATTAATTTGTATCTTCCTTCTATAAAGTTATGTTTGTTGTAAAAATTTTAGAAAATATGGAGAACTTTTTATTGCAACAAAAGCATTCAACATGAGGGCTATCCTCTTAACAATCTTTAGTGTACAATGTAGTATTGTTACTTAAAAGTACATATACAGCAGATCCTCTTATTTTTGTCACAGCCCTTTGAATGAGACAGGCCAAATAAGCAACCAGAGATGTTGAGAAACTGGCTGGAGTCCCACAGAAAGCATAAGCATAGCAGACTCTTGGCTCAGAGTCCCCTTCCTCTAAATCATGGTGAAGCACATCTTTGGCCCCGGGAAGCTTTCCCTTCTTTTGCGAGATAAAGTAGCCCCTCACCCCCACCCCAGAGAACCATTGGAAGCCACCTGAGTTTAACATTACCATAAGCTTCTGCCTATCAGGGAGCAGAGTCTGGGAGCTGTGGCCTGGGCTCTGTTCCCAGGATGGCAGCAGCACTGGCTCTAAATCTGCATTGGCTTCTTCTGAGAGCTCAGTGATTTTATCTACATAAATGCACACACAAATACACATGCCAGTCGATTTAATTAAATGCCTTCTCAACTCAACTGGTGAGTGTAGACAAAGAATGGAAGCACTACCAAATTATCAGTTGTTGACTCTGTTGCTTTTCAGCTGGTTGCTTGGGGATCTTTCTGGTTTGTGGCTTCCTTCAATAGTGACTTGGAGGGAAGAGAGATTAGAATGTAAATTAGGCAGCACTGGTAAATTATGTGAGTGCTCTTGGAAAACAGGCACCACGTAAATGGAGGTTTGCAATTACTATCACAATATAGATTTTTTTTTCAAGACATTCATAGCAATCTGTAATTCTGTGAAGTTATCTTTGGTTTCTACGGGTTTTAGAAACTATGCTCTTTTCCCACCTCTGCTTTGCAGTGATGTGCTAGGAACCCAAGTTTCTTTGGGCATTTTGTAGAAAACAGCAATAAAAGACTATGTTAATTTTGGCCCAGGGTCACAGCTTAGCTGAAAGTTTGAAAGTCTCTAGACTTTTCCCATTTTAATAAACATATCCAGGTCCCAGGTGCTTGCTAAAGATTATTTTTTTTCTGATTATTTCTTCTGATGCTAATTATTAGATGGAGCGATCAATAAAACAGGTAATATGAATAAAATTCATTTCTTCTTAGAATCTGGTGGTTTAAGGAAAGGGTTTTAATAGGAAACCACAAATCTCTTGGTGAATTTTGAAGGTGACTTTTACTGTGTTATGCAATGTAGTGGTGAATAAGTCTCGTTCCTATTATTCTGCAGGGCTCTTGCCAGACTGCAGCCTCACCAGCTTCAGCTGCTGACCAAGTGGGCTTCAAAGGCACAAAAAGAGGTGTTATCTACCCTCCTGGCGTACAAGCCACCAGGGAAAAGCCAACTGAAAGCAGGCGCACCTAACCTGACCTTTGATGTTGCACAAAGCAAATTACATTTCAAGTTCTAGAGAACAAGGAGCCATTCTAAATCTGATTAAGATTCTTCCGGTACTAAATTGTGATAAATGTTTATTTTGGAAAAGTGAATTGTCAGTATTTTCTGGTTCTGCTTATTCACCCAGAAAGTCTTTGTTTTCCACTATCTTTAGAGAAGTACCCTAGACATAAGAGAAAGCCTTAAATTGTCCTGACTTGTTTGCTAGGCGAAAATTGTGGTGTTTATTTGTGTTACTCCTTGAATAACTCTGTCCAGAGCCCAGGAGGGAGAGACTGTTATCCTGGCCACCCTCAGTGTCCTAATGTGTCTCTAGTGACACACCTCATTTCCCTGCACTCACCTCCATAGCACAAGAGTATCCAGTTTTTGACCTGACCCTGGGATAAGGAGCTAATGAGCTATATTTTTTTGTTTTTTTGTCTTTTGTTTTTTGAGATGAGATCTTGCTATGTAGTACTACTTGGCTTGATCTCACTATGTGAACTTGAACTTGAACTCCTCCTGCCTCAACCGCTGTCATGTTGAGATTACAGATATGTGCCACCACGCCCGGCTTCTAATGAGCTAACTTTAAAAAGGCATGATTATAGTGATAATTCAGGCACTAACCTGGCTAGCTAGAGAGTTTATTTGGAGGAGGTTTTATTGTTTTGTTTCACCTAAATTAAAATGTTGCATAACTCTTTGGGGAAAAAATAGAATTATTCCTAATTCTACCTACTTTGTACCTCTTGGACCTTTTAATGTACTTATTTGTGCACATCAATATGTGCTTTTTATGTAAAATGGATCATTGTTGTTTTGTTTTGAAACCTGTGGTTTCCATTTTGCATTTATTAACTTCATTTCATATTGATAAGCAAGGTTATTCATTTTTGAAGATTGCTGGATAATTTTCTCCCTAGAATGACATCTCTCTCTTTCTTTTGTTCTTCTGCTTCCCACTTTCTTCTCTCCCTTCCTTCGCTGCTAATTCTGCTTTCCTTTTCCTCATAATTTATAAACTTTTGTTCCAGCTCTATTTTATTGTTTTCTTTTTATTCACTGTAACATTTTCCATATGTTGGAGACAGTATTACAAATACTATGAAATAAAGGGGATTTTTATAGTTTTGGGCTATGCTGACAGGAAAACTTACACTGAAGTAATTTGTTTCCATTTTTTGTAGTTGGTGGCTTTGTAATATTTTTTATCCAGATTCTGTGAGACCAGCCAATACTGTTTTTGAAAGCCTTTCATATCCCCAGAAGGAAGAAATGACAAAGAGGCAAACCATTATAATGAATGTTTATGATCTTTATTTAGGAACATGACAGTCTCAAGCCCTCTGTCACTTCTAAGTCTTGGTCATTAATCTTCTTTCCCCAGACCCCATGACAACCCACAAAGATGGGCAAAATGAAGCTGAGAGCACACCAGAAGACCCGTCTGTCGCGACCAGTAGGCTGCTCTATCACATCACCGACGGCGCTAACCCACTGCTGTCACCGCGATGCTCCATCTTTAGCCAAAGCCAGAGATTCAACTTAGACCCTGAGTCAGCTCCTTCTCCACCCAGCACTCAGCAGTTTATGATGTAAGAACATCTTATTTTATTATCTTCATTTCATGCTGCTTTTGAAATACCACATTTACAACCTACAATGAAATGTCTGAAGTAGTGCAAACACATCCACCAAATGCAAAAGTAAGACCCGAATAATAAGGCAGATATTGGTGTGCTTCCTCGTTACGCATCCTGCTTCAGCATTTAATGCTGCCAGAGGAAATGGTCATGAGAGACAGGCTACTCCAAGAACTTGGATGTCTTTGGTGGAGTAACCATAATCGTAAGTATTATATATGCGAATATCACAGATACTGCTCTTAATTAGCTTAGTATTTTTCCATGTCTAATAAGAGAATCACTGGATGGATTATGGGAACACTAGAGAATTGTCCACCTCAATTTGGTCTTAGATTCTAGAAAAATATTGGCTTACAATAGCTGTCTCTCCAGCTAAATAACTATCTATCTATGATCTATGTATCTATGTATTATCTATTATCTATCTATGTCAAATCAGATTCCTATTCTTTGACACACCCCATTTAGAATTTGCATTTGTAATTAGAATGAGATTGCAGAACTATGTGTTCTTTATATTTGAGTCCCATGAATAATGGAATTCAGAATCCATTGATAAAATTATTCTTAGGGAATCCCTAGTTTCTCCTTCCTAACTCACCATTATTCTGGAATTTATTCAAATCTGCATCCTCTGACTATTCACCAATAGAATTGTGGGAGTTAGTGAATTATTATCCTGCACAGTGTGTGTCATTTGAGGTCCATTCTCTGGAGAAGGTATCATTTCTTTCATCACATTTGAAGAGGCAATGTCAAGAAAAGTTAACTACCCAAAGTCTTTCTTGAAAATGTTGAGAGGGATGATTTGTACCACCTATTAAAGATAATACTTTAGCAGGTCTGTCTCTTCTGAGTCTTACACTGGCATCTCTAAGCTGTGAGAAATAAATTTTCTGCACTAATATTCTGTTACTTGTATATTAAACTTCCAGATGACTGCCCGTAGTGCAATACTGAAATCAGGTGCCTCTTCTGAAGAGCAGATACTATCATGGTAGAGTTATCTGATAATGGGCTGCCTGTGGAGTCTTCAAACCATCCTAGTTTACAGACCAAACAGCAGTATTTGCTACAAGATTATTATTCTTTATACTCTCTCTTTCTCTCATCCTCATGCAGGCCCCGAAGTTCTTCCCGGTGCAGCTGTGGTGATGGCAAGGAACCACAGACAATTACCCAGCTCACCAAGCACATCCAAAGTCTCAAGCGGAAAATTCGGAAGTTTGAAGAAAAGTTTGAGCAAGAAAAGAAGTATCGGGTAAGCACGCTAGGGTTTATTGTGAAAGTGGATTATGTGAGAGGTGTGTGGATTTTCTTTTCTTTTTAAGTACCCCTCTTTGGCAGGTAATGGTTCTTTTTCCACTGTCCAAACAAGGACCTGTTACAGATTGAGTTCCCATCCTGAGTATGTCTTGATCTTGTAGTCTGTAAGTTTATCTCTGCTGAGATATTTCCTAGCAATGGGGTACAACTCTTATTTATAAACATATTTGATGATTCATTCCCCTTTTGTCCTTGAGGTATCTTACTATCACTAGTTTTCTAGGACCAAATTTGGGAAGTTTTGAATTAGGGTCTCTCTTCTTTAACCTGATGACGACCTCATGGGCAGAATCTCTAATTGTGGAATATAATAAGGGAGAATTCATTTCTCTGACCTTAAAGTACTTACTGATTGATGGGTAAAGATAATTCTTAGGTGACGTGTGTTTAGGCCAGGCATAAGAACAAAGTGACCCAACCTTTCCCACCAGAGAAACACCAGCCTTTGAGCTGGCTCTGCAATGCTGCACTCCTAAGCCTTCTTTTCTCACATAATAATAGAATCATAGGTAAGAGCACTGATGGCCAATACTACTTTTATTTACTTTCTGTTCTGATCATGGCATAGAGAAAAATTATATTCATGTAGAACTGCATAAAGATATTAGGTCTTTAGCAGAGGGCCCAGAACAGCTTGTCATTAGAGGTCAGGGAATAATCTCTCATACATCTTGAAATATTTAAAAGCTCACTAAGCACTCGGTACAGAGACAATCAGAAAGTTCCTGTGAGCCTGTGATAAGTTCAGGGGATAGCTAAGAGTTGGTAACTATTCCACTCTTCCATTCTTTCTGTCCTGTGTGACCTGAAATTCACTAAATAAATGGTTGCAAGGAGTGGTTTTTTAGCTTGCAAAATGGGATAAAAAAATCAGATTGACTTTCAAGACAACCTCAGAGTGCCGAAGATTTTTCTCTTCCCCAAAGTCAGGCGGTCATAGCTACTCACTGTCCTTTATAGAGCAAGGGGGAGCTGAGCTCTACACGTTGTTGATCCAGGCCTTAATTTTGTAGACTTGGATACTGAGACCCAGTGAAAATTGATAACTTGGCTTGGGTAGTTGTGCTCTGTCTGCTCAGATTTGAACCAGTGAGTTAAAGATGAGTAGGTTTTATAGTGGAGAAGTGCAAGTAAAATTCTTTTAAGTGTCTATCTTTTGAAAGCTTCAACTATCCTGAGAGAAACTGATATCCAGTTTGCTGCTGGTGTGTTATTACATCTGTGATACCTTCACTTTGGACTCTAGAATAACAAATCAGGCCATCACTGGCCTGTTAATTCTTCCCATCTAGTGGTTAGTGAGTCACATGTTTCTGGATTTGAATCCAGTGTAGATATTTAGGAACACCGTGACATTGAACTTGTTACTTCATGTTTCTGAGTCTCAGTTTGTCCATCTATAAAGTGGAGTTAAAATCAGTAATGATTTAAATTTGAAGGTATTACACAAGAGAGTGAGTGTGTAACTTACTTCAGTGTTTGACTGAATAACTTTTTAATCTGTTTGTGCAATATTTGAATAAGCTACCCATGGCAGTCTCTGTCTTGTCAAAACTGAAAGGAAATTTTCTACCTGGATTATTTATCTCAATTGTAACAGCCACCCAGCTGGTACCCATTTTGGAAAAGAATTTCATTTTGGAAAAGAATTTCAGTTCACTTCCTGCCTTTGTATAGAGGATGGTAAAGACAGGACAAACAGACCAACAGGCCAACTCACACTTCCATACTCATATGCAGAAAGACAAATACAGGGGCAAGGAGAGAAAAGAAGTCCATGTTTATGGCTAAGAGTCCTTGATGTAAAAAGAACCTTACATGTCCTAGGAACCAGGGCTTCCCCTTTCCCTTTCTGTCAAGGGGCCAGGAAGTGGTTAGAAGTTTGATGTGTCAATGGGCTTTAATTAGTTGCTGTGTGTAAGTTTTCCCTTTCTGGTAATTTGACTGTGGAATTAATAGCACCCACTGCTAATTTTTGAATCCAAGCTCCTGCCGGGCTTCTGTGCTATTCTGGTGTCTGTGCATTTCTTTTGAATGTGAACATTTTATATCCATATCCCAAACTGTGCTTAACCACTACAACTGACATATTTGATTACTGCACTCATGTGCTTAGAAATGTCTGCCTTAGTCAGATGTCTGCTTTCAGTTGGAATCAGAAGAGGTTAGAATTTAAAGGGATCAGCTAGTCTTTTTTTCTTATCAGACAAGTGAAGAAAATGAGGCCCAGAGAACAGAAGTGAGTAATCTAGAACCACACATCAAAGAATTAATCTAGTCAAGACAACTTGGATCTTTTCAGAAATCTTTCTAGTATCTCTTATGAGCCATCTTTGGCAGACCATGAATCTGCTCACTTGGTATCTTTTGGTATCTTCTGTGGTTTAGTGCCCCATTTTAACTGCACCAAACAAACCTACCTATACAAATTCTAAGTGTCTATTGAAGTCCATTAATCCAAAGTATTTCAATTCAAAATTAAAAGGCTTAAAGGTTTCCAGACTGTATGTGAAAACTTTCATCTGACTTGAGAGTTGCCATCCATGAAAACTAGATTTAACCTATTTTGTTTTATGTTATTTTATTTTATTTTTTGGTACCAGGGATTGAACTCATGACCTCATGCTTGCCAGGCAGGTGCTTGTCCCACTGAGCTAAAGCTCCTGCCCTTAACCTCTTTTAAAAGCTCTCTTAAGCATAAAGAAATAAAAGGTTCATTTCTGAAACTGATTTCAGGACATTAAATTACTTTAAATTACTTTGTCAGAAATTCAGCCTTAAACTTCTCTGAAATCCTCCATGCAGTGATGAAAGTTCATTTCTCTGTTAGTCACTGGCTTAGAGTTTTAAGATTTTTTTTAATGTTCCTTTTCTTTCATCATACTAAAAAATGGAATTAGCTGTGTGGAACAGATTTAGTAAATCACTATTTAGCAAGATGTATTCTTAGACTGAAGTGGAAAATTCTGAGGGCTCTGAGAAAACAAATTTAAAATACTGGAGATATATATCTCCACACTGCTACCCAAAGCCAGGGAATCAGTACAGCACATCATTCTAGTAGAATGTAGGTAGGACCAGACTGTTATCTTTTAGAGGTGGGTACAGTTATCCATGCTCACTGTCCATGGTTCTGAAATCAAGGTGGCTTCATGGAAACCATAGTCTACTGTTCAACCTTCCCCTAAAAATCATTGTATTTTTTTCATCTTAATTTTTAAAAATATGTAGTTTTTACATTGCTTTAGAATTGTCGCAGCTGTACAATGTGCTTCACAGTGGACATACTTTATCCCATGTACATTCGATGACCGTGAAATGCAAGAACTTCTTTTTCCTTCAAACATGAATGTATTTTTCATCTTCCTGTGCCTCCCACTCATGGTACATAGATTTGGTAGAACCTCCTAAAACATTACAAGCCCCTATATTTAGTTACTAAAAATACATATATTTAAGGATGTTTTGTTTATGATCATGTTATCTTGAGTATTACTGTAAAGTTTCTTATATATCCTAGTAGTAACCATTAGTATTGAACCTGCTTTTAAGTTATCATCCTTACTGATTTTTGCAAATAGACAGTAATTATAATTGATTACACTTCTCTCCTAATTTTTCTGTAGAAAGTCTACTTTTTTGTCAAGTGCATTGGCATTGTGGCACATGCATATAATGCCAGCTAATTAGGAGGCTAATGCAGGAGGATTGTTTGAGGCCAGACTGGGCAATACAGCAAAACTCCATCTTGAAGAAAAGGGGGGTGATCAGTCAAAAAACTTGTATTGATAGATGCATATCATTCTAAAATTAATATTCTTTTTGCTATTTCCAGGCTGTGGCTAGCTCCCTGGGGATATCATGCACCTTCACAAGTATTTGTTGATGAATATGTAGTCAATATTTCTTTGAAGGTCTAGGGGTAACATTATTTGGACTCCTGCTTCTGCTAGTGGAAATAAAAACAGTAATAGTAATCTATGTAATTCTTGCCCAAGGTCACACTCATGTGATGGTTTTGTTTTAATACTAGCTACAGTAGCATGTTGAGTCTATAAACAATGAGAGGATTAGAAATCTGCTATCTCCTTGATAGACTGACTTGACTTCTCAGCACTCCTGTTAAGTTGTAGAGACGCTGGGGTCTCCTTTCTTCAGTTTGGAGTATGTGACTGACAGGAGCTAAATGTCCCAGTTTGCCAGTATTCTCCAGCAGGTTATAGTCATAAGCCATATATAAGAGCCACAGGCAAGGTAGGAAGCACTGGTTTGTATTATCATTGATCTGAGAGCAGGGGTGTGAAGTGTGGGTGGCCTACAACGTGGCTGAGGATTAGATGGTGGGGGTGCTGGCATGGTGCTGGTATACAAAAATACTGGGTAACCAAGTATATTTAGGAATAATGCCCCCAGGAAGGATAGAACAGTGGAGAAGGTCAAGCATATCTTATGTTTTCCAGAAGTAACTCCATCAGCTGGAGTTTCATGCCTATCTCAGGCGTGTCTCTCCCAGCATTGTGTGTTCAACTATCTGCGTGACTTGGCTATTTAAAAATTTTATTTTTTCCTTTTCTTTCTTTCCCACCCATTTCCTTCCTACCCTTCCTTCCATCTCCATTTTTCCCTCCCTCCTCGGTAGCCTTCACATGGTGACAAGACTTCTAATCCTGAAGTCCTGAAATGGATGAACGATTTGGCTAAAGGTCGTAAACAGCTCAAAGGTAAATGCCAGTGAAAGGTCTCTTTTCTCAGAAAAGATGCAGTTAAAATAGTATAATCTGCTCTAGGGCATTCTGACTCATTTCCACCTGTGTCCCCTTAAACTTAATTTCCTGCTTAGATTGAAGGCCCCACTTAACACAAATGGTTGTGGTTCACTTTCATTGTTCAGCTAGTCTTGATCAACCTCCTCACACAGAGGCTGAGAACCTCCAACGTCCAAGTGGAATGATTCACTCAAAACCTAGGGACATTTCAAACTGTGGATCTGTAACCTTCCTGTTGGATCTGTAGATGTTAGAAACAAAAGGGGCCTGAGAAAGCATTTACTTCGAATACCCCATTGCACAGGTGAGGACATTTATAGCCAGAGGGAAAGGTTACCTAGCTTGGAGGTGATAAGCTGAATATAAATCTTTATTCTCTTGCATCTGGGCCAGTTCTTTTCTTTTTCTGTCCCTCCCTGGAGATGGTGGTGTATTAATGAACTCTAAAATACATTTTAAAGGGCAATCATTATTTAGCAATAAAATTATTTTCTTGTTCCATCTGCACTCTAATTTCAATACTAAGAGATATGGGATTTTTTCCAAATTTCTGGAAGGATAATGATTAAGAATTATAAAGGAATATTAATTCAGCAGTATTAAACTGTAATGATGTGATGCATTTACAAAACATAAGTGTTTAAATATCAAGCCAGATCTATCTAAAAAAATCAAATAAAATGAGCTATGTAACTGAGAAATCAATATAAATGGCCTCAGACAACCAGTCCCCTTGCATTTTCTGATACGTAATTCACTGTCAAGTCCCTAGTGGGTTTTAAAAATTTTAATTATCTATGTTTTTATGAGCCATATTTGCAGTAAAGGTGATTCCTAGATTTTAAAAGCTGACGTTAGACAAAATTGTGAAATCATTAAGTTGAGAGATGGTGTTTTCATCCCCCCTTTTCCCACCCTGTCCTATATCCACCCCTTTTCCCACAGTCCCCTGTCCTATATTTGCTTCAGTGCCTGCATGTGTAATGCCAAAAGTATTGTATTTCCAGCTGGGCGTGGTAGTACATGCCTTAAATCCCAGTGCTCAGGAGGCTGAGATAGGAGGAGCATTGTGAGTTTGAGGCCTGCTTGGGCTACCATGTGAGCACAAAGCCATGAGCACAAGGCCGGCCTGAACTACATAGTGCAACCCTGTCTCAAAAGAACTAGGGCTGGGAGTTTGGCTCAGTGGCTTAAGCGCTTGCCTGGCAAGCACAAGGTTGTGAGTTGAATCCCTGGTGCCACCAAAAAAAAAAAAGTATCGTATTTCCCCAAGGACTCTTGATAAACTCACAACTTTCAAAACTCACATCAGTGCCATTACAGATAACAGATGGAAACTCTGGGGTCGGTGCCACTGGTCTTCCTCCAGATCTCTTCCATCGAAATCTAAACAGAGTTCCTGCTGCGCATGCTTCTCCACTTCCATGAGGACCCTGGTCTCTGGACCCCCATTTTCTCTTTTTTTTTTGGTACTGGGGATCAAAGTCATGACCTCGCATTTGCCAGGCAGGCACTTATGCCACTAAACTAAATCCCAGGCCCAAGGACCCCCATTTTCATATCTGATTGGGTGGTTATGTTACGGTCCATGATTACTGAGCCTGCCCTTGCCCAATGGAAAGTCATTATTGGCATTGTTCATTTCTACTAATTTGGCATTGGTGGAGAGAATTCCCGAGAAGCTGTTTTTATTAGGTCTAGTGAGTTCTTTCTGCTTATGGTAATTCATGGTGTTTCTCTTAGAACTAAAGCTGAAGCTATCAGAAGAACAAGGGAGTGCTCCCAAAGGCCTTCTGAGAAACCTGTCCTGTGAGCAACCCACAGCTCCAAGAGAAAATGGGAAGCCAGAAGCTACAGGCCCTGAGCCAAGTTCCTCTGGAGAGGAGACTTCAGATGCTGTGTTATCATGCCTGAAGGAGAAGAGAGAGCTCTTCCCTTCCCAGGAGGATTCTAAGGTACCTCACCATATTGTCTTAGGGCCTCAGCACCCCACACAGTGCCAGTAAAATCATGCCTTGCACCAGTCTGTCAGCACACTTTACCACCACATAAACATCTTTAGGAAAACGACTCCAAATTTCAGTCAGATGAGTTCCTGGTGGGCTAAGAGCCATGGCATATGGACATGGCCTCATGATTCCATGTTGTGATGCTGTTCTGGTGATTATAGTGTGGCATGTTTGTAGAAATCAAATGGCAAGGACACAAAGATATGTCATACCCTTTCGTTCCCCAGTTTTTCCTCCCCCATGATCCTATAATGTCTGTACATACTAGGTTTTGAATACATATTTGCTGAATGAATAGATAAATGGACAGATGAATGAATAAATTAATTCATTAATTAAAATAAATTAAATTTTAGAACGAAGTTTTTGTAATGAAGTCCTCTTGAGAATGATGCTTTTGCCTATTCTGCTGTACATTATTTGATCTTAAAAATATGGAAAAATATATTAAATCCCAAAGGCTCACATTGTGCTACTGGGTTAGTCCTTTACTTTGGGACTTGTGGTATACAAGTAGAAATGGGCCTACAGCCACCTCTATCAGTGTGAAATTCCTTTAAACTTAAAAAAGCAACCAATATATGTTGTGAATAGTGAATATAAGGTTGTTACCTGTGTAAGCAAAATGTTTCTTCCCCCGCCCAAGATGCTAGACTTTTAAGCTAGCCAGTGGATAACTTCTGTGTATACACACATGTACCCAAACATATCTGTATTTTTTTATCCTTCGCTATTTTGATAGTCTTTCTTAAGTTTTAGTTACCTTGTCCAGATCTATAAAAGCATCTTGAACAATAACCAAATCCTAATTCTATACTGTTTATTTATCAGGGCAGAGACTAGAGCATTGGAATTGGTTTCACAGACTTAGAACTGATCTCAGTACTACTTCCTAATCCTGTCCACTTCTAAGGACCCATGGTATTCTAAGTGCCCAAACCAGGACAGTCCTAGGCAGTGGGATAGTTGGTTATTCTATTCCTCAAATATTTTAAATCTAATGTGTACCAAATAGACTCAAGTTCTTATTCTCCTCCAAAATATGTTCCTCTATAGTTTTCACAGTGTCAGTAGGTGAACTCATCACCATCGATGATTCCTCCTTTTCTTCTCTTTATCCCATCTAGCACTGAAACATATTCTTTGAATTTAACCAAAGTACTGTATACTCTGAGTGTATGCAGTACTTTCCATCTCCTATGCCACTATGATAATCAAGCCAGCCATTTCATTTCCCCTTTTCTACACTTTTGCCCGATGATTTAATCACACAGTAATCAAAGATCATTTGATGTGAGTCATCTCATATCACTTTTCTGCTTACAACCATTTAGCAGTATTTCTCTGTGCAGCCTAAAAGGCCCTATATGATGAGTTCTAACCTACCTTTTGATCTTATCTCACACCATCTGTGTTCCAACCCTCACACCTAAGAATTACAAGTACACAGAAAACTCTTCTTTCAAGGAATTCAAGCATGCAATTCTGTCTACAATTCTTTTTGTTGTGGTGTGCTGGGCCTGCTAATTTTATTCATTGGCCTTTCCAATAACTCTTTCTAAAGAAGAAAATATTCCCACTGTTTTCTATAATTTCATGTTTAATTTCATTCATAGTGTTTATCAAAATCGCTAATGATTTTATTTCTTGTATCCCAACTCCCAGGAGAACATGAGCTCTATGGCAGTGACCCTGTCATAACTTTTTATTTACTTTTTAATGCCTAGCAGCCTAGCATATTTTTGCAATTCAACAATTGTTCACCAACCACTAGGCATCTCTTTTAGTATCACAGTGATTATATAAGTATTGTTTGTATTTTACCTATGAGTGAACTATCTCTCAGAGATGAGTTCAATTTGCTGTCTCAGGTCCGGGCAAACTGAGGTGTGGGCTGTCTTTTTGAGGAACATATAAATAAGAGTCTGAGATTGGATGGAAATCTGAGTGCTTTAGAAATCATCCTTGTATAAATGGCAATTATTTCTATTATTTCAATGAACAAGTACCTGATGTCCCTTCAGATAAACCTAGTAGCTCTGCAAAAGTTAGGGTCCTTTAAATAGAGAACATCTGTAGTGAAATATGTAAGCTTCAAGGTACTAACCTGCAGTATTATTTCTGGGAGTACTTACTATAGTCAGCCATGAGGTGAGTACTAATGAGGGGAATCCAGAGGTCACAGTAGAAACAAAGGAAACATTATATATTTCCAAGGCAGCTAGTCTTATTCTTACTTCCTACATATACTGAGTAGCATTTCAGATCATCTCATTAGATCTCATAACTTTAAACTCAAATTGACAGATGACTTTCATTTGGGAACCTTGAGTACTGCTAGAAATGCAGTAACTATTGAAACTTCTATGCTGAAGAATGATTTCTCTTCAAGAAGGACTTTTATTCTGCTGCTTTTTGAAATTCTTGCATTGAAGCTTAGTCAGAGTTCATACTAAAACTGGTAAATATCCTAAAGCATTACCTTTCCCTTTTATCTGTGGAATTTTTCTTTTTTTAGAGATAATCACTTCTGCTCACAGGGCATTATTGTACACTGGAAACAAGTGAATTCTCTCTCCATGATTCTACATGTTGCTGTATGCAAGATGTATCTAACTTTTGATTTTTGTCATGTGAAGGAGAAAACCATGTTGCATAGCATAGAACAGACAGGGAGAGCTAGCCACAGTATGAATGGGTTATCATATTTTCAAGGTAAGTATAAGCAGATAAATCCCAAAAGAGATTGATTCTTACTTCCTGTTCTTGTTTTTCTTTTCTGTTACTGGGGATTGAACGCAGAGCCTTCAAGTAAAACCAAGAGATTAAAGAGAGAACTACAAAAGAACACAATTCGAAATGATTTGTTAATAGCTTGACAACTTCCCCATAGAAAAAAATTCCTAGTCCCCTATCTTAGGTCATGTGACTTATCAAGTTCTGGCATAATACTCTGAAAACAACTGCGTTTCCAAAACAGAATGTCTACTGAGTGGCCAGTACAAGTACTTCTTCTGGATCCCCATCAGAAAGTTGTTTAGGGAAAAATTGCTGTAACTTCAGCACTTTTACGATGTGCTTATTTTCTTTTCTCCCCATAGAGCTATTGTCGTGTATTCTTTCTGAGTAAACCACAGGAACTTATAAATAAAATCATACCCTCTAATCATTCCCATAAATGAGCTGTCTCTTAAGAAGTAAAACTGATGTTCTCTCCTTTGTATAGTGAGTGATACAAAACCATTGCTCTTTAGTTATGGAGACCAAGTCCTGGCAAGATTTCTATGTATTTAAGAAACATATCTGGGCTGATCACTGAATCTTTATGTTTTTCTTTGGAGACTGTGCTTTAGTAATGATTCTGAGAGCAAAATTACGGCATCATCAGGGTGAAAGGGGAGTACATCCATTGTACTTGTTTCCTAATTTTACCCTAGCTCTGTGGAATTCTTTTTAAAAATGGAAGCCATCATTCTTTTTTTTTTTTTTTTTTTTTTTTTTTGCGGCACTGGGGATTGAACTCACAACCTTGCGCTTGCCAGGGCAGGTGCTTAAGCCGCTGAGCCAAACTCCCCAGCCCTGGTTTTTCAAGGCAGGGTCGCACTATGCAGCTCAGGCCGGGCTTACGCTCGCGTTGTAGCCCAAGCCGGGGAAGCCATCATTCTAACCTCCCTTTCAGTCAATCTTTTTTCTCCTTCAGGGTTAAATTTAGTTTTTTAAAATCTAGGGAGTATACTGAACATAAAAATTATTAAGGGCATCATTTTCTCAAGTTTTTTGTATGAATTATAAGTCCCAATGAGATATTGAAAAAGAAAACACATTATTTCAATGTTTCTGAACTTTGATTGAGTTTTTTCTTCTATGCCCATTAAAATCCCATGGAATACATTTTGAAAAGATTTGTTTTTTATGGAAACATATGTTATGCTACAGAAATGTTTAAGGAAATATTGGAGTAGAAAATTAAAGGTTCTTGTGGTTACTTAGCCTATATTTAAGTAGCTTTTACAGATAAGTGACTTTCTACTGAAAATAAAAATGAAAGAGTCTTAGGTTATAGATTGTACAATACATATACATATATATATATGTAAAGATTGTCAAAAATCAGAATCCTTTTTGCATATAAACTTACGTTGTTAAATTGTTAGTAGAGATGGGGATATATAGGGTACTGTGATAATTTAAAAAATTATGTGATACAATTTTTGTCCTCCAGAAAATTTTCATGTAACAGTTAAGTTCCAAATAATGAGATACAGAATTTCAGAAAAAACAGGTCAGTATGGTACAGAATGGTTTATAGTTCAGGTTGGAGTAGAGTAGCATGAGTATAACTGGAGAGCTTAATACTTGCTTATGACATTTTCTTTTTGCTTAAGAGCCTCTGTGGACTGTTTGGAAGGCACAGCTATTTAGCATTCTTGGGTGTGTGTACTTCTAAAAAGATACTTGGGTGATGTTATGAGCTATTTCTACCCTTTCATTCCCACTACTTGCTGAGTGAAAACCATTGGTCTATAATTAAAGAGAGACTGTTTATAGGAAATACGTAGCAAATTAATGCAGACCACACAGTGGTACCATGAGGAGAAAAATCAAAGGAAAGAAGAGAAGTTTCCTCACTTTGGATAGGAAGGTAGACAAGCAGACAGACAAATAGACATCTATTTAAATTTTAGAAACAGTGTGACCCATTGATAATACTGTTTAGGGATGAACCATTTAACAGAGGGTTACAAAACACAATAGTGTACCAAGAGGTTATAATTATTTTTTTTAGTTTACAGGAATTTAGAAGAATTGAGATAACTACATCTTTGGACCAACCTGGAAGGAATTTTGTAATTTTAACCTCTGCTATCTGGTAGAAAATGAAGGATTCAGAAAAGTTAAATGTTTTGCACAAAGTAACAGTTTATACCAGAGCTAACAAGTAAGCTAGTGTATAATCCATGAAGGTAATTATGAAGACATGTACACAATTGGTGTTTATGAATATGTGATGAAATTCCAGATGAAATAGATATTTTGAAAGAAAAAGTAATAGACTTTGATCATTCATTGGTTTAAGAATGCTCAAAGGAGAGTTTTCATACTATTTATGCTTTAAAGAATCCTCCAGAAAGCCTTAAAACTCACCTTTCCTGACTTGGATCCAGCCTTTAAGGGATTTTTGTTAGATTGGCAAGTATAGTATATATACACAATACCATCTGAGTTTCCTTTTTCCAATTACCGCTGCTTATTATGGTATTATAATCCTTTATTTAGAGGCTTCAAGACCTTTTCAAGACCTTTTTTGTTTTGTTTTGCATTTTTGTTTCTGGCTTGCTAAGAATACTGACATATTTTCATTCTTATCTGAGAAAGGAACAATAATCGATTTCATGTTTTTCAGATAACCAAGCAAGACAAGAACCTCATAAAGCCCCTTTATGACCGATACAGAATTATCAAGCAAATCTTGTCAACACCTTCTCTTATACCAACAATTGTAAGTCAAGATAATTGCATTAAATGGTGACCTAATTTGTACTGATGTTTAGTTAGCACAATGTCATATTTAGCATTATTAGAGTTATAAAGTAACCTTCTTGGCCATGTATATCACTAACAACACCAGTTATTATTTCAAAACATGGAAATTTGGCTTTTCCTAGCCCCAGTAGTTGGCAATTAGAACTACTGTGAAACAGAAATATATAGCATTGTCTTCGAGGCCCAATATGGTTCTCTCTATTTTGCTTTACTCTGATCATTATTATTATTATTAATAAATAAAAAAATATATATAGCACTTCTACATTTGAAGCCAGTTTTAAAATATGCTTTCAGTAACCATTGTGAAGATAAGAAAAGATAGATTTCAGTTTGGTCTTATCTAATTTATAACACAGCTAGACAAACAGAACCTTTTGATTTTGTGTATGTTGGTTGATTTTTCTCCTTTAATAAGAAAATTAACAGTATATTCCTTAATATCATGTAACATTCGTTTCTGGTACCATATGACCACACTGTACAAACTATGAATAGATTTATTCTAATAGAAAATAGGAATACTGAAATGAATTCAACTACTTTTAATAAAGAATGATTTATGAGAATACAGAATTAGAAAAATACCATAAATACTATTCCATCGGTATCAAAATGGCCACTAGTGTGAGATGTCAGTGTAAAAAGGAATAAATGTTAAATATAAATTGAATATTTTAGAAATGTATACTTGTGTATTTTAAAAGATATTAAAAGAATAGTACATCCATAGTCTTTGAAATTTTCCCATGAGGAAGTATAAAGTGGAATAGGATTTTCAGATTTCCTCACAAGAAAATCATTTGATTGTGGCAATTATCAAAACAAGTTAAGGTATAACACCACTTAGCTTTGGCTTCAAAGAGCTCTTCTTTGAATTACTCAATTTTAGAAGTATCCTCTACATCTGAAAATCCGGTACTGGGACCTGACTTGGAATATCCTTCATGACAAAGTCTCTGTAATCCATCTCATTGCAACCCACATCATTGGTATAAAGCTGCAACACATAAGATCTGTGTGAAATAGAGGAAATACTGGGCCATACGTTTTTATGCCTTTTTTCGCCTACCAAGTACAAATGAACTTGGTCAGCATTCTACTTCAGCATTGGTGTATTTGTGCTTACTAACTTCTGTAATTTTTTAAAAATACAACTGAGAAAGGGCTCTTGGTTGCTTCCATCCTGGTTCTCAGTAGGAACGTGAAGATCTCACTGGTTTTCATGGTATTTACTTATGGCTCTTCTCCTGTTCTTTTTTCTTTCTTTTCATTCTCAAGAGGTACTTGGCATTTTGTGACTTTACTTAACTCTGTTTGTGATAAGCAGGAGGAAGAGGACTCTGATGAAGACTGTCAACAGGGAAACCAACAACCATTACCAGACCCAGGGTCTCGCCTTCCTGTTGGTGACCACCTCACCTACTCTGAGACAGAGCCTGTTAGGGCCCTGATGCCAGATGAAAAAAAAGAAGTGAAACAAGCAGCTCTCTCCATGTCTAATTTACACGAGGCTACCATGTGAGTGTGAACCTAAGTGTGGAGTCTCTTTGTAATTCAAAGGAGTTAAAAAGGTCTGGGGTACCCTACATGTACATAAAAAGTTTAGAGGAGCTGTTACTCTCTGAGCTATTGATGATCATTGTCGTGAAGTTGTCATTCCTAACTTTTGAAATTAATGGACTCTGTTTGAAGAAAATACTTATATATCATTTCTCAGTTCAGAGATTTTTTGAAACCATATACAGGTTCTAGAATAAAGTGAGCAGAGTTTGCAGTAGAACTACAACTTTTTCAGAGTGCTAGTTTCATGCCCAAATATTTTGCCATTCTCCGCATACTGTAGATTAAGGGCAGAATCTCCATTAACATTTTCTTCCTTTTGTGTCTTTTATATTTACTCTATCATCAAATACTGATGAGTATTCCTTCAAAATGTCGGTGCTGCATTTACCCTATGTGTTCATACTGCCATTACCTCTCTCCTTTCTTAAAATAGCTTCAGCCCATTTGCCTCTTGTCTGTCCTGTTCTCCTTTCCCATGACACTGTTTCTGTCAAGTAATTTCCCATGCTTATGGATTGTACCTCCAGTCGGGTTCTGTTAGCCCACTCTAAAAGCTATTACGATTAAAACACTTTTCAATCTTAGTATGCATTTTTTTTTTTTTTTTTGCTGAACCAATACATCTGCTTATGAGCTCTCCATTGTGCTAGTACTCACTAATGACAAATATTTTACCTGATATAGGCCTGTACTTCTTGACCATCTCCGAGAAACTAGGGCTGACAAGAAGAGACTAAGAAAAGCCCTAAGAGAATTTGAGGAACAGTTTTTTAAGCAAACAGGAAGGTGAGTGTGGGTAGAGATTTCTTAAGCTTGTATTTCCTAGAGAACTATTGTTCAGAATGTGCTGCAAAGTTTTTGCAGAACCAGTGGCTTTACAGAAGATGCAAATTATGTCCATACTGGCTTTGACTGAGGATTTGTTCAATGTAACATTCTGATAATGCTGTTATTAGAGAGGTTATATGGGAGGCTATTGCTACAAAGTATGACATCAATATTTAAGAAACAAAGGATATACTCTATCCCTAACTTGTCATAATAAATCTTATTATGTTGTTGTTTATCTAAGCCTTTAAAAAACATATTTTTAGTCCATATAACTTGTTTTTAGCTTACACAAATTATTCCCTACTTTTTAAATAATTCTTCCTTTATTTTAATTATCTCCTTTCAACTTTAGGATCTGGCCCTAATTATTTTATTTCAAGATTTGGTCAAAAGTTCATCGCTATTCTTTTTTTCCCTTGAATGCTTAGCTATGTCCTCTGTTTGTCCTCTAATTTTGTGTCAACTCAAATCCTCTTATACATTCCATTAGTTCCTGCTAATTATACAATCAAGAGATAAGGGTTGTTGATCCTTTTCTAAAGACAGTGAGTCAAATCGCTTAGCTGTCTTGAGCATGCATTTCTGCTTTTATAAACTGAAATGATTAGACTCCTGGGATAATTTGAGAAGCTACAACTGTAATGTGGGATATCCACCTTAAAATTTTTTTTAAAAGGGTATAAATTTCCCAAAGTAACAAAGTTATTAAACGGCAAAGATGAGATGAAAGTATGGGATGTTAGAGCATAAGCATTGATCGATAACACACAGGCTCCTTGGTGTTGCTCTCCGTCTAAATATTTGCCTTTCCAGAACTGCCTTCAGTTTAGCAGCCTAAGTGTCATCCTGATGGGGAGAAACTTTTCTGAAGGCAACCGAAAACATTCAAATTTGGTCTACTTACCTCTTAGTCTTTGGCAGATTTTCTATTTCAGTTCATCAGCACTATTCACTAGGAGTGGACCTACTAAGGGAGAAGCTTTGTGCTTCCAAGAGAATCCAAAGAGAATTTGGATTCCAATTCTTTTCGTTTTCCACCTGGAATCTTCATTTCCAATTTGCTACAAGCCCAACTTATTTACATTTCTTTTAAATAATCTAGCGCAAAGTAGCACGTTAAATTTAGATGATTTGTTTTCTTTTTCCATGCATTTTTATTTTATGAACCATTCATGGAATTTGCCTGCAAAGCATTCCTTAGAATAGTGTCTTTGCACTATGTGCTATAATATGTGTGACTGACATTAAAGTTCCTGATATCTGTAGCTTTAAATTGAAGGTATTCAATTTAATAACTGCAACATCTCATTCAAGGAAATACTTAGGGAGTTATTTTCAGTATCCTAAATTTAGTCACTGCATATGAGAAATAGTCACTTTAAGATGCGCATATATTCTTTTCATAACTTTGAGTTTCCTGAATAAGTTTATATTTTTACCTATATTGAGAGTTTGTTTGGAGGTTCCAGCAGGGGAGCACAGCTATTTGTATACCCTTGACCAAAGAAATGGGGTGGTTGTCCTCTTCCAGTGCACTGCTTCAGGAAGGACACACACAGAGCAGTGAAGGAGTTAGGGGCACCTGCCTAGCCAGCCAGAGCAGCTGAATCAACCCTGGTGATCAGTGTGGCAACAGATGTTACAGCCAGATCACCTTCACATTCTTCATCTATTTTGAACCCCACAGGTTTACCCTAAAAAACTAAGGAGGTTGGTTATGTTCTACATATAGCCATCTATTGCACTGATTCTGAAATCGCCTTCACATATTGCTGTATTAGGCTATAAGGTTGTATGCCCTCTTGTGGTGATACATTTTATTTAAATGTAAAACTAATGATTTATTACAACTAAAATCAAACTGTTGAATGGCTAGGATTTGTGGACTCTAATCCTGCCTTCCCAACACATTTTATTGGGACTATCCATAAGGTAAAATGTCCATACAAATGGATTACTAAAACTTTTTAAATATTGTAAATGTTCTTGGTAACATAGAGCATGCAGTAGTGAGACTGCATAGGTATATAAATGTATGCAATGTTATATGTCTAGTCTTAGTAAAATTTGTGTGCAGAAGAGAACTGCAATTTAGACTCATAAATTTTGTCTGTTACGGAACATCTCAGTGACTTTTCTACACATTGGCAAAGGCAGGTATTATAGGAAAACGTAGAACTGTTTTAAGTTTGTAAGAGAGCCAGCCACTGTTTCTTCTTGTAACCATAAATTTATGAGTTACTTGTGTTATCAAATTTGTGTTGCACTTTCATGTTGACATTTTAAACAATAAGTTTCACTACTTGGGCTGAAAAGAGTATGGGACTATGCTAAGTATTGGGCAGAGAATGCCTTGATCATCTAGCTCTTGCTCTCAGATCTTTCACTTGCCCCATTGTTGTATGTCTAAGCACAGAACCATTGATTTGCAAAAGACCTATGACATTCACATCCTCAAATGATATTATTATTTAGAAACATAGAAGAAAGGGTGAATGAAGGTGAAGGGGAGGTAAAGAAGATGATACAAAAAGCAAGAAAAAGCTGCTACTCTATACTTCTTTATCTATTAATTATAAAAGGATGCTTAATGATTTGTTTCATTATGAACTAATGGGTTGTATTTTTTCCTTGCAGAAGTCCACAGAAGGAAGATAGGATACCAATGGCAGATGAGTACTATGAATACAAGCACATAAAAGCCAAACTGAGACTATTAGAGGTCCTCATCAGCAAGCAAGATGTGGCCAAAACTATTTGAGGTTTAGGAAATCACCATCATTTTGACCCAAGATAAAAATCAAGCTTATTTTCCATTGCCATTTGTGCTAAGTAGTTTTGATATATTGAAAATGAGCCAGGCATGGAGGCGCACGCCTTTAATTCCAGCACTCGAGAGGCTGAGGTAGGAGGAGTGTTGTGAGTTCGAGGCTGGCTTGGGCTACAACACAAGCTCAAGGTCAGCCTGAGCTACATAGTGTGACCCTGCCTCAAAAAAAACTAGGGCTGGGAGTTTGTTTCAGTGACTTAAGCACCTGTCTGGCAGGCGTGAGCTTGTGAGTTTGATCCCTGGTGCCACAAAAAAAAAAAAAAAAAAAAAAAAAAGAAAAAGCACTTAGTGGTATTTTTAAGAAGATAGCAAGTTTAACTATAGACTGTATAAGGAAAAAGGATTTAAATTGGGAAAAATGTAACAAGTAACCATCTCATTGGGGAAAAAAATCAGCTTCCTGCATGCCACGGACAAAACTTGGTCAATATAAGTATTTCCAAAAATGTCTAATATTTTATAAATCTAATTTTTTTTTTGTACCAGGGATGGAACTCATAACCTTGCACCTGCCAGGCAGGCGCTTACACCACTGAGGTAAATCCCCAGCCCTATTTTATAAAGCTAAATGACACATACGTAGGCCATCTGTTAGGGAAAGTTTATTTAGTGTTCAAAGATTATATCAATGTATGAAAAAGAGCATGATTTTTAAAAAATCAGAAAAAGAGATTCTGCTTTTCATATGGCAAGGAAAGCCTCTAGTAAGAAAGTAATTCATTTGAAATTTCAAATTGATTTTTAAGTGATACAACAACAACTGCCTTGTCCCTTAAGTCTTTTAGACTTTCAGTACCCTAAAATATATTAGACGGGGTCACAGCTACTTTATTTTATTTCAATATAAAAATAGTACATTATTTTATCAGTTATTTGAGGTTTTACATTTCTGGTTACCAAAGTTCATTCTAACAGCATGTACTTTGTGAATTATCTTTGTCTATAACTGACAGATGTTTATATTAAAATATTATATTAAAATTTTAAAATAGGTATTTTGGATAGATGTGTCTTCAGTATATAATCTAATGTGACCATAGTATTATTGCTAATCTTTTTGTTTACTACAACTAAGAATATATAACTATTTTTCCATCAGGAATATGCATTTTTCTTAATGTTCCAAAGTCTATACTTCGTAAAGTGAAAAAACTTTCTCGAGTTGTAGTTATTCTTCATTCTATACAAAATGAAAGATTTGGAAACTGTTTGCTCTGATAGTTTGGGAAAGAAGTCAGAATATTTTATTTTGCTTCTTCAATTTTAGTATATTTTGTTTTGAGTTATTTTGTAATAAAACACATTTATTTTGTTTTTTAAAAACAAGTAAAAGGCTGACATTTTCTTTCATGTATGAATCATGTTTGTATCTGTATTTTCTGTAATGTTTAAGCATGATATTGAAGAAATTCACATTTTCATAGTTTAGATGGGAAGAATATTGATGATTTCAAAAGCAGAAGAATTAGAAGCTTATTTTCTCTGTATTTATCTGATTTTATAACTTTTATGAATGAGAATAATATCCTTCATAAATTTGTTTTAATTGAAGTCATCCACTTGTAACAGGACAGATACACAACTACTTGAGGTTTACAAATTACACCTTTGATAAGGGAAATGGTTTTGTGACAATGTATACAATTGCTATTAAAATGTAACTTCACATATTCGATATGATTGTAAATATTTTATACAACAATACAAATAAAATATTTTTCTATTATATTTATTATGCTGAAACACAGTAGTTGTTTCCTGTTAGCTAATATAAATAACATAAATAACACTGTCAAATAACAAGTTGGAAGTGCTGACAATTCTAGGCTTCAAGATTTAACTCATGCTGCAATTACACCCTTTCATGCGATTTGGAGTTATTCCAATATTTATTCAGTAGATTAAAATGAATGCATATTTAAACACCATTTATAAGCCATTATTTTGTATTTTGCTAAAGCATTCTATATAATTGTCTTGTTATGTTTGGCATATAGGAAAAATAAAAACATTGCAGCATCTAGGCAAATAAAGTGTCAGAAGGAGAACTTAGGATATTTGATCATTGAAAGTAGTGGGAAGGGTGGGGAATGGGAAAGACTAAAACAGCTCTGAGTGAAATTTGAGAAGTGGTTGTTTGCTTTCAGTGACAGTGGCATATGCATGCTTCAGTGGAAAACATCTGATGATGAAAATGAACAGAGGGTCAATGCTCCTAATGGAAGAAAAGGGGCTGAGTAAGAATAAGAAAAGTGAGTGTTAACGTCCAACACTGATATTACAGGTTTTGCAGCTGGGATCTTTCTTTGCATTTGCAGTAGACAAACTCATGAGCTGATGACCAGTGATTTCTGCCACGGTGCCCAGAGAAAGATCCACAGGGTCAGTGTAAATAACTTCTAAAATGACATCTTGGGCATGGTGGTAAACCAGCACCCCATCTTCTTCTGTACAGGTCAAAAATTTATTATCCTTGGAATTTAGTTGAGGAAGCCGCAGCTTACAAAATTCATCTCCTGGTGATCCCACAGGGGCAATAACAAGAATCACATAATGATAAGCAGTGTACATACAGTAGAAGTCCCCAAAGTATAAATTAGTATTGGGGTTAAAAAGTTTTTCTGCTGCAATCTCAAACCTGTATCTTCCATAAGGTGAATCCTGAGGTGGCTTCCCAGTATTGAATTCAGTGCTGCAGCTGAAGAAGATGCCTTCTAATTTTCCACTGATAGGAGAGCCATGGCTACCACTGTTATCCTTGACAGCAGGCTGCATAGCATTCCCATGGTGTTCCCTGCAAGAGAATTCATCATGCTTAGTACAATAGTGGTAAACTTACTGATTTATAGATTTAAATGGTCCAAAAGTCAACCATCTACTGCTAAATGCCTGGATGCCTATCCTGCTATCAAGGGGAACATAACCTACAATGGCTGAATTCTACTTTGAACTTAAGGATGTTCTACAAACTTCAAAGACCTTTAACATAAAAAATTTACTGGATGGAAAAATCAAACTACAACTAGAAATCTTACTTCTTAATATTTATTGGGTTTTTGAAGTGGCTTTCTGAAAAGAAAGCTGGACTAAAATATTGCTAAATATTTGAATATTGATACATATGTTGAGTGTTTCTTTAAATATGCTAGTATATACTCATTAAATGAGTACTGTCTAGCTGGGGAAGGTCCCATGCCACCCTGTGGCCTCATAACTGGTACACAGTTCTCTCCATATCCTGTACCACCAAAGCAAAAGCAGCTGCTGCCAGGAGGCACACAGTATCACCATAGCCTGACTCTAGGGTTCTTGAGGATATATATCTTTGGAAGCCTATATTCATTGCAAAGTCATACAACTATCTTTATAAGTCACTTCACACACGAGAGAAAGAAAAATCACACAGACTACAGTTTAGAGCCCCCCCAATAATCAAACCCAAAACATCTACTAAAGGAATTCTATATCCTGTCTAAATGAAAAAAGTTATACAAAAGCTACTTCATAAAATTGAAAGGGGCAAATGTTACATCAGATAGCAACATAAGGACAAAATGAATATGAAAGGGAACAAGATACCTCCAAAAGAAAACAGTAATGCTCCAGAAACAGATCACAGTTTGAAATGCCTGAAAATAAATCCACATAATGAACTAAGGAAACCAAGGTGAAGAAGGAGAAAAGCCACTGAAAATCTGTTTCATGAAGTAACAGCTGACAGTTTCCCAAATTTTCAGAGATATGGATATTGAGATATAAGTATGAAGAATGCCAACTAGATTCAACCAAAATAGACCTTCACTAAAGCATATTAGAATCATAACATCAAAAGTACAAGACAGAACCCTGAAAACAGCACGAGAAAAGCAGCAAGTCACATATAAGGGAACATCCTTTAGACTTACAGTAGATTTCTCAGCAGAAAATTTACAGGCCTGGAGAGAATGGAATGATACTTCCAGCGAACAACACAACAAACAAATGATAGATCTGTATCCCTGATAAATACATGTTAAAAGATTCTCAAAAGAGCTGCAAACCAAATTCAACATTTTACCATGATCAAATACAGTTCATCCCAGAGGTACAAGGATGCTTCAATATACTCGACAAAATAAAGGACAAAGACTATATGATCATTTAAATAGATGTAGAGAAACATTCAATAATTCAGCATTCCTTCATGATTAAAAAACCCTCAACAAATTAGGTATAGGAAGAACACACCTCAAAATACTAATGGCTATATAAGAAAAGTCCACAGGTAATATCACACTGATCAGAAAAAAGCTGAGCATTTCCTCTGAGATTGAGAACAAGACAAAAAATATCCATTTCAATACTCTTGTTTAATATAGACCAGACATTTTAGCAAGAGAAATTAGGCAAATTAGTCATATTATTCATGTTTGCAGATGACATAATTTTATAACATATAAACCTAAATATTCCATTGAAAGTGGTGCTAGCACTGAAAAACAAATTTAGCAAAGGAGCAGGATACAAAGATCAACATTAAAAGCAGCACAACATTTTAACATACCAATAATGAACTTGGTGAAAAAGAAAGTAATCTCATTCACAGTAACTACAAAATAAAATATTTAGAAATAATTTTAACCAAGAAGTGAAAGAACTCTCCAATGAAAATTATAAAATACTAATGAAAGAATTTATAAAAGATACAAAAATGGAAAGGTGTCCCATGTTTTGAGTCAGAAGAGTTAATAGTCAAAATGATCATACTACCCAAAACAATCTATAAATTCAGTGTAATCCCCATCAAAACACCAATGTCTTTTTGCATAGAAAAAATATTAAATTCATATTGAACAACAAAAGACCCAGAATGCCAAAGCAAACAAGAAAATCTGAAGGCATCAAAGTTCCTGATGTCCAAGCATACTACAAACCTACAGCAACCCATATAGCATGACACTAGTATAAAAACAGATATGTAGACCAACAAAACAGAATATAGAACCCAGAACATTCATGCAACCAATCTTTGAAAAAGTAACCAAGAATATGCAGTAGGGAAGACAGTCTTTTCAATAAAATGATGCTGGCAAAATGGAATACTCACATAAAAAAGACAAAGTAAGATTTAGAAATCAACTCTTTTTCAAAGACCTAAATGTAAAATATGAAACTTATAAAATTACAATAAGAAAATGTGTTGAGGGAACACTTCAACATACCAAGGCAGGCAATGGTTTTTCAGATAAAACCCAAAATCACAGGCGACAAAAATAAACACAAGTGGTATTATATCAAATCAAGAAGCTTCTGCAGAACAACAGAAATAATAGAATTAAGAGACAACCTATAGAATGGGAAAAATATTTGTAAAAATTCATCAGACAGAGGCTTAGTATCTAGACTATATAAGGAACTCAAAAAGCTAAATATGGAAAAAAAAACCAAAAGAATCCATTTAGAAAAATGGGCAAAAGTACTAGCATTCCTCAAAAGACACACAAATGGCCAAGAAGTATTGTACATTAAAAATGTTCACTTTCACTATCAGAGAAATGCAAATCAAAACCACAATGAAATAGCTCACTGAAGCTAGAGAAGCTATCACTGAGAAGACAATACATGCTGCAAGGATGAAGAGAAAGAGGAACTCAGACACTGTTGATGGGAATATAAATTTGTACAGCCATTATGGAAAACAGTAAGGAGATACCCATAAAAATTAATAATAGAACTATAAGATGATCCAACAATTCCAAAGGAGATGAAATCATTATACCAAAGTGATACTTGTACTGATGTTTATTGTAGCACAATCTATAACAGCTAAAATACAGAATCAAGCTAATGCCAATCAGCAGATGAATGCATAAAGAAGGCAGGTATATATACGTAATAGAATACTATTCAGCCATAAAAAGACCAAAATCTTGTTCTTTTCTTTTTTGTGGGGGCGGGGGTACCAGGGATCAAACTCACAACCTGGCTCCTGCCCGGCAGGTGCTTACACCACTGAGCTAAATCCCTGACCCAAAATCTTGTCATTTTCAGTAAAACAAATGAAATTGGAGGGTGATACCACATATTCTCATCCATTTATGAAAACAAAGTCAATCTAATAAAAGAACAGAATGGAATGGTGATCACTAGAGTCTGGAAAAGGAAGGTAAAGCGGGAGAGGAGACAGAGAAAAGTTCAATAACTAGCACCAAACAGAGAAGAGATTTAGTTCTGTTTTTTTCTAGAGAACAGTATGATAATCGTTGATTAAAACAACTAAATTTCAAAGTAACTAGAAAACTATGATGCTACCAACAGATAAACATGATTAACATCTGAAGATTATTACACATTGCATACATATATTAAATTGCCAACATGTATTCCATAAAGGTATGTATATGTTTCAATTAAAAAATTTTAAAGAGATACAGTATACCTTATCTGTAATGGAGCTATCAATTGATGTTACCTCTCTTAAATAAATTATTAAGGTATGCACTTTAAAAGCAAAATCTAAGTAGTCTAATTTAAAATGAAAAGAAACAAAAAATGACATGAGAAATAATTACACTTTGATATCCTACAATGCACTTTTATATTTTACTCTGTTGTTTCTTCTTTCTAAAGTTTCAAGATTTATGCTTTATTTTGTTTCTGATTCAGCAACTTCCTTTAGCCATTCTTTTAGGATATGTGTGCTGGTGACAAATTCAATTTAGATTTCTTTCATCTGATTATGTCTTAATTCCCCTTTATTTTCAAAGATAGTTTCACTGGGTAGATTATTCTGGGGTGACAGTTCTCTTTCATCACTTGAAAATACTGTACCACTTTTTCTTGCCTCTGTGGTTTCTGATGATATCATTCAAAAAAATTTCCTTTACATATAAAGGTATTTTTTTCTCTTTCACCACTTTGAAGATTGTTTTTCTATTTTTCTTCAGTTTCTAGGAGTTTCTCCTGTGTCTTGTTGTAGATTTTTCTGGATTTAACCTATTTGGTGTATTCTCAAAAACTGTAAGTTTATGGTGTTTGCTAAATTTGTGGCTTTTTCAGCCCCACTGTCTTTCTCCTTTCCTTAGTGACTTTGATGATATGACTATTAGAACAGCTATAGTCCCACGTCTTTATGGTATTTGCCACATCTTTACCTTTGTTGCTCATTGTGGATACTTTATTCTAAAAGTTAACTACTTTTTTGTCCTCTTGATTCTGTTCTATTGAATCTACCCACTACTTTTTTTAAATTGCACTTACTGTGTTTTTCAGTTCTAAAAATTTTATTTTCTTCTTTGTATCTTAGGGTTTGTCACTTCCATTTTTGTCTCATGTTATTGCTTAATGGAACACTTTTGCAATGGTTGCTTGTATACCTCTGTCAGATAATGCTAAGATGTGTTATCTTAGTGTTGATGTCTTTAATCTTTCCTCATTCAGTTTGATTTTACTGATTATTGGTATCTCTCATTCAGCTTCCAATAACATGATTACTGGAAGGATGTGGTAGTTTAGGTTCCCACTGGGCCTTAGGTAATAAAATCTGGCTTGGAGAATGATGGGGAAGTATCTCACTACTGCTCTTTATGTGGTCTTCACTAACACTGCAGGGATGAACTTCATTGCTTCTGGGTAGTGTTAGAAAGCCTAGGCACTCTGGCACCATTCTAGCAGAGGATAAGGTTAGACATCTAGGTTCACCATTTGGCTTTGGTTGGTAAGTATGCAACAGTAGGCTTTTTTTTTTCTTCCTATGCTGTCGGGCTGAAATAGGATGGTTATTGTCTATAAGATTTCTGTATTATTTTCTAGTTGGTTATATAAATAAAGAAAAACAGCATTCTGGGTTTTGTTTTGTTTTTGGTTTGTGCCCGTTTGTGTTTCTGAGTTGCTAGTTTTGCTTATACCTTTCCCAGGATATCAGAGTAATCCAGGGAACCCAACCCTGCATTGTTCCTTGAATCTCAAGGTCCCTACTAATGGGTCTACCTTCTTTCTCTCTCCCTTTCATAGTGTTATATCTCTTTTGATTATAAGGTCCAGTATTTTTAGTTGTACTTAGTGGGAAAAATAGGAAGAAGTACATCTATTCCATTTTGTCATTGATCAAAACTTTTTACCTTTGTTTTATTCTCATTAACAAAACCCAAATATGGATCTGTATATGCAAGTATATGAAATAATATAAAAATATAAATTGGGATTTATGATGTGAAATGCCTCCTATTATCAGTGAAAAAAGCTCAAATTTGAGAATATAGAATCTGGCACTAAAAGTACAGGAATGTCTACCCATATTGACACATATCTACTAATTTCAGTGGATTCTTGAAGAGAGAATTTTCAGATAGAAATGAGTTTTAAGGACAATCAGTCTAATCACTAAACATGAACAAGAAAAGAAAGTGGTATGTTCATGTAAGGTAACAGAAAGCAATGCTCTTTTGAAATTGTTTTTAATGGAAAGAGGTCAAAATTAGTTTCTTCACTGTGACTGGGTCCAAATTTATTTAGGATTTTCTCACAGTTTATAATGACCTGTAAAGTTTATTAGGCAATTGAAACTTTTCTTCACAGTTAAATATTACAAATAAGATTTTAAATGGATTCTAATCAAGGAACTATGTCCTAACTAGAGTTAACTGCATTAAAAAAAACCAAGGTCCACTGACATAAAGGTTTTTGTAAGTCTTGAAAAGCAAAGTTAAGAAAAAACTCCCCATCCCTTGGCAAGCATATTTATTTATATGTACTGCTTTATTAAAGATAAAATTTAGTAAAGATATATTTTATTCATCTATAAATTCCCCAAGATGAACATCACTATTCTTATTAGCATGCAGTCATTTTTTTTAAAAAAATAGTTTACACAGATCTTACTATGTCATTATGGAAAAATCAACCAAAGGTAAATTTCCTTGTTGGTAAACACATCTTTCATGCTAATACCTAGACTCAAATCACGCAATCTGTAAAATAACTTTATCCATTTTACAAGTGTTTTGTTTTTAATCTGTTCCCTCTTGGAAGTGTTTTTGAGGGCAGATGAAGCAGAGTATGGGAACACCAGTTTTCATTTGAGGGACACAGAAAACCATAGAGAAACACTGACCTCAAGTGGCCAACTAACAATAGACACTGGCAGTACTCCAGGAGCCTAAACCAAGAATCAAAGACAGTAATTTATCTTCTAGATGTATTTCTTAGTAAAGACAACAGCAATAGTTGAAATTTTTTGATCTTCAAATTTTGTGCTTAACAAATATAAAAAAACCTCTGTGTATAGACATTCCCAATTTACAGTTATCACACTTGATACTTAATGTTGTTTAATTTCTACTCTGTACACCACGGTAAATGGTATACACCAGGAATAAAAAAGATTCTTAAGTAAATACTTTGCCAGTAAAGCAAATGATAGACTAAGCTCTGTATTTATACTTTTAAAAAAGGCAAAAATGCTTTTTCAACATCAAAATATGTAAAAATATATGATATTACAGAGTACTTCATTCAAAGAATACAGAAACCTAAATACGCTTCTCTATGATTTACTTTGCATTTTTTTTTTTTCTTTTTGCTGGTACCGGGGATCCAACGCACAAGCTTGTACCCGCTCGGCAGGCGCTTAAGCCACTGAGCCAAACACCCAGCCCTACTTTTTTTTCAAGGCAGGGTCGCACTATGTAGTTTAGGCCGGCCTTGCTCACCTTGTAGCCCAAGTCGGCCTCGAACTCACAACGCTCCTCCTACCTCAGCCTCCCGAGTGCTGGGATTAAAGGTGTGCACCACCATGTCCAGCTATTTTGCATTTTTTACATCTCGGCTATGGTATAAATTTGGAACCATGATTTAAGAGAAACTAGAGAAATATGAAAAAAGAACATCAAAGCTAATTTTTTTCACAGGCAGTCCTGTCAATGTAAGAATTCTTTAGAGTCAGAAATGAGACCAAGATTTTAAAAATGACAAATTAGAGAGATTGATGTTTAAAAGTTTTGGAATCAATATACTACTCAACATTTTGAAAGCCTTAGTTTCACTTTAAAATACACATCTGCCTATTTATCAACTTAAAACTTTCTTCTATGAAAATGAAAGTGGTGCAAGTATTAAAACTATCTGTGGGATAAAGTTCATTTTACCTAAGAACTGTTTCATGGAATTAAATACAGGGTATCTTTTAAAAATATTAGTCATCTATCACTAGAATTCAAAAGCAAAGTCTTCATAAATAATTGGAGATAATGGCTAAACAATTTCTACCTAGGCAAAAACCTGCAAATCCCAACTGATTTCCAACAATATTTCAGAAAACAGTTACCTTTTTTCTCACATTTTTAATATCTTAAAGGGACCATAGAATGAGGTGAAAATTTAGTAGTCAATATGAGACAGAGGACATTTGAGTCACTGAGATTAGAGAAATACATACAGCAAATGAGTATCAATCTAAACACCAGAGGTTTAAGATTTATTGCAGTGAAATAGACAAGAATTATGGAAAGGAATCTAAGTGGGAAAAATCCCATTAAATGAATTTTTCTACTGATTTTTTTTCTCTAGGAAAAAAAATGTATAACTATTTTGGTTTTTTTATTTTTATTTTTTGCTACCAGGAATTGAACGCACAACCTCGCGCCTGTCAGGCAGGCGCTTATGCCACTGAGCTAAATCCCCAGCCCTAATTTTTTGAGACAGGGTCTCACTAGGCAGTTCAGGCTGGCCTTGAACTCACTCTGTAGCCGAAGTTGGTCTCGAACTCACAAGGATTCTCCTGCCTCTGCCTCCTGAGTGCTGGGATTAAAGGCATGCGCCACCACGCCTGGCTTATATAAGTATTTTGAAAAGAAATTTAGAATTGCAATTTGACAGAACTAGAGTCAAAGGAAATATGACCCTCAAATTTGGAATCATATTTAGTAAACAAATAACTATATACATTTTATTCTTACCGAATGTAGTCAAAATATTCTTTGTGCTGGTTACGATAAAAAACAGAAAATTTAAGCATACGTCCTGCAATCACTTCAGCCTTCTCCAACAGCTGTGTTAGATGAACTTTTGAATAATCTGAAAATTTTCAAAAAAATCTATTAGTAAAATACAGCACCAAAAGTACCAACTACATACTTAATAAATTGGCTGTTATTAAAATTCACTGTTAGGGAATAAACTTAGTGAATAGGAAATTGGTTATAAATAAAACACATTGTCTTTGTATTGTACATTTTTCTTTCTACAAAATATTTTTCTTATAGTTTATAGTTATTTCTTAAAATACACTTGCATTTTTTCACTCTTTGGAGTTTAAAATATTTTAACAAATATGTTCAATATCTCTTCATAAGCCACATAATGTATATCAGCATCTTACCAGCTTTTCTACAATCAGTTGACAATTTGGATAAGAAGCTTATCATCTGCAAGCAATAGCAATAACAGGAAGTAGAAATAATGTTTGTCTAATTTATTTTCTAAATATCAAAGATTGACAAAATAAATTAAATATGCCAATTTACTGATGAAGATGTTTAATCTTGTCAAAGTTTAATGATTTTGCACATTTATACAGCCAATGACTTCAAAACTAGACCTCTGGCTCTGGTTGATTGTCTCGGGGTACAAAAGGCTTCTGAAAATCTAATACAACTGTCAAAGTAATCTAATTTTTTTTCACCAACTTCTTGTTTTGAAAACTGTTTGAGTACTGTTGTCAAACTACTGCATCAGAAACTAAGGAAAAATTTTGGTCCATGAAGCTTAGTAAAACTTCCCAAATAGACCAACCTTGATAAAATGCCCATGAGCACACGGTTTGTTTACTTCATTCACTGCTTCACTGGCTCAAACAACATTTATTTAGACGAAAACAATGTACCAAGAAATATGCAAAATTAGATTTTTGGATTAAAAAATCAAACTATATTATTATTCCTTTCAAATAATTGACAGTCTAAAGGAAAATAAATATAGAAAATAATGGTATTACTATGGTGAGTTTTGGGTGTCTTCTTTGTTATAAAGTGTAACAGAAGTGGATTAGCCTCTGGTATTCTATTTTATTCCATTTCCAGTACCTTGTGATTAGCTCACAATACAGTGTTCAATAAAAATCACATGAATTAAATGTCTAGATTAAAAGGCAATTTATACAAAATAGCTTTTTCAACATTTGCAGAGTCAAAATTATACATAAAACTTAGGTAAGATAGCCCCCAAATTATTCTGATATGCTCAAATGACAACTTTAAACATTAAATTCCTCTTAGATTTTACCCATGTAAATAAAAAGCCAAAATAATTTATAAAAAAATACTGTGGTGTATTTAAAAGTTGACATTTCACCTTATCATTTACTCTGTAACTTCCTTAGGAGAATTATGATCCAGATGTATATCTATGACAGATATTTCTGAACTGGAAATTTTAAAACTCTTCCTTAAACTAAAGAAGAAATAGTACATTACACTTTCCCCTAATATCAAGTGAAATTTTAGCAGGTAAAATATAGGTCCTTTTAGTGAGCAAATTCCATGATACTATTTTCATGTAATCATAACAAAAACTGCATGTGTTACAGGTTGTTATGGTTTAGATCTGGAATGTTCTCCAAAAGCCTCATGTGTTCAGAAGTTGGGCTCTGGGAAGGTGATTGGATCATGGAGGTGAATGTGCTGTTAGGAGGTGGGGCCTAGTCAGAAGAGGCTCATCACAGGGATGTGGCCTGGGAGGACATCTCCCTCCCTCTTTCTTCCCTTCTCTCTCTGCTTCCTGACAACCATGACCTGTCCTAGTTTAAGTTGTGGGTGTCCGGTATTTTGTCCCAGCAACAAGAAAGAGTTTAAGACACAGGTTATCCAAAATGCCAGAGATCAGAAATGCTTCAAATTTCAGTTTTTTGGATTTTGAAATATTTTCGTATACTTTTTACTAGTTGGGCATTCCCACTACAAAACAAACAACAAAAATTATTCCAAAATTGAAAATAATTTTAATGTGTCATATCATAGCTCAAAAAAGTCTCCAATATAAAAGCATTCCAAAGTTTACATTTTCAGATTAGATATTCAACCTGTTACAAAATGTCAAAAAAGATTGTGTCTGTGTCTTATATAGATTAAACTTCCCTGGTAGGATACAATGAAAATAAGTGCAGGAAAAGAGTGAACAGGAGATAAATATCAAAAAAGAATTTTGATTCAGGAAAACCTTAGATGAAATACTAATTTCAATGACACATCAAACATAAGTAAAAGTTATGTCAATAAGACTTATTTACTGATTTTTAACAGTACAAATATCTTTAGCTATTTCATAACTCATTATTAAACTATGATTAATACTACATTTCATCTGTTTTTTAGAAAGGCATTTTTTCATATTTTAACATCTCTCATATTTGTCTAACAATAATGTAAAAATACCATTTTGCAGTCTAATTGGTACTATTTTTAGCAGTGATACATAAAATGATGGATCTTATAATCTATAATTGAAGATAAAGAAGTAGGATACTATAGAGATACTACTTTATCTTGTGGTAAGCACTGAAATCTTTACTAATTAAAGATGTTTCAATATCTAGCAGTATAATCACAGGATAAACAAAGAAGACTGAAGATAAAATCACTATCACATAGTGATAAAAC
This sequence comes from Dasyprocta punctata, assembly GCA_004363535.1. Classification (NCBI taxonomy): domain Eukaryota; kingdom Metazoa; phylum Chordata; class Mammalia; order Rodentia; family Dasyproctidae; genus Dasyprocta; species Dasyprocta punctata. The sequence goes on along the minus strand of RJWM01000183.1, from coordinate 53,805 downwards.
TTTGAAACTTTATCCATTTAACATGTCCTCAGAAATTTTATACTGAGCTTGACATTAAGAAATCTAAACATGCGCTGACTGTAAAATAAAGCAAGTGTGAGGCTAGTGAGGCTATAGGGGAAAAAGCTTATGTATCTGAAGAATACCTCAGCTGGGGAAAGTTGCTAAGCAACCTGCAATAGATACAGCAAATTACTCTTTTTTAAAACCTTTTGTTTGTTGGTTTGTTTTTTGGAGACAGAGTCCCACTATGGCATTCAGGCAGGCCTTGAACTCACTTTGCAGCCCAGGCTGGCCTCAAACTTGTGGCGATCCTCCTGCCTCAGCCTCCCGAGTTCCAGGATTATAAGTATGTGCTACTAGCTCTGCTAGCATATTGCCTCTTAAATGTTTTTTCTACAAGGTCTTATGTGTTTAAACAGCCTCTCTCTGCAATTATTTTTCTTTTTATGGGAAACAGTTATCTAGGTAAACAGGAAGAGGCAAAGTCCCATTTTAAGAGACAGAAGTAGATGATGGCACAAATATTCAACTATGTGCTTGATAAATTTGTACTTTTTGAATGAATGAGTAAACAGATAAGTGAAGAAGCTGAACAGTAATATTTTCCAAAGAAAATGCTGGAATACTGAAATACTAAGGTATAGTTCACATCATATTTCCCAGCGGTAAGTGACTATTAAGCTACTTTTAAACAACGCAAAGACATACAGAAGTATACAATATACCAGAGACATATTTTCTTGAGTTCTTCCAGCACTCAAGTGAAAAATCCAATACATTTCTACTAGGCACAGTTATTGAGATCTGCCCTCCATTCCCTAAAATTAGAGAAAGATACTGTATTTTTACTTCCTCCCTTCAATATCTATGAAAATGGACAGATTGAAAGTAAAAGAGTAAGAGAAAGCTCTCTTACAAAATTAAGCTGAAAACATGATGAATACATAATTTTCAAACTTCATCAATTTTTATTTCACTTAAGAAAAAAAAGAAACTATATAACAAAGAAGTGATTTGATGTCATCAAGTTCTGCTACTGAGAACCTCAATTCTCGCAAATCACTGGAATATTGTTTATTGTTATATAATGCTGATAAAGCAAAAAATGAACAATGGTTATTTATGTTCGTTCATCTTTTAATTATAAAAAATATTTTTTCAATAATTAACTTTCCATGAACAGTTAACCAAAAGTGTTTTCTTTGTACCTACTTCTCTTACCTGCTGTACAGAATTCTATAATTTCACTCCATTCAGATACGACATAATCACCATCAACTTGTTTTGAGGCAGTTTGAACTGCTACTGTATACTCAGTTCTTGGGCTCAAAAACCAGTGTCCACGGACAGTCATAGGCAAGGGAACAGCTTTTGCCACCAATTTTGTTGGAACATCCTAAGAATGAAAAAAGGGAGGATAGGAAGAAAAAGAAGGAAGGCAAAATAAATAAAGAAATAAATAAATAGAAAAAGAAAAAGGAAAAGAAAAAAAAGAAAGGGGAAAGACATAAAACTGTAACCTATAACCTTAATCAATTATAAGAAATAGAGAGGAAACTAAATTCCTGGAAGACAATAGAACCTTTCTGTTTAAGAATAAACAATTATTATTAAATCTCGTATTCCCCATATCAAAAACTAATGCCCAAGTTGGTCAAGAGATACGCCCGTGGTCAGACAGCCAACCCAATGGCATAAATGTACTTGCATTCCAATTTCTTTAATTTCTAGCATATTGGTTTTCTCCATGTATCATATGCTTCTCAAAGTGTAACATACATACTTTTCTCACAGTGACAAAACTTAATGAAATAGATATAAAAAGATAAAATTCAATTGATTTAGTATTAAAAATACTTATTTGTGTAGTGTATACAATTCAATAACTTTAACAGCAAGATCATTACTGAGAATTTTGTGTGTGGAAGAATACTTTTAAAATAAATATTTTAAAATAAATGAATCTGTTATACATACATATGTATGTAATATCTTCTTCATTTCAATTCAAGAATGGGGTCTATGTTTCATGAAAAGTTTAGATATTTCGAAACAATAAAATAATTAAAACTTCAGCTGAATACACACTACATTTCCAATGATATAATATTTTAAGTGTGAAGTAAAGAAATGGGGTCAAATCTTGAAGTATCTTTGTAATATCGCAACAGTTTCCTCGTGAAATATGTAAATCTAATTTAATACATGTTGAATTTTATATCTGTATGAAACTCTTAATTTTGCATTGTTAATGCGTTTTAACAACAAGCATAGCATATTATTTTCTTCTAAAATTTATTAAAGGGATAAGGTTTTCAAATCTTCTAAAATTTATTAGAGGGATAGGCTTTTCAAAGTTTAGGTATTTCTAAACAATAAAATAATTAAAACTGAGGCTGAATACACACTACATTTCCAAAGATAATGATATTTTAAGTGTGAAGTAAAGAAATGGGGTTATTTTACTTCTTCCCAATGTCAAAAAAGTCATATAAGTTATTAATAGAACATTATTCTTTCTTTTAAAATCTCTTCATACCTAGAAACTTCTTAAAATGCAATTAAATATAAGTATTTGTTGGATTTTTACCTTGTGTTTAAATTTATTGGAGTTCTTGTTCTCTTTCTTGTTGAGGTCAATGAAATAGTGTGTAATACGGTCCTTTGACTTTGAATCCATTTCCCATGAAATCTTAAATGAGTCACATGTAATATTGCTTATTTTGATGTTATGTGGTACAGGAAGTTCTTCCATCTCTGCTATGCCACTGTCTTGTGATTTATTACCTGCCAAAAACAATGCACAGAAAGTTAGTTTCCAATAAGTGAATTGTTCAGGTTGCAAAATCTTTAGAAGTATGTATATTTCTGAACTCAACTATCTGATTACCAAATCTGGGATTTAATTTGTTCATGAAGTAATCAGAATTAATGACAGTAAAAGATGTTTGCAAAATCATATTTTCAATAAAAAGCAGAGATGAGTTAATCTTTACCTTATCTGTATTTTCAATTTGCTTTCTCAATTTCTGCTTTAGAATAAAACAAAAATACTGATATCAGTCTTTCTAATGTGAGAGACTAGTTTCACATGGACAGTTTCTCTGTGAACAGCCCCAAGAGATCATCTTTCCTACATGAGTATCAATTCTGCTCTTACTTGTTATTCAGTGGTTTTAAGATAGGTGACTTCATAGAAATGTTGATAATTAAGTGGTACAGTCAAATAAAGGAAATATTTCTTTAAAAGTATATGAAGTAGCAATGACAGACTATAAAAATTATTCTTTTTTGGAAATATTATATATAGAAACAACATGCAGTGGTTATATTATATCTACAAATAATACTCAAGACAATTCATATACAAGATACTATCTTTTCCCTGTAGTATCTTGACAGATGTAGAGTGCTGAAACAACAGATAAGGCTAAAAAGGAAAACAATGATTGCCATGTTGAAGAACTGAAGACGAATCTGACATCTGGTTACTGTAAAGATTTAAAACTGTTTCTACATTTCTACTTAGAGAAAATGCTGCTTTAGCTAACAGTATAGATCAGGATATGATGACTGACAGGACAATAAGTGAAAATAAGTATTTGTCAAGTTTGTTAAAATTTGAGTAAAGTGGTTATTTACATAAAAACAAATCTTTCCTCAAAGCATATTTTTCCTGTGGAGAGCAATATAAAATTTTGTTACATTAACAATTTTCATTTTCAAGATACTTGTCCTTGTCCCAGTTCTTAATAGAACTGCTACATTACCTCCATGCAGCTTTCTTAGTTGAGTAGAGAAAGTAGAAAACTTAAATAAATCCTATGAATTTTCACACTTCCTTCCTTCTTACATTCTACAAATCAATTTTTAACAAAGATTCTGAAGTAGATGATGGAGAATAACAATTCTTTCTACAGAAACTAATGGAACAATGATCCATGTGACCCTAATAATCAATAATCAGTCAATAATATCTTAGTTCTGTCAATTATGTATACTTCCAAATGTAAGACTTCATTTTAAGGATAATTATAGCTGCACTTGCCTACTGTACAGGCTAAATAATTCTAACATCTGTGGCCACATTGCTGATTAGTAAGATTGAATGTAGAACAAATAAATGGATTCATATACATATATCTATAAAAAACATGATAGTTGCTTTTGAAAACATTTCACAAGGAGTTTCTAACAACAGCAGTTATTTAAATGCAAGATAAAAACACTGCCAAATTATACTAATAATATTTAATATATACCTCTTCTCTCACTGAACTTTAATTGCCTTACAAAAGAATGATCTTATTTTTTAAAGTTTTGAAATATAGTTAACATAGCATACAACTCACTCTTCCAAAATACATAATTTAGTGGCTCTCAGTAGATTCAGCATCATGCAACCAGCCTTATAATTAATTATAAAATATATTTTTTAATCCCCAAAGAAACCTTATACAACCTGGTCATCATCTTCACCACCATACACACGTAACACTCCCCACAGGCTGCTTCCTTTTAGCACTAGGCAATCACCACTCTATCATCTTTTTATAGATGCTCTTATTCTTGTACATTTCATGGCTACATCCCAGCCCCTTTTTTATTTTTTATTTTGACACAGGGTCTTGTCAGATCAGTGAGTTAGTTGTCCTGGTAGGCTAAAAGTCGAGTCATTCTCCTGCCTCAACCTCACAGAGTGCTGGGATTACAAGTGACAAAATTATTTTATGAGAAAAAAATGCAGAGTTTGATTTAGAGGAGTTCATAGGTAAAAGGCTGAAAATACAATTTCACCAAAATATATCCTCAGACTCACAGGTAGTGCCTTTCAAACATTGAGAAAGCATTTTTTAAATACCTGTGAGTGTCCACATATTCTGCCTAATAAGTACACATTTAAACTCTGTAACTAAAGAACTGTGTTTAAACTCATGAAAACATTTTAAGTGTACAAAAAGATGATTAGACCACTTTATCTTTAATATCACATACCTCAATCTATGCATTTAAAAATAAGCATTATGGCATTATAAATTTTTACATATCAGCAAAATATTGTCTATATATCCTATAAATTATCCATTCCATAAAAAAGAAAATACCCAAATTTTCTCATTTTTCTTTTTTCCCCTACCATATCTCTTAAAAAGTACAAAAGCTATACTAAACAAATGTTATTCATCATTCTCATTTTTTATGTTAGGGTCATATTTCAGAATAGAAATCATTCAACATAATATTTTTGTTTCATTTTATACATGTATCCATGTGTGCCTGTGTGAGTGTATAATATGCACATATAACTACACATGTTTTTACTAGCTTTTCACTGAGATAAATTATGTAACTATTAAAATCCATAACTAAATCCCTTAAAATCTGAGACTTCTGAAATATTTATCGTTATGAAAAATAAAGAAAAAGGTGATTCGTAGAGATTACTGCCCCAATTTGATTAATTCAGAAAAGTAGTTTTATCTTATGTACAGAGTAAAAGTGTCACTTAATAAACTAGATGGACTCTGGCAAAAACCATAATAGTGTATATTTCTATTTACTAAATATCTCTAGGATTTGAGTATATTCTATATACCAGTGCCCGATACACCTATCAGTTTGCCATTGAAAATAATGAGTAATTTTTCTTCCACCGTATCTCCCCCAGAGTGTTACATTAACAGGGATTAAATTCTTAGTTATAGTAATTAATAGGGTCTAAACAATTTAGTTTAAATAAAGGTGTTTTAAAGTGATAAAGATAGTTAATTTTATTAATAATCTTTGAGCCAACTTTCCAAGAAATTATAGGCCTTAGATTCACCTCCCTCAATATCAGCAGCCAAAAGCAGTGTTCTCATATCTCTTTTCCTAAGTATCAGCAATTAAAAAAAAAAAAAACTCCAGGAAAGAACAGATAAAGCTATATTCTTGGTCCTTTTTATTTTGAGACAGCATCTCACTAAGTCAATAAGTTGCCCAAGATAGGCTCAAACTGTGATCCTGTCTCAGATAACCAGAATGCTAGGATCAAAAGTATGTAACCACCATAACCAGCTTATATGCATGTATTTTGAAATTAGTACATTTTAATAATTTCCATGACAAGTACTCTAGTGTCAATTAGAAGTAAATTCATTACATTATTTTAAAATTCATGAAAGATAAAGTAAGAGTCTATCTATCCTTTACTATCCTCTTTATTATTCTCTTTATACTTTGCTTTGCTCAAATGAAAGATACCATGCAGGATTTAAGCTTGTGTGTCTGATTTATTTCACTCAACATCCAGGTGTATCCATTTTCCTACAAATGTCTCAAGTATGTCATTTTCTATAGCCAAGGAGTATTCTATTATACATAGATACCACCTTTATTATACATATTATACATCTATTATACATAGGTACACATCCTTCTTTTTCAGCCTCTAAGATTACAGGCAGATACCACCACACATAGCTTCTTTTTTTTTTTGGTCAATCCTTATATTTTTTGGCAATATTCTTGACATTATCTTTATATAGCTTATTATATTATGGATAGAAGTAAACAATAGAGGTACTAGTTACATACCTTTAGAATGATGCATTCTGAGTATGACCTTAAGAGATCTAGTCAATATTTTTTGATCTTTTCATTCAGCAGAATAGTAAAATTTCAAACACAAAAAGGAATTATTTTGATTTTATGAAAAACAAAAAGTCATATTCTCTGGCAGTCACAATTGCAATACAATCAAAGAAATTATACTTTAACATTAAATGTAGAAATAAACTCAGAATAGAAGCGAGTTCTTTAAAATTGAATACTTTTAGCTCCATGAAAAACTAAACACATCTCCTCTACTTGTCTCATTTGACAGAGGGCTGATGAAAACTTCTCTATGACTTGACACTAGCCTAAAGGGCTGATATTTTAAACCTGTTTTGATATGTTCAATTGTCTATCTTTAAAGATAAACTAAGATTTAGGGAGACTAAAAGATGTGATTAGTCAAAGAGTAGGTAATCAAAAGAAATGAATGCAAATCTTTGTCTTTTTCCTCCAAGTCCATTAACTTTTGCATTATATCATGTTCTCTTCCAGTTTACTTTTGTGTTGGGTTTCTATTTTGAATATTGTGTTACAGTGGGTAACGAGAACAGAGTGTGAAAGGATGCTAGTGGTAAAGCCCAACTAAATTAACAATTTGGGTGTTTTGCAAGGTATTCTGTGTAAAGCTTAAAATGTATCATAGTCCTTAATATTCATGGCACCTTAATGGTTATTATACTCAAACTATAATTTCACATAGCAATGTTTCAGTTAATTCATTAATTTGTAAAGTCTGAAATTAAATGAAATGGATTTCTAATAAAAATGTATGTTAATCTATACCTTTGCTGATTTGTACCCTAGCACTCATATAGAGGCATCTGTCAAAATCTGGAAAAGTTTTTGAACCCTGAAAATTTAGGTAATGTGCTACTGATACATAAATGTGTCAAGCTGTAAACCATCATCAGTCTATAATATATCAAATAAATTTAATCAGTTTCATTAAAAATTTTAAGTAAATTAACTGCTTAATATTAATGTACCCTTTGTAAAATAAACTGAAATTTTTTACATTATTGTATTCAGTTTATTTTTTAAGTTGTATTATTGTTTCTCTACATTGTTCAATGGTTTCCCATCACTTGAATGTGAATGTATGTGAATAAAGATTTAAAACCATTATAATTTTGGATATTTAACTTTAAAATTAGAAGCAGCTGGGATCCAAGGATAAATATTTTAGGTGTTGAAATAGAAAATAAATATGAGACTGGGGTATAATGAAAGGAAAAGATTATGCTATTTTACACAAGAGAGGGAGGAATATTCTTATACATTGAGATAGCACTCAAAAGGGAACAAAGATGTTATTCAAGAAGAGACAAGCATAAATTGTAGGGCTGACTTAGGAAAGGAAATGTGAAACATGACAAAGTTAAGGAACAATGTAATGAAACATGGGTGGTTCACAGAGCTAAGGCAGCAAAAGGGCAATGCAAAATTTTGTTTCATTTTTCAGTAAGATAAACTGCATTTGTTTTTATATCTCTGATTATTTATAAGATTATGCCAACACCTAAAGTAGTTTCCTATGTTGGCAGCTATATTTCTTATGTAAGTACATACCTGTCAATTATGAAGTGCCTACGAATGCGCCTACTAGTCAGACAGGGATTTTAATTCTAGCTATGCCACATAGGGTTGTCTGACCTTGAGTAAATATTACATTACTCTGACCATATCATTCTTCATAGGGTCAAAGAGTACAAAATGAGGTAATGCAAATATATAAACCATATCTGCCATGTGGCACAAAATAAATGTTAGCTGATATAACATCATGTTGATATAAAAGGCAATTTTTAATTCACTCTTTCCTTTGGTCTGAAATTAATGCACAACTTTTCTAATTAACTCCAGAATGTCAGTGCTTCCAGTAATCTTTAATGATTGTGTTGAAATTGCACAATTTGCTGAAATTCACTAGTGTCCATATATATTCAAGTTTTAAGTAAAGCACAAGAGACTATACTTTCTGAATTTTGACTTTACATTTGAATATAAACAATCTCTAAATTTAATTTCATGATTCTAATATGTTTTCTCACTTTTTATTTTCTTTTAACCAAATCATGTTGCAGATTGCAGCTAAAGTCTGCCTTTAAGGCAGACTTTAATTTTAGAGCTTGCCACAGTGCTTAGTGTATTCTTTCAATCTATAGACTTCTGTTTGTTTGTTTCTTTATTTCTTTGAGACAGGGTCTCATTATGCAGTTTAGGTTCACCTTGAACTCACTATGTAGCCCAGGCTGGCCTCAAATTCACAGTGATCCTCCTGCCTCAGCCTCCTGAGGGCTGGAATTATAGGCATGTACCACCATATCTGTCCACAGACTTTTAATTTTTATTTTTATACAATATATCACTTTTTATCACCTCTTTTTCATGCACCTAAACCTTAATCCCACTTTCTGAATTAGTTCTCCATCACATATATGTTACAGCACCTCCTAGTTATCTGTACATTTGCATGGTAATTTCACATCCAATCACTAAAAAAGACTTTTGGAAAGCATATTTTCTCAGTAATCATAATATCTAAAAGGCATTTCATCTCAACTTTGGATATTAGAATCACCAATTATTCTATGATTATTGTTCTTGGATTTGTTTTAAAACCTAAATAGCACTTTTTTACTAAAGAAATTCTAATACATTTTTCAAGGAAGTTTTATGAGGCATAATTTTATTCTTTGCCCATGATCAAACATCATTTATTGAACTAGGTACAAGGTTCATGCAGCCTTCTGAGCGCTTGCTCACAGCTTCTCATTACTTGGAGGTCAAGAATTACAAATGGAGGGTATAGAAATTCAACTTCCACTATGTTAGGGAAATATTTCTACACACATAATAATGAAAACCTTTTCTTTCTATAAAAGCTACCTATGTGATCAAAAGCAGGGAAATATGACCATCCTCGAACTCAGAAGTTCAAGACACCAAGAGTCAAAAACTCTGAATGTAACTTACAGTACTCATGAATTTTAGAGTTGTATGAGAAACCAAGAAAACCTGTTAATACTTCTAGTGTTGATGCTTCATAAAAAGCACTGGATCCTCTAGATCATGGAAGAATCACAAATTTCTGGCTTCCCTGATACAAGAAGTAGTACAAAATTAATGCTTCACACTTTCATTTGTAAGCTTATCTGTCTTTTCCATATCTGATGTTAAACTGCAAATTAAACTGTAACCAATTTTAAATCAGATGTGACAAGTGCCCCTAAATTTGAACCAAACCTGTCAACTGGCAGCAAATGAAAAAGTGAAATTTATTCAGTATCTCCCATGAAATGAAATTATTCAAAACATATGTATGTGAGCTTTAAAAAAGGAATAAAATGCAGTGGTTTTGTCACCTCTCCTTATAAAAGACAAAACAGGAATGACAATGATAAAGTAAGTGTAATATTTATTTAAATGTGTTTTAAAGATGAAATAAATTTGTTTTTAATTTGTCTCGCTATTCAACAAGTGTGAAAAGAATTCAGCCAGTAAAATTGAAAAAAGTTTTAACAAATGATGACATAATAAAACAGAAGTAGTTCTTTTCCTTAAGGTAAACATAAATCTTTAACTAAAGTGACAATTTGATATCATTAAAAAACCAACAACAACACTCACTGGCTAAGTTTTCCCAGTATCTTGGCAAATTAAGGTGTAAAAGGTTGGTTTTCCAGTTAACCACAATAGACAAAACTTAAATGTAGTATTGGATCAAAGTTTCTCCAAGTCAAAAACAACAACAAAATATCACTAAAAAGAATGAAAGTAATTTAGAAGTCCCCTCAATTTACAGAGAAGGAACTCGACTTAATGAAAAGTTAAGTGACTAGGCTAAGGCATTTCAGTGTTAGCAACAAAAACATTTATTGAGCAATTATGCCAGTGAGGCAATGTTATGAGTGTTTTACACGTTTTTAATTCTTACACAAATTTATGAATTAAATAGTATTGTTAACATTCTTATTCTAACAGATGAAGAAACGAAGTGCAAAGAGGTTATATAACCTGCTCAATTTCAAGCAACCAACATGAAAGCTAAGATTTCAACCCAAGAAGTAAGACACTCAAGTGTAACTCATAACCACTATATTACATTCATACAAGTGCTTTACCATAGCTGCTCTAGAACTATTTGTATTGTATTGGGAAGATCACTTTACCTCATTGTTCTTTGTAAAACAGGAGAACTGGTCTGCAGTAGGGTATGTCTTCAACACTAGAAGATTATAGTCTCTACTATCCACTCAAAAAGTGAGAAATCTTAAGATTACTACACTTTTTTCTCAATACAAATTTCTTAATCTTTTTACATTAGTTTATATTTTTCATCACCTCAAAATTAAATTAAACACATACTTGTATTCTAGAACTCAATTTTTCTTTGGTACTTCCTTGAATAGGACAGCCACTGGTATAGTGAAAAGGAATAGAGAAGCTTAATATCTGTTTCAGGTTCTCTCACTGAAATGCCTTAGCCTAGTCACTTAACTTTTCTTTAAGTCGAGTTCTTCCTCTGTAAATTGAGAGAAGTTCTAAATTACTTTCATTCTTTTTAGTGATATCTTGCTGTTGTTTTTGACTTGGAGAAACTTAAATAATAAAAACCAATCGACTTAACAACTGATTATAACATTTTGCTATTTTAGAGTATCAAATTCTCAACAAGGACAGCCAGCGACAGATAAAAGTGAAAACGACATTTTGTTAGTTATAAACTCAGCACAAAATGGTGTAAACAGAAGAAGAACCTACACCAAACTCGAGAGTCTCAACTACTTTGCTGCTTGTTTTTTCCACTGTTACAGAACACATAAAATTTACCTGAATCATCGTTTTGTGCATCTTTTAACTTGAACATTTATTATTTGTATATAATTTCTACAGGACTTGTATATAATTTCTACAGGACTATATAATTTCAACACTTTTTTTTTTTTTTTTTTTTTTTTTTTTTGGTGGCACCAGGGATTGAACTCACAACCTCGCGCCTGTCAGACAGGTGCTTAAGTCACTGAGCCAAACTCCCGGCCCTGGTTTTTTGAGGCAGGGTCGCACTGTGTAGCTCAGGCCGGCCTTGCGCTCGTGTTGTAGCCCAAGCCAGCCTCGAACTCACAACGCTCCTCCTACCTCAGCCTCCCCAGTGCTGGGATTAAAGGTGTGCGCCACCACGCCCGGCTGTGTTCGACACTTTGTAGTCAATTAGGAACTTAGAATTACTGCATGAAACTAAACCTACCTTAGGGAAAAAATATCTGTTCCACTACTGATGTCAATCCAAAGGTCTTTCCTCTCTAATAATGATCTTTTTTCACACAGTATACTTTAGTAACATTAAAAATTACTGATCTATAAGATTGATCAGTCTGTAATTGGTTATACATCAAGGTACTTCCGTGTATTAAAGTAATAAACCATAAATATCAAGGCTAAAACTTCTTCCTGCAAATTGTTAGTCTCTATCCATATCAAAACTAAAATAAATTGACTATACCCATAAACATATTTAATTAGTGTAATGTTGTGACTTATAAAGATAATTATGGAAAGGACAATTTAGGTTGTGACATAAACCTACTGCATAAAATTCTACATATAGAAACTACATATATAATGAGTCTCATGTTATTCTGACCTGGGTGACTAAAAACATTTTATTATAAGAAACTTATTGATGGGTAGTTCATTTCTATATATTATATTATAGAATATCATGAGAAGAATAGCTTTCTTTTGCAAGGTATTAAACTATTAACACAGCAGTGCTTTATTCCTACTTTCTAGGAATCATTTATTTTAAATAGCACTTTCTCATTTTTATGAATACACATAGGAAACAGTACAGACATCATGAAGGAATATTAAAAAGTCAAAATATTTGACATACTGTTTTTCTGTATGTGGTCAACATTAGCAAATTTTAAAACAAACTTAATGTGATAAGAACAGATTCTATATTGTACTCAAAAGAATGAATTTTGCCTACAAAATCTACACTACTATGTTATAATAAGAGGTAGGTTGTCATAAGATTAATAAAATTTAACATTCAGGTTCTCTCATTTGCATGGTCTATCTTCCATAGCCTATTACATGAGTTTTTAATTTATACTATGTATTATTTTTTTCTAAAGAGAGTTCCTAAAATTATGCAAGCTTAAGATGACACAACAAATGTGCACTGTAAATTAGCTTCTTTTTTTATTTAACAAAGAGATTTACCCAAAGCAATATCATTTTTTCAAGTACCTTTTAAATCTTACCATAGATTCCAAATTCTTTGGCAAAGTATTAATAGACAAACTTTGGAGTCACATAGAATATGACTGACAATTCATAAAATGTATAGTTATGAGCTCGCAGATAATATGAATATAAAACTGTTAACCAGCTGTCACTTTAAAAATGACACAGAGAACAAAAATACAGACCAAACAGAATCATTAACTAAACTATACTTTTTCACTAATTTACTATCTTTGATGTACAAGTTGATAAGCAGATTAAAATCCTACATTTAGACAATGCCTGCATCTTTTGAAATGTATACAGGCTATGTGTCATTCCATTTTAAATCCCAAACTGAGTGACTATCATTAATAATATAAGGGACTTGTGAACATATTTCAATTACAGTTAGGTTTTACCTATACGGAAAAACAGTAAACTCCTCCGAGAAGAAAAATATGAAATCAGGTATACGTGTTTCACTTGGAGAAAGAGATAGCTTTTCTTGAAGACAAACTACAAACAAAATTACTTGACCTACCAAGTATTTTGGTTTATTCAGATGCTATCCCATAAATCAGTTAAGTTTACAGTTAAACCAAAGTAGGATCTATTTGTGATATTCTTAAGTTAAATTAGCTATGTTCTATTTTTTAAGTGAAAGATTGTTGTGTTAGCCTGTCTTTCACTGAGAAAGGGACTCCCTTGATGAATTATATAGTATTAAATAAGCTCATCTTTACCTATTGAAAATGTTCAATACTATGTTAATGAATCACATCATGCTTTCCAAAATTTGGGGAAGTCATAAAAACAGTGTAAGAAATAAACTGCACTTATATTTAATCACTTAAAATGTAACAGCTTACCATGAACTATCAGGTGGTTTTATTCTTTTCTTGGCTCTCTGAAATTGTGCTTCAAAAACTACTTCAAAACAAAACAAAACAAAGCAAAGCACAACACAACACAATACGCCCAGGGCAGCTCTTAGTTACTTAACTACTTTCACAGTTTTCTGTCTCCTTTATGCATAAGAATACAAGTTTGAATCAAATAAACGTGGTTACCAATGTTTCTAACCCTAAAAACAAACTGAAGTTGTAATCATCAGGTTTGGTTGATCCGTTCAATATCCAAAACCAGGCTTTATTTATCTAGAATTTCTAGGTAAATAAATTTCTAGGAAAAGCTTCTCAGATTAAGGATGGCTTACACTGTTGAGACTCACTATGCAGAGTCCCAGATAGGAGACAGAATTTAGAAGTGGGTATGTCAAGCAGGGAAATTCTAAACAATAGGAAAGGAGATACAATCCAGAGGGACATGGTAGTCTACAAATTGCATAAATCCTGTGAAAAAGTATAATATGGAGTAAGAGTAAGTAGTCTAATAGTAGACAACAGAAAAGAATTCAGTTGATTAAGCTATAATACCTAGGAGGCTTAATACTAAGATACATAATTCTACCCATGAGGAATCATGAAAGGCAAATTCATACAGTGGACAAGAAAAGAAGGTACAGATCTATATAAAGATGAAAACATGGAGATTCGACAGCTAAATATATAAGGCATTTGATCAAAGAGGTCAAAATTAAAGTTTAATTATTAGAATCAATATTTCAGGACAAATTAATATCCAGAATTAGTTTATACTATGAATCATGAAATCCTAACTATGAGTTCTTTACAGTACCCATTCTCATATTTACAATTATTCCATGGACTAAATTTACAAGTGGTATTAAAATACTCAATTTGTGAAAAGCTAAAACAATTATCAGACTAAGATATATGGCTTAACACGAATGTAAACCTTACTGTTTCTGTCACCTCAGAATTCAAGCTTCAACTGTGATCATTCATTCCTTCAACCTGATAAAAAACTGAAGCAGAATTATGTTTACGGTTTATCCACAAAATTCCACAGTTCTGTAACATACTGGTACGGAGGATGTCATATCATTCTTTTATTTACATGCTTTTCAGGTTTCTGACAAAATAGGTGACAACATTAAAAACTTCAAGGAACCAAATTAAAAGAACATTAACAATGTGAAAAATTGAAAAATCTCATGATTGGTAAGGAAAACAATGTTGTAAAAAAAAAAAAAAAAACACCAGAGGAAATTCTGCAGAAAATGGATGGATCAACTACTTCCCTTTAGGTACCATACCCAACACATGAATAATCTTACAATTATGGAAAAGATCCATCTAGAATGTCACATGAGTCACAGAGCGGTGTTACATCAATATAACAAAGTAAAATGGTCATAAGGAACTGGAATGATGTTATCTTACTTCAGTCTAATTTTAAGTATTATCAACTGGATGTTCTTTAACAATTCTGACCATCAACCCTAATAAAAATTTATTGAATTAACTGAAAATGAAAACATGCATATATCAATGTATGACTAAAAGCACACCAGACATGATATTCCCTACCAAGGCTAGTGATGCTTAAAATAAGAGAAAAAGAGATCAGACTAAAAGAAAATGTTTAAAAAATAAATACACTGGAAAGAGAAAGAAATCAATTTAAATGGAGAATATTGTCCTTCTATTTCTCCAGGCAACATAAGAATGGACCCAAATTAAATTTGCCTTAATCAATATCTTTGAAGTCAATATCATTTTCCTTCCCCTTTTAAACAAAATGAATTCTAATTTGACTAACAGGGAAAATTTAAAGCCTCCATCATAAAAAGATTAGTTAAAAATTATCCAATTTAGACTCATCATATAATAAAACATGACTTTATTTAATATTGTAATCACTTGGAATATGTAAAATGGTTATGAACTTGTTCGCTTGAATAACAATATGTATCCTAATAATAACATGAAAGTTCAATGGCAGCAGTTAGTCATCAAATTTCAGATATATGTTAGTGTTAAGGTTCAGTTTCCTAGCAAAATGAGACATTTTTAAACTTAGTAAACTTAGCACATTCTAAGAGCCTATTTTATATGTATATTTTTTACTTTTGATAACATAACCGGAATACAGGATGACTGTAAATCATCATCAAGCCAAGTAAAAACAGGTAAAGAGGTAGAGAGACACAAAATTTGTTTATGGAAAAGCAGTTCATTTCAAACAATGATTCTAGGAAAAAAAAAACACATGGATTATGGGGGGAAAAGTGTACAAATGACTATTCATTCAGGTTAGGTTAATGAACAACAGTGATAGATGCTAAAACCAAATGATCTTAAGACAAGGAAGAGTGGAGTAAGATGCTCCAAAGTCCACAAATACACTGAATTTGAATTAAGGCTTTTTTTTTCCTTTTTTTTTTTTGGCGGCATCGGGGATCGAACTCACAGCCTCATGCCTGCCAGACAGGCACTTAGGCTGTTGAGCCAAACACCCAACCCTAGCTTTTCTGGGGAAGGGTCGCACTATGTAGCTCAGGCCGGCCTTGCGCTCACGTTGTAGCCCAAGCCGGCCTTGAACTCACAACACTCCTCCTACCTCGGCCTCCCGAATGCTGGGATTAAAGGTGTGCGCCACCACGCCCGGCTTGAATTAAGGCTTTTTTTTTTTTCAGGGATTTTTTTTTTTTTTTTTAGCGAAGAAAAAAAACAGAAAAAAAGACATATAAAACAAAAGCAACAAGCAAAAGAGACAAACAAACGACTGGAGTAAATACACTACAGTAACATTGCAGGTTTACAAAAGAGCAAGAGTAACTGGGAAGCGAAAAGGCGGAAGGAGAAAAGGTAAGAGGAAAAGATATAAACCTGTATATACGTATATGTAAGATAACTAGAATGAATACACTGTTGAATCTATTCGTTGTTGAGAAAGAACAGTTAATGCTCATATGATTAGATTAATTTTACATGTCCGTATCTGTTAATGAAAGTAACCATTTTAAAGATAACGATGCGCAATATTGCAAGCATTGTCAAGTTTCTGTCATCTGAATTAAGGCTTTTTAACAGGGGAGACAGACACTGAAAATCTATCAAAAGGATTCTTTTAAAAGCATGTATAAAGTGTGATTGAAGAAAAGGGAAACCACTATACTGCAGATCATCAAGTTGATTCTCAAAGGTATTCAGTTATAAAGTAAAAAAGAAAAAAAAATAAACCCTCAGGTCAACGAAGAGAATTCAAGGGATTTTATCTTTAAATTTTACACAGAGAAGACCCCTGAAGGTCAGTGCTTAGGGAAGTAAGGCGGACAATAAAAATACATTTTTGGAAAAGAGCCTATCACAGGAAGTAGTGGATAGCAAGATGCTTCAAAATTTACGGTGTTTTAACTCTTTGGTAAGCATCTAGATTGGGATTTAACATCTATAGCTAGAGATTTTCTTAGATTGTTTATCTTTAAAGCTTGGGGAATTCATTTACATCATTTGATATATGTTAAAATATACCTAAGAAATTTTTGAACTTAAAGAGTGTGTCATTATGCAATGTAATCATGATTTCCACTTTTGAATTTGTCGAGTGGATTTATTACATATATACCTTGGTGATGATGTGTAAAAAGAGAATAAGGAAAATAAAATCTTCTTCAAGTTTTTTATCCTATATTTCTATACAAAAAATGTTCAATATACTCATAATGAAAAATGTTAATAGCATACTCATAATAAGTGTAATCATTTAATTATAAAATTATATGTGTTTTACCTATTAATATGAACTTTATACACTATGGGCAAATTCTAACTTTAAATGATAAAATACATAATATTTTAAAGTCATTTTTAGTTAAGTCAGAATAAAAATATTTCACGTGTTCTTATTATTGTAATATTGGTGTAACATTTTGTGATACAGCAATGCCAGTGATCAGTTCTAAATTCCATGAATTTAGAAACTTAGTTTTAAGGGTTGTCACAGTGGGAAGATAGTACATAATAGTAAATAAGACTGTAGACATCACACGGGAGAAAGTATATCACTAGTTGTGCTTATGATACACTTACTAATATTCTTTACTTCTTAATTCTACACAATAACTATAGAAAGAGTATCTCAAGAATATATACTATACCAAATAATTTTATATATCAAGTACTAATCATATATATTAATGAATTTTACTCTTTATTTTAGATAAGACAAAATATTAATAGAAATTCTATGTCTTTCTTCCATGGCCAAACTGATTGCTTACTGTACCCTCTGAGGTTCATAATACATCACTTGAAGAGCTTTATAATATACCCATGATATTTGAAAAAGATACCTTTAAAGTGTTATAGTTGTAAAACAACTAAACCCAAGCAGAATAACATAGAAAAAATGTTAGTAAAGGTAGAGTTAGGGCCATGCGTCCCAAAATATCTGAAGCTGAAACAATTATAAAAACAGCAGAAGTAAGAAGGTCACACTGTGACCTCTTCTTACCTTCTCCACTGAAACAGGGCATATGGAGAAGTGCGTTCCCTATGTCAGAGGAAAAGAACATCATCATCTCTGAAGATAGAAGAATAGAGAGGAGAATCTGCAAAGGCCTTGCTAAGTCCCCTAAGTTTATCATTCTATCATATCCATTTTCCTCCAATCATACTTAATGAATGATTTCTCTTCTTCAGAGCTAGCACAAAAAGATACGCAGGTTTATATATTTTGTGGGTTTTCATATCCTTATTAAAGTTCCTTTCAATGTAAAATTTATAGTAAATAAAATCAGCACGCTTTACTTTTGTTAATCTGTCTTTTGTCATAGGATCTAAGCTACGAAACTAAGGTGGAAAGATATTTTTTATTCCTTACATAAGTCATTCATAGACCTTCATGATAATGCAAGATAATAAAAGTCACTTTAAAAGCAATTACATTGTAGCACAAAAATGAATTACACAATACTATAAGTTATATTAATATATAAGTCAATGCAAAACTTTTGAAAAAATTTTAACAAAAATCTGACTAAAATCTGTTTTCCTTTTTTCTTACATCACTACGCTTCGCTTTCTTAGGAGTCATTTTCACTTAAAAATAATGTTTTTGACATTCATAAGAGTTGACATGTTAAAAAAGTGCTCCTATAATAATAGGCAAAAAGCTTTGCAAATTCACAGGTAACTGACACAAATACAGTCTTTTAGAGTGCTATTTAAATTTAATTGTTAGCAAAAGTATAATTTAACTACTTTTGACATGGCTTATAAATATACGAAGCCAAAAATACTAAGTCTTTGAATTTCCAGTTTAGTATATGCTTTCTCTCACAAAAATTTCATAGATAATTTAAGAAATCATTATTCAAGACACTTTAGTTGGTATCACATTTCACTGCCATTTTCTCTTTCTGTCATGTTCTTCTGAAGCATGAATAGAGAATACTACAGTAGGAAAACATTCCCTGATTAATGTGTTTTATAAGATTAGATCTCCTATTTCAAATTTTCTTAATGTGACACATCTCTATTTTATAATACCATGAAAATAGGTAAACACACACATTATGTGTTGTAGGGAGAATTATGTATGCAAACCAAAAAACAAATTTAAGACTTTAACTAAAATGTTATTACACGAAAATGAAAATAAGGGATTTTCATATGTCAGAAAATTTGAATTAGAAAATATTAATACTACAGGCAAAGAATTTGGAAGAAATTATTCAAACTATTAAGAAAGCAGCAAAGAAAAAGTTCAGTAGTGGATCTTTATGAAATTCAGTTCTTAAAAAATTTACATAGGTTATTACATTTCTACAATAAATGGTACAAAATAAAAGTTCTAGAAGTATATAGATTGTATTTGTAACATTTATCATTTTTTTCCTGTTCAAACTTTTTCACTGAGTAAAGCTTTTAGCAGAACAAGTGATACTAAAGGATAAATACAAGAATCACTGCTTTTTGGTCACTAGACTTTCTTTTTTGAAATCACTACAAACAATCAAAAAAGCAGTATCAAGGAATTAAGCCTCATAAAAATATTGGATATACTGAATTGTTCCTTGAAGAAAATACATTTAAAAAGTATCAGTTTGAAAATGTTATACAAAATCCATACTCATTAAAATGAAAGGTATATCTGAAAACAATGACTTTGCAAAAAACAAAACTTATAAAACAAAACTTATAAAAAGATTGTGTCTTAGGTTAACAGTAAACAAATACACTAGTAAACATTAAAATTAGTAAGTTCAGGGTCAAAAGAAAGTATTAGAAATAATATGTTCGGCATGAAAAACTTAAGATTTGATTAAGAACTTAGTTTTCCTTTTGCTCCACAGCTATTTTTTTTCTGCTAATTTAAGTCCCTCAAAATTCATTTATCTTATGTATGAATGAGAAAATGTATTTATTTACTTCAAAGCAGATTATGTTGCTATAGAGGGAAAATTAACACAATGTAGTCCCATAATAAATAAAATTAAAAAAAATCAGACTCAAGTCAAATACAGGAAGAAACCTGTTCAGTACAGAGCTTACTTTTGTCAACCATATTCCAAGTTAATTGCCCCCAAACATGTAATTATACAAAGAATAATAATTTTCAATTGATCCTTTCAGATGCCACATGGCCAACTAAACAAGGCAAAAGCATTCTGATTTATTCATTCTAAGCAGCTAACCTGGTATGGGTTCACAAGCACTGATTAGAAGATGAAAGAATCTTTGATAAAGGAGAAATATAGGCAACTACAAAAAAGCTTGGAAAGAACCACCAAAGTTTCACCTTTGTCCCGAAATTGTGGCCCTGTGAGACACGTATGGTAATCCTACTAGCCTTCTAGACATTTCTATTGAGCTACTTCATAGAATTACAAATCTAACTTGTCTAGAAACAACTTAAATAGCTTGTTACCCAGCCTATTCTTTCACAATTCCTCCAATACAACAATTCCTATTTTAACTCTTCATGTCAAAATGTACCTGACTCCTCAATCTAGTAAAATTTAGTCATCCTTAATGATTCCTTTTTCATATCACACACTTCCAGTTCAATCACATAGTTTACACGTTTGCCTCAGATATGTAAGTCAATTCCACCTCTAATTTTTATCTATCTGGTTTTAACTGTCTTAGCTACTATTTATGATTAGCATTTAAGTGGTTAAATTCCTTGAGTTCAATATCCCAGTTCATGCATAAAATAGATGCCAGAATATTATTTCTAAAATTCAAATATTCACTACTTCTTCCTGCTCTGATCTGGATGTAGTTTATACCTCCAGAGATTCATGTGTTAAAATCATGGTCCCACTATAACAGTGTTAGGAGAACAGTGATAGGACCTTTCAGAGGTAGGACCAGATGGGAGCTCACTGGGTCAAGAATCACTGTCCTAGAGAATTATTAAAGTAATTCTTCTAAGACTGATTAGTTCTCATAGGACGGTTTTTATAAAGATTTAGAATGGCCCCTCCCTGATATTTTTTTTGCTTCTTGTCTTGCTATGTAATTTCTCTCTTTCAAGGTGTTTCTGTCATGGTGCTACCTGTCTTTAAATAATGTAACCAGGAGTGCCCTTACCACAGCCAGCACAAGGATGTTTGAACTTTCAGTCTCCAAAACCATGAACTAAATAAACCTCTTTTTTCACAAATTATTCCAACAAAAGTTTTTCATTACAGCAGAGGAGGATGTACTAATACACTTTTACCTAACCACTTATTTGGTCATGCTACCTAGAATACTGCTTCCTCAAGTGTGAAACCAGGACTAGCAACATCAGCATCACCTAGAAACTCTGTAAAAGTAAACGTTTGGGCTTCACCCAAGGACTAATCTCTCAGAAACTCAGGATGAATCTACATGTATGTTTTAACAGGTCCCCTAGATGGTAAATTTTGAGAATCACTGACAAATTTTTTAAATATAGAAATGATTAAGGGTTTTAGTAAATGCTATCATTTACCAACTTCCTTTTAAACTATTTAAAATTGAAATATAAATAGTATGTTTTTGTATTGTGCTGTACAGTATTGTGTGATTTTGAGGAAAAATGAACTTTCACCTATTAGTGCACAAAACAGCATAATGCATAAAAAATGTGGCTCTATTCCATATTTGCTTGTTTAAATTCAAGCAAATAAGAATATAAACAAGTAAAATTTTACACTTCATGCATTTGAGCATAGTAGTTAATTGTGCGTAAGGCCCATATGCATCAGTTTAGTCTATACTCTCATCAGAACAAATAATTTAAGGACTCAGTATGAGTTTTCTGTACTTCTCTGTATCAGTAATGAAGTTATTCTAAGTTTGGGGTACAGTTATACTTTTTCCAGTATAGGTAATGAAATAGTTACTCATAAAATGAGAAATGGATTCCTAGACAAAGACAAATATTAGCTAAATTCAATATGGATATATTAAGACTAATTTCACGCAAGCTGTCCTGAGTCTTACTATTAATCTATTACAGTTGATTTTTTCAGGTAACAATGACCACCATGGTAACTATGTACAAAATTCTACGAATCTGCTAGAAGCTCTTAGAAATACAGCTAAAATATGAATCATTTATCATTAGAATTTACATTATGGTGATAAAATCTGACAATTTTTCATTGGGTTTATATGAAAAGGTTTTGCAAAATAGTGACATGGTCTCTGACAAGTTTCATAATTTTGCAACAGAACAGTGAATGAAGTCAATGTAAAGCTGACAAAACATACTCAGAACAATGTCATCATATCATCTAAGAACAAAAGTTTATACAACTGGGAAAAAAAGCCTATTAAATCATACATTTCTGATATTACAACCAAAATGTTAAATTAGAGAGTTGCTGTTTAAACAAACTAAAATAAAACATTGATGCATGTCTGAAAATGCAGCGAACACAAAAATTATTCAACACAGATATCTGATTAATTCAAATGCTGAGATTATATAAGATCTTTTGATAAGAAAATTTTATGAATGAAAATATAAATAGCTCCATTTGATGTTGTAGAAGTTTTTAAAATAAGCAAATTTAAAAATGGGAAAAATATACAACGGAGAAGAAAAGTTTAATGTCTGTATCAGTTTCTAAGACACCATCACTAAATTTTCAGAAATGTTAGGACAACTATATAAAAGAAATAAAATAATAAAAAGTCTATAGGAGCAGTAGCTCCTATAAAAGCTGTTGCTAGATTTCATATAGTAGTAATTCTGTATTAATAAGAATTAAATATTAAGACATTTCAAAATAATATTTCATAATCCCATAAGCTATTCTTTAAGTTACAGTTGTTTTTCCCCTGAGCTAATTATAATGTATGGTCAGAAAATTTCAAAACTTATTAGCCGCAAACTTGAAGCAAGGTATAAATATTTAAAAAGAAAATTTTTATTAATTAAAAACTTTGATAAATATGTTTTTACAAGTATTTGAGAAAGACTAAAGATAACTTGGCAAATCAATTTATCTACCTCTTTAATAGAGTGAAGAAACTAAATTTGACAATATAGTCAACATTACTATATGTGTAAGTGCAGATAAATTTTCAGGGATAAAATAGGACCTTTCAGTTAAGAGTCACCATGCAAATAAAATAAATTTAACTATGTGGAGTTTTATAAAGATCAGCAAAATAGATAAATTCTAAAAATGTGATGAACAAACATCTCAGAATATTAAAAGGTACACTCTTTTATCAATGAAAATGTGAACTGACTGACATCCATTTTATTGCTTCTCTTTGAAAGGAACATTTAACCCCTTCCTTTATGATTGAACTTTGAAAAAAAAATCCTATTTGTCATTAAAAGTTCAGATCAATTTATTTGAATATCCTAAGCAGGTAAAATGAGCTAAAACATTGGTTTGCCATTACTTATCTGTATGAGTTAGAATTTTCAACATGATGCAAAAATAAAGTATATATTAAGGCCAATATAAAAGACCAACTTTCAACCATAACTGCTAATTTAAATTTCCCACTATATTACTTACCAACTTTGAAAAACTTGCTGTTACATTTAGAACTGCAAAATAAATGTGTTCTAAGGAAATGCTACTTATACTTTTTAAATGGACTTCTATAAAAGTATTTGAAGAAAGTTTCTCTATAAAATTAGAAAGTTTGTTGTCTAGCCAGAAGATAAATTTATGCTCTTAAGTCATGGCCACACCTATATGGCCCTAATTAGCTTTCAGCTTAATTTCCCAGCAGACACTTCTTTCCTCTAGCAATGCCAAGGGCTATGTACTCCCAGGTCATACACAATTTTATTCCTTTAGATATACTGTCTCCACCAGAAATGCCCTTCTTCCACCAATTCTCCCTCACAAATTTTCATTTTACTTATCCAGAAAAATGCTACTTACCAGACTAAAGATGGAATCATTTACTTTTCTAGATTTCATTATAATAATTATCACATACTAATATAATTATATTGTCTTCTTAAATAGAATATGGATCCTTTTTTCTCCCTATCCTTCACACAGACCCTAATGTTGGAATACACATATAAACAAATAGTACAAGTAGGTTAATAAAAGTAGGTAGTAAAAAAATAAAAAGAAACAAAGGAAAAATCTTAACTAGTTAAGATTAATACCTACAATCATCAAAGAACAGAATGCTATCATTCTCTAGGCAGTACTACTTAAAAGTGTCTTCTATTCACAAGTGATGGTCTGCAAAATATCAGTCTGTGATGAGATAAATACAAAAACTAGAAATATTCATTTAGAAACTTTTTTTAAAATTTAGTTTATTTTTCTGTCTGTTGGAATTTTTTACTATTTTTATTAAGTATAAGAAAGTGACAGGAATTTTTTTTAAATGGGATCTTTTACTAGATAGCTTGAGATATACTATTATGGACAGTCAAAAGATGAATGAGAGTGACTCATTTTTAATGACTGGTCAGAAGGCAAGATACAGTGTCTACATACAATTTTTAAATATATATCAATACCACTGTACATAGTTTCACACATCACATCATCTTGGCCACTTTAAAACATACCTATGAAAAGAATTCTAAGTGTATCTGGAAATGTATGTGCACAAATAGCATTTTTTTCTAAACTTAAGTTTTCAATTTAAAATTATAGTTTGTTTCTCTCACTGCCTATCAGACACAATAATACAGAGGGCTATCTTAGCCTAACCCCACACAGAGTTAACTTGCTGCAAGGGGATGTTATTCAGCTATCTACAGCTCCCCGCATAACCTGTATAACCTCAAAACCCTGGTAATGTATAAGAACAAAACAAGTATAGAATATTCCTTCAGAAATCTTTTAACAATTTTGTTCCTGTCAATAGATCTAACATATGTTTTTAATCTTTTGCTAGGTATTGGTAAACTGCTTTAACAAATGTCTAGGCAATAAGAATTTTAAGGTTCATAGGCTATGTGGTGGATCTCAGATATTCACTTCTGTTTTTATGGCAAAATAGTCATAAAGAATATATAAACAAATTGCACAACTTGTATTCCAAGAGAATTTTGCTTATAAAGATAGGCAGTAGACTTGCAGACTTATCCAAAGGACCATGACATGTATAGACTCTTGGCCTATGTGATAGATAGAACTCTAAAATGCAATCATTAAGTATCTATCACATAGTAGATGTTTATTTTGATTTTTGTTGGCACTAGTTACCAGCTTTTACAGCTTTAAAGACTAAGAAACTTACCAACATTCAGGCTCATGGAAGATAAAACAGCTTTTCAAGAAAATCAAAGTATATTGAAAAAGTCTTTTGTGCTTTGTCTTTAATGGCATATGTTAGGGAAGCTTTAAGCCTTTCATACTATTATTAGATCATAACACTCCCACAGGCTACAGAAAACAAAAGAACAGATTTATTTACACAAATTTTCACAATCACTACAACAGATAGTATGTATTCAAAATCCTTAGAGAAGCCTCTTTTAAATGAACTATAAACTTGGCTCAAATAGTTATGACAAACAAAACTAATTACAAGTCTAAGCATGATCTTCCTGTTCAATTCATATCTACTGGGTAATGTCAAAATGCAGAACTCTTCTTAATATTTTAACAAACCTGAATTGTAGATTTATTTCATATTTGGTGTTTAAAGTTGCCCTTCCCCAGGTATCACTTTTTTCCTTCAAGAAATGAGACACAAACAAAGCTCACTAGAGACTACTCTAAAGATGAAGTCAAATCCTGTCTTTCCCTTTTCACTTGAGTTCTAGTCTCCCTGGTGGAACATGCAGTTTCTATGAGTAATTCTTCTCCCCATTCTAGAATGCTATCCCCAGAATACAACAGAAATTGCTGAAAATTCATTGTAATTTTTCAAGGGGTCTCTTAATGTTAGGTTTCAAACATTTTAACATAAAACTCAATGCTCTTTTTGCTTTATACTAATCCCTCTGAAAAAACCTCCCAAGATTCCAAAACTATATCCGGATGACTTAAAAATGTCAATTTCAAAGTCTTGTCTAATGTATTACATGGCTAGTTTCATATAGTCATGATTCTAAAAGTATTGCCATCAGACATAGGTAGTTTTGGAGGAGTAGAAACAAAAGAAAGAGCCAAAAATGTCTGGTTTTTTTGTGGGGATCTAACTGAAACAATAATGATAAAGCATTACATAACACTGTTCTGGCACTACATTATCTACAAGAGAGAGAAACACCTCTGGAAAAGGGCTTTGGACATACTGCATTTGGATATATGCTGAGACCTAAAATTTGAAATGTGAAAAGCTGATCTCAACATAATGCTCAAGTATAATTTCTTTTCATTTTTTCCTGTCAGTGATTCTTCTGATTTTCAGCACTTTCCAGATTTAAAATTCTAAAGTTACTCCTGATCACATTTGATTTTGCCTGAAAATTCAATCACAAATTCTTGGCAGTTTTTTCATTCTTTCTTTTACGCCATATAAACAGAACATTCTGAAGCTTTCTGCCTGCTCTCTCACTCTTTTATCCACTTCTTCTAGAAGTCTTCCTAAATACTGATTTTATTTTTCAAGGGTATATGCATAAAACAAAGTCTGATCAGTAATAAATAATAAGATATTTTAAACAGTTAAAAATTGGAACATACGTTTTAGAGTACAATAGGATTTGAACTACTAAAAAGGATAGATAAAAAGATTCTTAAATAAATCTAACAAGAAAGATGCATATTTTACAAGGCTAAACTTAAATTAGATATCTACTAAGGCCAGAAAACAAAAATCACAAAGTAGAAGGATCATGTGCTTGTTGTAAAAAGTGATGCAACAGCTAGTAATGCTGAAGCCCAAGATAAAATATAAAAGTGAGCAGGAACCTGAGTGCAATGGTGGCATAATCCCAGCAGGCTGTGGCAGAAAAATTACAAATTCAAGCCCCATCTGGATAACTTAGCAATACTATTTCAAAACCAGAAAATAAAAAGGATGGGGGATGTAGCTTAACAGTAGAGCACCTCTGGATCAAAACCTAGCACAGGAAAAAAAATCAACAAGAAGGCAAGAAAGTATACTCACATAAATTATAAAGCAAGATTGGATGTAAATGAGGAGAGAATATTATCAGAAATAAAACTAAGTTGACCAGGCCATCTGCACAACAAAACAAGTTGCTGGTACAACTGTATTCCTATTTATGACATGTAAGTCATTCTACCACTGGAGGGAGTCTAGTCCCAAATACTTTACTCTAATAATTTCTTAGTTTATCCTGAGAATGAGTTAGAATTCCTACCAAGCATATGAATCAGTTTATCATGATCTGACAATTTTCAGTCGTTTTTGTTTTGTTTTGTTATATTTTTATTCTGTTCCGAGCTCACTAATGAAAATGTATAGTATTTTTACAGTCATACAAAAGTCAAAGAAATGAATCCAGAGGCCATATGACCTAGCACAGATCTATCTTAGAAACAAATCATGAAGAAAAATACTATAAAACAAGGAAAAATGCTCTAATGCAAACATCTACTCAAAGCAGGTGTCAAGGTCACAAGGCACATGAAAAATAGAAAATACCAGAGTTGGACGAGAAGATGAAAATCGCTTTTAGGACTAAGGTGAACAAAGATATTCCTGATGAGATGGTAAAATAGGGACAAGGGGTAAGAGTAGTACAACTATAATTTTTAAATTTACTGTTTTCTGAAAATTCAGAATTCAGAGTCTCCATTAATTACGCATGAATGAGAAGTGATTTCTTAACAGAATAACAAATGTTTAAAATTATGAAAAACAACATAGATCTAAACATTGCCAAAAAAAGATTTAAAAAGCAGTAGCTTGTTCAATTTAAGAAAGTATGTGTAGAATAAGATTCCATTCACAGTCATTAATACACTCTAGTTTTGTGTCAAGAATTGTGAATATCTTATAAAAAGTCCTGCTTTATTTTATTATCTCACCAGTTCTGTAAGATTAATATTTTTTCTTTTCATTTTACATGAGAAAGCCTCTGGCTAAAATAGATTAAGTAATCTGCCAAAGGTCATATTAAGAGTCAATATTAAAAGTCAATATTCTAATAAAGGTCATCTGATCTAAAATGGTGTTATTACTCTGCAATACAGCATACCAGCGAGACTAATAACTACATTCTTGTAATAAAGACATTAAAGATAAGAGTTATGGGTAATTTTCCAAGATACATGTTTGCTTTAGAAAACATTATGGGTATTTTTCCTAGATAACTGTTTGCTTCAGAAAATGCTATTAAGTGTTTTCTAAGCATTTGGTTTACTCTTGTTTCCAAGTAAAATTTTATCTATTTCCCATGTCAGGAAGCATTAATAAAGAGGTCCCAAATGATTTATAATAAATAGATAGGATAAGGTCCATATTTAAAGAAAATTTTTTCTTTTTCTCCACAGAACCACCATTAGAGACAAAGACAGAGAAATCTGTTAGCTTCTGTCTGTTTAATTTTTTTAAAGATGTGTTCCCTTGCTGAATAGCATTATAAAATCCATAAACTGTATGTAGGCAGCCACAAAATACCCTATTCCTAGAAATAATTTTTAAAACTAGGAACCTTTGAGAGCAGTATTAGAA
The DNA here is from genome assembly GCA_004363535.1 of Dasyprocta punctata. Taxonomy (NCBI): domain Eukaryota; kingdom Metazoa; phylum Chordata; class Mammalia; order Rodentia; family Dasyproctidae; genus Dasyprocta; species Dasyprocta punctata. The sequence goes on along the minus strand of RJWM01000183.1, from coordinate 25,027 downwards.
CCATAAAGCAAAATAATTTTGTAATATCTTCTTTATAACAAAGGTAGATGGAGCTTGGATATTAGTGTTCCTCGTTTTTTTTTTTTTTTCCCCTTGTACCAAGGATCAAACTCACAATCTTGCACTTGCTAAGCAGATTCTTATGCCGCTGAGCTAAATCACCAGCCTGTGGATATTATTAAGGAATCATGGAAATAAATCATTCCTTTTCAGTAAGGAAAGAAAGCATACGTATGTATGTATGTGTGTATAAGTACATATACATATACATGATAAAATTATGAAAAGAAACAGAAGTAATAAAGAATTCCGTGTGTGGAGTAAGTGCTATTTTGTTATAGGTTAGTGAGTATAAAAACAGAAACAAACTGGAAATGAGTTCCTATATTACTGATGCTTTAGATGAAAAAATGGTTTCATCTTTCAATTTTTCTAAAAATTAATAATGAAAGTATGAGTATGTATGCAATTCACTCCAGAAGTATGAAGAGACAAAAATAATTTCGTATTTGCAATAAAGAATAATAGAAATGCCTATGTCCAGAGTACATCTTCCAAACATCTCCTAATAGAAATTCATTCAGATTCTTCATTTTGAATTATGAGTAACTAACAACTAGGCAGGGGCCACATACTGGAATCTAAAGTACACATGCCTCAGACAGACTACCCATGATGTGCAGGTGTTTATGTGTTTTTGGGTGTGTGTTGCTTCATTAAAAATCTAGTCATGTGACCACTTAAACACTACCATGTACTTCAAAGACAAATATTTTGAGAAACTATGAAAAAAGAAACATTATAAAATAATGCTAAAAATATAAACATTAATTCACAGGAAAATGGGCAAGTAACAAGCAGACAACATAGAAAGGCCAAAGAAATATGAGAGTCAACACAGGATAGTTTTTAGTTCCTGTAACAAGCAAAATATTATAAAATTTAAAACATCTATGAGTGGAGAAGATAAAAACTGTATATTTAACAATCATACTATACTTTTCCCATCTTACTTTATTCCACTTACAAGGAACTAAGATTTCTTTTATTTTTATTGCAAAATTAACAGTACAGTAAAAATTAGAAAAAGAGTAAACAAATGTATTTTTATGACCATAAAATTATGAAAACATAGCTCTTTTTATGTAGTTAATCATAGAAACATATCTTCTTTGATACTCTGCTATATCCTTGACTTTCCATGCTAATTATTTGTAGAAGTAAAATAATGAAACGTGAGAAAAGGAAAGTCAAATAAGTAAAAGGAGCAAATAGCATCTAGCTGGTAATTATCTCAATATAGAATGATACTAAATAAGGCCTGGTCAACAAATTAAATGCAACGTTTTAAAAACCGTTGTGTAAAAACAACTATATTACCCCCTCTACATCATTGGTATGAAGCCAACTTAAAATTTTTGGAATTGATACATAAAGTAGGATCATAAAGAAAAAAGAAAGTTAAACATTTATGTCGCTACACAAGTTTTTCCACATTTTTACACTTCTTCTAATAGAATGATCTCTTTGTATTTATTGGCATAAGCTGATTAGTCTGCGCAAAAGCAGAGTTTTGCAAATAGTAATTTTCATAGATACCATTTATTGCCAGTACACCCCAATTAAATGTTACATAATTTGCTCATTTTGCAGGGTTCACATGAACAGAAACAACTAAAATAAGTAAAAGAATTATACAGCTACCACTCTAGCAGAAGAAACTACAGCAAATGTAGCATTAATTTTTGCATTCTACATTGACTCTTTGTAAACTTTGTAAGAAAATATTCAAACTTTATTTTCTCTTTGAAATATGGTGAAATATTTCCTCTTTGAAATATAGTGATTAAATTTTAAATACTGAGATTAGTGGAATCTAAGGAGCAATACGAATTACTTATTTCCAGTTACTGCAAGAATGAGCGTCTGATAAATCACTGAAGTAAATACAAGGAAAATCTGCTTCTCTAGAGTGTCTTAGTTTCCTCTCAAAGCAATCTAATAAAAAATATTTGCAATTTACAATCGTAATATTACAAGAAGTCATGTCATGAAGGTATAAATTAAAATCCAAATGACTTTCAATGTGTAAAAATAATCATTAGAGGCTAAACATGCAAGTTTGTACATGGCACACAAAATGATTTTTAGGTACCATAAATATATATAATTACTACTATGATAACCAAAATATTTTATGAATAAAGAAAATACAAGAAGTCTTTATAAGAATACTTATTTATTCACATTGACCCTGCTACAGAAATAATTCCAAATGTCCTTGGTCTCAAAGTATTTGAATTCTGAGATTCAAAATTATTAAATATAACTTTATATTAACTAATAAATTATAAATCTATTAGTAAACAGAAATATGGTGCTCATTTGATCTAAAGGTACTGAGTAGCAACAAAAACAAGTTATCATTTAAATGACTTTAGAAACAACACTTCTCAGGTAACACGAGTAAATTTTATCCTGTAAGCATAGTAGTATCAATACCTAACTTTGGTTTTTAAGTGTTTTACAAATTATTACTTCTAAGTTAAACTTTAATTTCATTTGTAGTCCAAAGTATTCAAGGTCCTATTGGCAACATGTAAATTGGTTTTCCTTTGATGTAGATTTTTACAGTTCCTTGGCCAACCAATTACTAGTCAGATGACTTCTTTACAAAGGAAGTTTTATTCCACGTTAGTGAAATAGGATTGACTTTCCAACTGGTCCAACTAATACAGAAACACTAGAACTAGCTGTACACAGCACTGGCTTATCCCTTTAACACGCAGACCTCTATTCAATTTCCTAGATTAGGAGACTGACAATTTTAACAATAGAATAAACGACACAACATCAACACACAGTGGTGTGCACTGGCCACCTATTCTGAATCACAGCGGATCTACCTGGCCAATTCCTTTACAAATTGACAGCCCCTGAATCACAACCAGAACCCCGAAGCTAGTGTCTGTCCTTGGTGCTGAAATGCACTGCTTTTCTGTAACCTCGCTGAAAAACTCCTGTTTCACCCCAGTTGAGAGGATAAAAAAGAATTACTAATCTGGGGATTCTGAAAATGAGAGCTTTATTTAAAAAAAAAAAAACTGTTAAGTTTCTAGGCAGAGTATGCTAACTAGTACGTGCGAGTGTGGCGACCGCTGGAAACGCGCAGAGGGCATTTCCCCGCGGGGCTGGGAGACCCAGGAAACCGACTGCGGCAAAGATGGGAACGCGGGGTTGGGGCAGGAGCGGCAGCCGCGGAGGGCGCCCTCGCCGGGGACGGGCGGGCGCAGGCACTTCCCGCGCCAGGCGCCAGCCCGGGGCCCTTTTGTTTCTGGGGCGAGAGGTGGGCGCAGGGCGCCGCACCTGCATTTCTTCGCGCACCGGGAGACAACAAAAGAGCCCGCTGCCGAGCGGTGGGCGCCGCGCGCGGGTTCGGCCCCTCTCCCCGCGGTGGCGGTGGCGGTGGCAGAGGCGGCCGCTCTTACCGTCCCGGTCGCACAGCTGAATGGCCTCCAAGCTGAGGTTCTTGATCACCTCCTCACAGGGGCTGGTGGGGCTGTTGAGGGCATGATCCAGGCGCGGCACCTCCATCTTCCAACCGCTTTCTCGAGCCCGCCGGCTCCGGATTCAGGCTCCCCCGGCGGGCCGGGTGGGAGAGAAGGGCGGGAAAGGGAAGGGGAGTGGCGAAGGCAGCGGCGAGGCCGGGCACGCGGCCCTCAGGGGCCGAGGCTGAGCCGCCGGGCTGAGGAGCCGCGGCCGACACGACGGCCGTGGCAGGAGCTCCGGCGAGTGTGCGGCTGGCGGAGACCGAGCAGGACCGGGCTCGACAGCGGGAGGCGCGCGCTCTCGGCGGGGAGAGCGCGGGACGCGCGGGGAACGTGAGGGAGAGAGCTCGCGCACGCGCGCGGGGAGGACGCGCCCACCTGCTGGCGCGCGGCGCCCCCACCCGGCCGTCCGCGCACGCGCCCCCGGCGGCCCTCGCGCCGCAGCCCGGGCGACCTCGCGCGTGGGGCGTCGGTCGGTGCAGCGCGCGGGACGCGGGAGACTGCCGCTGCGCTCGGCATGGCGGGCTTGCTGTGCTCTCGGTAGCGCCGTAGGCGTTTCGGTGTGTTCTCGTTCCTCAAGGTGTCAGGGTGAGCCCGAGTTGGCACTGAGGCGTCTGCCCTGGGAGGCCAGGGCGACCAGGTTGGTTGTTTGTCAAAGACCGGAAAAACAAGGACCCGGGCCTTTTATCGAGGAGTGGGAGCCGCTGTACCCCGTGGACGTCTGGGTCCCCGCTCTTTCCCGCTCAGCCCGACGTTCCTCAGGAAAAGCTGCCGCTGTGCGGGAAAGGAGCGGGTCACCTGGTGGGCGGGGGGGAGGCGGGTGGCGGCGTGGGGACAGCGTTTTGGCCACCCTGAGCGAGGGGGCGCACACAAGGACTCATTACTGCTGAAAAGGAGGAGAATGAGAGGATGCCAGCTAGCCTGCTGAAAACGCAGCAGACATGCTTTGGGGTGACAGCCACTTACCAGCCTGCCTTGGCATACAAGCTTCATTCATTCAGTAAATAGTATTAAATGCGCGCTCTGGGCCGGGCATTGTTCTAAACGCTAATGAGGGGGTGGAGAGCAGCCCCTGCTCTCACGTATATAGAAGTAATCTTTCACTACAGTGCAAAATGAAGATTGACTTGGGGTTCCTCAAGGTACCCTCATCTAGTATGCAGATTGATTTTCATTTTAATAGCATTTTAATTTCTACAGTATGCTTAGTGATATGCTGCTTTTTTAAAACATAAAATAGATATAGGTTATGGCCTGTTGACCTCTGTTCCCATTTGCTTTCTTGGAGTAATTTTTAGTTTTGTTGCTACGTTGATCAAAAATATTGACACCCCCACATTTTTGTACTGTGTGTGCTTGTTGGAAATTAAGTTCCTTTTTATTAATTTAACAATTTCAGACATAAATGTTAACCAATAACGGAATAATTTACATGTAGATTGCTATATGCTACTGTTTCTACTCACATCCATTTAGGCATAACACGACTAAATTTAGTTAATTGAAGCCTCATAAAATGGAAGACCAGCTTTAGGTAAAATAAACCTGTGAAAAAACTTAGCATAATTGCAAGTGGATAAAAATCTGTGAAAGATAATTGGGTACTGTAAAGTTAAATGTCCTCATTATGAACTTAGGTTTAAAGAAGATTGATCTCCTTTTTGAGTTTGAAAAGATTCTTGTGTTAAGGTTGGAGGTATTGCTAAGGAAAGAGTAAATTATTAGCTGTCAGGAGATATGACATTATGGTACTTTCTTGTAAAATTCTTGTGTTCAGAATCTTAGGTCTCTATAACTAAAAATTGACATTGCTAGCCCAAACACAATGGGTTCATTTTTCAGAATATTCTCAAATTTACAGATCTCAAAAAGAACTATGTAAACTAAAATAACTTATTGATGTGTAACTGAAAAAAATATGTATATAATTAAAACTATAACTCTCACAAACGTTTATTACTCATCTGTGTCCAGGACAATATGCCAGATATGGAAATTTCAAAGCTATCACAAAAGGTAGATATTTAAAAAGCAAAAGCTTGCAAGCAAAGAAAGAAGAAGTAAGGGAACTCACGGAAGTGCACACAGAAATTATAAGCTAGTCTGGATTGTCAGGGAAACTTCTAAAATGATTTTATCTTTACAAAATGAGAAATTACTGAAAAACTTTAATGGAGAATTAGCATGATTATGTTTGTAGGATAGAATCTTTATGTTAGGTGAAAGAGATAATGTTTTGAGAGATGTTAATGTGACTTTCTGAGTATAAAATCAGTTCACTCTAAGGAACCTGAATGCCGAGGATTTAGATAATTACATAAATATAAAAGAAAGTTACCTAATATATGACTTTCAATAAACAATACAAGTTTTTAAGCAAGTTGTTAGGCTTTAAGTCATTCTCAAGGGGTAACATACATGTTTGTTTATGGCTATCTCAAGGCTAGGCTTGGTGGGCCAAATGATAGACTTTCTCTCATAGCAAAGATAAAATATGCCATTCCACTATAAAAACTTAGGCCAGATTTTGATAGAAGGAAGATTGTGGCTATAAGGTAGGTAAAATAGAAGAAAATTCTATTATTTTTGGCTCAGAAAATTGTGGGAAGGAGAAAAAAGAGCTGTAGGAAGGCAACCTAAAACATTTTAATCACTCTCACCAGAAGTATGTGATACAAGGAATTGTGGCCTTAAAAATACGAAGATTACTGTATGAAAACTCAAGGACAATGAAATTCTGCACCAATTCTTACACTTTTGAGAGGATACCATATTCAAATAATCTTGAACGGGGCATCATAGTTAGGCAGAGAGATTACTCTCCCAAACTGCTGAAAGTTCTTCAGTAGGTAACACAGAGGGCAGAAAACTCACCTGCCATTCACCCTGATGTTAATTTTTTAAAAAGCAGTGTTATGCTTTAGCAAAAACTGTTGGGTGGACCTTCCACAACAGAAATGTCTAAAGTCCTAAATAAGACTTATCAGTCAACAAGAACTATCAGACCCTGATTGGTCAGAGATAGCAGATGGTGAGTTTCTCTAGCTTCTAACTTTAAGTGAAAGAATAGAAGGATGTAGACACGTAAAGGGATATTTCCTCAGACACCAGAATAAGCAGAAAACACCAATCATATCCATCAACGCTTTGGCCAAATCCCTCAAGTGAAGTGAAGTTAACCTTCCCCGATATTTCTAAATATTATCTAAAATAGTATGTAGGAGGAAAAGTGGAAAAATTAAGACAATAATTTTTTACAGAAAAAAATAACCCAATGGTACAAAATTTCAAAACAAGACTGTAGGAGAGTAACAGTGGTTAGTACATTGCATATTGTTATCCTCAAAGTAGTTACTCAGATTACAAGAGATAGGCATGACGTACTCTCAGACCACAGTGCAATGAAATTGGAAATCCATGCCAAAGAAAACCACAAGAACTTCATAAACACATGGAAATTAAATAACACCCTACTGAACAACCAGTGGGTCATAGATGAAATTAAAGAAATTAGACAGTTTTTACAGTTGAATGATAATGACATTACAACATACTGGAACTTGTGGGATGCAATGAAAGCAGTCTTAAGAGGGAAATTTATAGCAGTAAATACCCATATCAGGAAAACATAGCAAGCACTTATAAACAATTTCATGTTAAACCTCAAACTTCTGGAAAAATAAGAGCAGGCCAAACCAAAACTCCTACATGGGAGGAAATTATAAAGATCAGAGCAGAAATTAACACACTGGAGACTAAAAAACAATACAAAGAATCAATGAATCGAAGAGTTGGTTCTTTGAAAGATGAAATAAAATTAACAAACCCATAGCCAACCTTATCAAAAAAAAAAAAAAAAAGAAATCCACACAATTAGGAATGAAAAGGGTGAAATCATAACAGACCCTGCAGAAATCCAGAAAATCATCTATACCTGTTTTGAAAACTGATATTCTAATAAGATGGAAAAAACAGAATTAGACAGATTCCTAGATACATATGAATAACCAAAGTTGAAGCAAGAAGATAGAAAAATCCTAAATAACCCAACACAAAAAAATGAAGTTGAAGATATAACTAAAAACCTATCAACAAAGAAAAGCCCAGGCCTCGATGGATTCACTGCTGAATTCAAGAAAATTAGTGACATAATCCCAGCACTCGGGAGGCTGAGGTAGGAGGAGTGTTGTGAGTTCGAGGCTGGCTTGGGCTACAGTGAGAGCTCAAGCCCGGCCTGAGCTACATAGCGTGACCCTGTCTCAAAAAACTAGCGCTGGGAGTTTGGCTCAGTGGCTTAAGCGCCTGTCTGGCAGGTGCGAGGTTATGAGTTCAATCCCCAATGCCGAAAAAAAAAAAATTTTTAGTGACACCCTAACACCACTATTTCTCAAACTCTTTAATGAAACAGAGGGAAGCAATACTCCCAGAATCATTCCTGGAAGCAAGCATTACTCTGATTCCAAAACCAGAGAAGGAATCAACTAAAAAGACTTACAGGCCAGTCTCCCTAATGAACGTTGATGCAAAAGTTCTCAATGAGATACTGGCAAACAGAGTGCAGTGAATTGTCAAAAAGATTGTACACCATGATTCATCCCAGAGAGGCAGGATAGTTCAACATATGTAAATCCATAAATGTAATTAACAGAGCCAAAGACAAAAATCGTATGAAGATATAGGCATGAAAAATTGATCAAACAATATAGGCACAAACCTTAATTTTCAATGAACTCATAGCAATTCATAGTGTAACTATCTTAACTATTTTGTGTGTGTGCATGTGTACTTTTTTTTCCTTTTCCCTTCCTTCTTTTCCCCTAAGTCCAGTTTCTCTTTTGAACAGTTTCTTCCCCTTTCAGAATATCTGTTGTACATTTTGGATCTTATTTACATTTTCAGCTTCTTACACTAAGGAGACAATACGATGTTTATACATGTGAGTCTGATTTATTTCACTTATGAGTATGGTCTCAAATTGCATCTATTTCCCTGTAAATGTCTCAAGTTTATCCTTCTTCGTAAGGGAGTAGTACTCCATTGTATAAAAATAACACATCAAATCCTTTTTATCCATTCATTGGTTGATGGGCATTTGGGTTGTTTCCAAGATTTAGCTATTACAAAGTGTGCTGCTACAAACATGGGTGTATGTATATAGTTGTGCTATGGTGTTTTTAATTCTTGGAAGATACCAAGAAGATGAATAGCTGGGTCAAATGGGACCTCTAATCCTAGTTTTTTGAGGAACCTTCACACTGATTTCCACAGTGGTTGTATCAATCTACACTCCCACAAAAAGTAAAGAAAGGTTCCTTATTTTCCATAGCCTCACCAGCATTTGTTACTGGTTAATTTCTTGATAGTCGTTCTTTCTCGAGTGAGATGGAATCACAGTATTGATTTAATTTGCATCTCACAAATGACCAATGATGTTGAATTTTTAAAATATATTTATTTCTTCCTCTAAGAATTGTATATTCATCTCACCTACCCATTTTTGGACTGGATCTTTCAATTTGGGAGGCCTGATTTTTTTCAATTCTTTATATGTTCTAGATAGAAGTCCTTTGAGAGACAGTTGACTAAATTTTTTTTCCCACTCTATGGGTTGTCTTTTTGCTCTGTTGGTGATTTCTTTTGATGTACAAAACCTTTTCAATAAGATGAGATCCCGGTTGTTGATTCTTTGAAGTACTTCCTATGCAGTTTGGGTTTTGTTCATGATCTCTCATACATCCCCATGTCTTCAAAGTTTCTACCTATTTTCTCTTACAGTGTACTGAGTGTTTCTCTTTTAATATGTAGATCTTTGATCCATTTTGATTTTAGTGCATGGTGATAGACATGGGTCTAGATTTAGTCTTTGGCATGTGGACAGCCAGTTTTTCCAGCACCATTTATTAAAGAGGCTGTCTTTCTTCCAGTGAATATGTTTGACTCCTTTGTCAAAGATAAGATGGCTGAGTGTGCTTGTAGTTGTGTCTGATCTTGTAAGTTGTTCCACTGGTCTTCAGGTCTGTTACTTTTTTTTTTTCCAGTACCATGCTGATTTTATCACAGTAGCTTTGTAGTATAATTTCAAGTCAGGGACTGTGATTCCTCCTGCCTAACCTTTGTTGCCCAGGATTGCCCTTGCTATTTGAGGTCTCTTCTGCTTTCAGATGAATTTAAGGAATGTTTTCTCTAGTTTTATGAGGTATGTTCCTCATATTTTGATTGGGATTGCGTTAAATCTGTGTAAGAGTTTTGGGAGTATGACCATTTTCACAATGTTTGTTCTTCCTATATATGAGGAAGGGATATCTTTCCATTTTCTGATACTCTCTTTGATCTCCTTTCTCAGAGTACTGTAATTTTCAGCATATAGATCCCTAACTTCTTTCGTTAGGTTGATACCTAAGTATTTCATTTTTTTTTTTTGGATGCTATTGTAAAGGATGTGGTTTCCCTAATTTTTCTCTTTCAGTGAGTTTGTTGTTTGTGCATAGGAATGCTATTGATTTGTGAGTGTTGACTTTGTATCCAGTGTTGACTTTGTATGCTGCTGAGTTTGGTTATTAACTCTAGGAGTCTTTTGGTGGAGTTTTTGGGGTCTTCTATATAGAGTGTCATTTCATCTGTGAATAATGATAGTTTAACATCTTCCTTTCCTATCCTTAAGCCTTTTATTTCTGTCTCTTTTATCTAATTTCTCTGGATAATGTTTCCAGAAGTATATTGAATAGGAGAGGTGATAATGAACAGCCTTGTATTGTTCCTGATTTTAAATTGAAACATTTCAGTTTTTATCTATGTAGTATGATTGATATTGACTGTTGGTTTGTCATAGATGACTTTTACCAGATTGAGGTAAAAATCATCTATTGTAGTTTTCTCTGGGGCTTTTATCACGAATGAATGCTGGACTTCATCCAAATCTTTTTTTACATCTATTGAGATGATCATGTGATTTTTGTTTTTGGCTCTGTTGATACGATGTATTACATTTATTGATTTACAGATATTGAACCATCCCTGCATTCCTGGGATGAATCCTGCTTGTTCATAGTGTATAATCTTCTTGATGATCAGCTGCATTCTGTTTGCTGGTATCTTACTGAGCATTTTTGCATCTATGTTCATTAAAGAGTTTGGCCTGTAGTTCTCTTTTTCTCTCTGGTTTGGGTATCAAGGTAATAATTGCCTCCAGCAATGAGTTAGGGAGTATTGCTTCACTTTCAATTTCATTAAGAGTTTGAGGAGTATTGGCATTATATCTTTCCAAATTTATTGTAGAATGTAACAGCGAATCAATCAGAACCTAGGCTTTTGTTTGTTGGTAAGTTTTTAATTACATTTTCAATCTCATTAAGAGATATTGGGTTATTCAGAATTTTTATATCTTCTTTGTTCAGCTTTGGTAATTAATTTGCATCTAAGAATCTGTCTATTTCTTCTCTGCTATCCATCCTATGAGAGTAAAGATTTTCAAAGTAGGTCTTGATGATCTGGATTTTCAGAGGATCTGTAGTGATTTCAGCCTTTCCATTCTTCAATACATGAGTCTTGTCTTTCCTTTTTTGATAAGGTTAGCTAAAGGTTTATCAATTTTATTTATTCTTTCAAAGAACCAACTCTTTGATTCATAAAATCTTTGTATTGTTTTCTTGGTCTCCATTGTGTTAATTTCTGCTCTGATCTTTATAATTTCCTCCCTTGTATGGGCTTTGGGTTTGCCTTGCTCTTCTTTTTCTAGAAGCCTGAGTTGTGACATTAGGTTGTTTCTTTATGCTCCTGCTGTTTTCCTGATGTGATAATTCAACACTATAAATTTCCCTTTTGGGACCATTTTCATTATGTCTGATAAGTTCCGATATGTTGTATCTGCATTCTTGTTTAATTGTGGATATTGTTTAACTTCTTCCTTTATTCTGTCTGTGACACTTTGGTTGTATAGGAGGGTGCTATTTAATTTCCATGTGTTCATGGAGTTTTTGTGTTTTCTTTTACCATTTATTTCCAATTTCATTGCACTATAATCAGATAATATGCAAGGAATAATTTCAGTTCCTTTGCATTTACTTAAGCATGTTCTGTGGGCCAGTATATGTTTTATTTTAGAGAACATCCCATGTGCAGCTGAGAAGAATATATATTCTGATGATATTAGGTTGAATACTTTGAAAACATCTAAGTCCATTTGTTCAAAGATTTGGTTCAGTTCTGATATTTGTTTGCTGATTTTTTCTCTAGTTGATCTCTTTGTGACAGTGGGGTATTAAGGTCTGTCGTTACAACTGTGTTGTTCCTTGTTTGATTTTTCAGGTCTGTTAATAATTGTCTTATATTGGTGCATGCTCCCATATTTGCTGCATACATATTTATGATTGTTATCTCTTCCTCTTGAAATTTTCCCCTAACAAGTATGTAGTGATTTTCTTTATCTCTTTTGATTACTCTTGGCTTGAAGTTCACATTGTCTGCAAATAGAATAGCTATCCTTGTTTTTTGGGGGGAGGGTTCCTGTTGCATTTAAGATTGTTTTCCATCCTTTGACTTTCAGTCTATGAATTTCTTTTTTAGTTAAATGTGTTTCTTTTATACAGCATATTGTTGGATCTTGTTTCTTGATCCACTCTGCCAGTCTGTTTCTTTTGATTGGTGAAGTAAGGCCATTTACCTTGGTGGTTATAACTGATATGTACTGGCTTTGTCATGGTATTTTCCTGCTGTTGGTTGCATGCCTTTGCCCTCTGTTTAATTGCTTTCCCTACCTGGTGGTTTCTGTTGTTGTTCTTGGAATTGTGGTCATTTTTACCTCTGTCTAGAATATCTTTCAGTACTTTTTGTACAGTTGGTTTGGTGGTCATAAATTTTTCAGTTATTCTTTGTCATGGAAGTATCTTATTTCTCCATTAATTTTGAAAGATAGTTTTGTAGTGTATATCAATCTGGGTTGGATACTGTTTCCTTTCAGGACCTAAAATACTTCACTGCAAGATCTTCTTGACTTGAGGTTTATGTTGAGAAGTCTGCTGTGATTCTGATGGGCTTTCCTTTATAGGTGAAAGCTTAAAAACTTTTCTCCAACAGCTTTTCATATTGTGTTCTTATGCAGCATTTCTGAAACCCTGATTATTATTTTTCTTGGTGTAGTTTTTTATGGTCATGGCTGTTTAGATTTCTATATGCCTCATTTATTTGTATGTCAAATTCTTTATACATGCTTGGGAAGTTTTCCAGCATTATTTCTGTGAAGAGTTTTTCTTTATGGCATTTTTGCTGTCTACAGCTTTCTCACTGACCCCAGTCAATCTTATGATATTCTTCTTTGCTTCATCTTATAGCCCTTGGATTGATTTTTCATGGTCTCTGGCTATTTTTAAGATACCTTTCTTTTCATGATCACTAGCTGCAATTCTGTCTTTAGGATCTGAAATTCTATCCTCTTTTTCATTCAATCTGTTGCATGTACTTTCAATGAAGGCTTTAATCTCTTAGATTTCAGTTTGGAGCTGTTTTATGAATTCCATTTCTTTCCTATGTTGGTCATTTTTTGTTTCCATCATTTTTCTAAGCTCATCTATTCTCTTATCTGCTGTTCTCTAATATCTTTGATTTTAAGCATCATTTCTTTTTGTATCTGAGAGAATATTTTCTGTATTGCCTTTTCCACTTGTTTTTTCATGTCTGTTGTTATCATTTCAGAAAGATTTAGTGTTTGACTTCTAATTTCATCTATCGCATTGAGTTCCAGGGTTGTCCTGGGTGACCAGGGGGCCTGGGGTTGCATTTTATTTCTTAGCCTTATTATTTTCTATTTTCCCTTTTTTATTTTATTTTGTTTTCTATGTTGGTGCTTGTTGATTTCTTGTAATATATAGCTTTACCACTAGTATTGAGGCTTCCCTCAGAGATGTCTGTTCTTCAGGGCTGATCTCTAGATGTAAGTAGCTCTTTATTGCTATCCCAAGAACCTACCTTCCCAGTTTGTAAAGGATACAAAATTACTGTTTGACTCAGCTCCCAATCCTTTGATACTAGGCTATGTTGTTGATTACGACCCCATACAATCACAGTATTATCATACAGGGGAGATACACATATGACATCCTGCCCAAAATAGTACAGTTAGTAATAACTATAATATAAAGTACAGCTTAACTACTGGCAAACTATGGTAACCATTAACCTGCTACTTCTGACCACAGGAGCAAACTCTAAGGTTGTATAACAAAATCAGACATCTACTGTGCACTTGTGTAAAGTGACTTTCCCCTAAGTGGAGTGATTTTACCCTTCCGTGGGGAGGTGGAGGGATTAGGATGCTAGGGGGCAGGCTAAAGCGATGAGTGAGGTCAGATATAGTAGAATTAAGACTGGAGGTCAAAGGATGATCACCAGAGCTTTGGCAAACTTGAGGGCAGAGGAGGGAAAGAATGAAATAGAATGTGAAGGAGTAAGCAGAAAGGGCAGAGACAATGATTATTCACTTGAAAGTTTAAATTCAAGACGTAGTTAAGAAAAAGAGAAAGAGGATCAATAGAGGAAAACAAAAAGAAAGGTAGCAAAACTAACAAGTGAAAAAAGAAGAAAGAGAACAAAAAAGGAAGAAGAAAGAAAGGAAAAGGAGACCAGTGAAAGAAGGGGGAAAGAATTAAAAAATAGCCACAAAATTCAAAACAAAACCAGATGACATCCAACCAAGCAGGAAAGGAATCACCAATCAGAAATACAAGGGAGAATAAAAGTAGTAAAATACCTCTGGCATTTACAGTTCTGTAATAGTGTCCATGTTAGATCCCAGAAATGTGCTGGGTCTGGAGCTGATCTTGGCCTCTGGATGTTTGGGCTGGGACTGGTCTTCTGTTGCTGGAGTTCTCCAGAGTCCAACTGCTGGCTCCTTGATGCTACTTCCGATGCCTCTACATTGCTGGTCTCACTGATTACTCTGTCCTCCAAAGGGATGTATGTACCTGTGAACCTGGGCCAGCTGTTACCCTGGGTTTTAAGGTTCTGGTCAGTCCACCTGCCAAAGGCATGTGTCCTTACACTCCTCTCGCAGGGCCTGCCATTTTGGAGCAATGGAGGAAGTGCAGAGGCAAGTCTGAAGATCTTTAACCTAACAAAATTGAACTTTATCTGAAAAAGCTGATTAAAACACTGACTAGATTTAGCCAAAAACACCATTTCTTCCTCCTTCCTCAATAAGTGAGACTTCATGAAGATGACCACATAAGTTTGACATAAAATGAAAATTCTACCTTTTCATACTAAAGTTGCATTGTGTGTAATTGTAATTCCAATATGCTTAAATCATATAATAATTACTTAAGATAACACCTATTACAGTTGAAATTCTACCATTCAAGCATCACTTACAATGGCACATTTGCTATGAAAATTATTTCTCTGCGAAACCCTTTTATTTTATTTCTATGGGACTTTACTTGTCATTCAACAGTCATAATCACATGATTTATAAGCTAATGTACTTGACTCACACTCAAATTTGAGATCTTAAATATATCCTAAATCAATACCATGTATGATATTGAAGACTTTGATTATTTATCTTCTAATAATAGTAAATTAAAATCTTCATGAACCAAGTGTTTCTAATTTCAAAGCCCATATATACCTCTTGTAAAAGCAACATAGGTGCCTTAATTTTTTTCTCCTTTTGGTGATATGCAATAGTAATTCTTCCTTCTGTGGCTGACATACGTTCAAATTTCTGGCTAAATACTTCTTGTTGTTTCAGATATTTGATACCATGGTGTTTTGAGTTTCTCTGTCTCTCTGGACACACCTTTGGATGTCTGCAATTCTGCTAAGAGTCTATAGGTTCACAGGCCAGATTTGGAAATATAGTAATATAAAGGAAAATACAGTAGGCTAGCTCAGTCTTACCATCTGTGCTCTATAGTCCATATATTTTTTAATCCAGCCCAAGAGTACATTAGCTTTTCTGCCAGTAATAGCGTTCTTCTCACATAACCTGAGCTTACAAACACAAAACAATTATCTCTTTCCTAAATATTTCTTATTTAACCTGTGTTGTTATAAGTTTTAAGCATATGTTATAGTGTTAACACAGAGAGGATACTCTGTAGTTTCCTGAATTATTCAATTGAATTTCAGTAATTTGTATTTAATCATACTGCTTCAACTTGCCTAGGATTTTATCAGAACTAAAGAAACACAGGCAGCAAAATCCTTTTGGTAACATGGTACAGAGGTCCTTCTATATGATTCACTACCTTAGGCACAACCCAGGATTTTATGGCTAGGTAGGGGACAAAGAGTGAGAACCAAAATGAAAATGTAAAGGAACTCCATAAAATGTATAATTAATAGAGTGTTTTTTACATTTCCTTTCATTGCACTACTAAAACTTTCCTAAGCCCTAATTATAAAGTTCAGGGCAAAAGAAAAGTAATGATCAACAGAGAGAGTTGAAAGCAGCTCAAATATTCTGTTGTAGTCAGGGTTTACAAGGGAAATGATTAAATACAGGGCATATACTTTATAGGATTATTCTGTAATATTCACCCAAAGAGTCAAATGCAAAAGAGTTCAGGAGATCAGTCCACACACTAGAGACTCAAGGAATCCAGCTAAGGGCCTGGATCCCACAGCAACATCCTGCAAAAGTCCAGTTGAAGTCCTAGAGCCTCCACAAGTCCAATTGTAGACCTAGAGCCCATGACAATGTCTCATACAAATCTCTGTCAAGGATACGCACTAGGAAGGCCCAAAGACCAGTGGTGGAAGCCAGAAAGTCTGCGCCAGTGGGATGAAGGGTTTGTGCCAGTAGGCTGAAGGATCTGCACTAAAGCCAGAAAGTGGTGCTCAAGATAAGGACCAGAGTTCTTCAGAAAAGAACCACAGCCATCCTCAGCAACAGGGAGGTCCCAAGCCCTTCTGATAATGAGAACAGTTGAGTTCATATCAGGAAAACCAGTGTGACAAGCTTCTCCAGGAGAATCAACAGTGCACCATCTTTTCTTCCAGTTCTCTTTTTTTATGCTGCTAGCAAAGATCCTCAGGCGGCCCCTCTACACCCAGCACCACACTGATTCAGTTCAGCGGGGTGTTACAAATTGATCATTAGTTAAACCACCACATATTCTAACTTATTTGTCTTGACTCAAGTAAGGTCTGGACTTGCAAAAATCAAATTAGATACTGCGTAGAGAAGTATTGTATGAACTGTAAAGCACCTTACAAAGTGAATATATTATTATGAGATACTTAGAACCCACTAAGAAAGAATATCTGATCAATTTCACAGTTCAACTTTCTGGGAATATTGTATTCAAAACACTAAAAGTGTGTATACTTAGAGTAATTTCCTGTATTGAGATTTTTAAAACAGGAAGTTTTAACATACAGAAATTAATGACTGTGGTATACTACATTAACATAATAAAAGATTAAAGCCATATAATCATCTCGATAGATACAGAAAAACATTCAACAATACTTAGTATCCTTTTGTGATAAATACTCAACAAATTAGGTATAGAAATGTACCTCAATACAATAAAAACCATTTATGACAACCCCATAGCTAACATCATACTCAGCAGTAATACATTGAAATATTTTCTTTAAATCAGGAATAGGACAAAAATTCCCATTGACAGCACTTCTTTTCAACATAACAGTAGAATTTTTCACCAGAATAATGAGCTTAAATACAGGAAAGGCATTCAAATTGGAAAGGAAGGAAATTATTTGTCTACAGCTAACACAATCTTAAATGCAAAAAATTCCAAAGGTTCTACACAAGCTCTTAAAATTAATGCATTCAGTAATGTCACAGAATACGAAGGTCAACATGAAAAAATTATTGTTTCTGTATGTCTTGGTTACTTTTAGCTTGTTGCTGATACAAAGCACTTGATGCCCAAAATTAAGGAAAGAAAGGTTCATTCAGCTCACAGTTTATGGAAGTTTCAATCCATAATCACCTGGCTCCAAAGCAGAGTGGTCCATGGCAGAGGGCAATAGTTCATGGTGACAGAAAATGGCACAAGTAACAAGAGCAAAAAAGGGAGAAGCACAGAGAGAAGACTCTGTCCCTTATATTGTATGTAGGCTACACCCATTTGGTGTGGCGCTCACACCCATAATCCCAGCACTGGACCATGAGTCATTTACAAACTCTAGAAGCCCACCTCTGTGACTGCGTGAGGCTTTGGGGAGACATCCAGATTCAAACCATAACACCATATAACAATAATTAACTATCCAAAGGAGAAATTGGAAAAAATTCATTTTTAGGATCATGAAAAAAAAGTACGTAGGAATTTAAGCAATGAATTAAAAGATCTCTACATTGAAAACTACAAAATATTGATGAAATGCATTGTAAAAAACACAAATACATGCAGGGAATCTTGTATTCATAGACTGGAAAAACTAATATTGTTAAAAATGTTCATAGTGATGAACGTTATCTACAGATTCAGTGCAATCCTTATAAAAATTCCAATGGTGTTTTTCACAGAAATAGAAAAATCCTAAAATTTGTATGAAACTATAAAAGATCCAAAAGATGTAAATCAGTCTTGAGTAAGAAAAATAGAACTGAGGTCATCAGATATTCTGGTTTCAAACTATATTAAAAAGCTGTAATAAAACCAGGCGTGGTGGCACATGCCTGTGATCACAGCACTCAGGAGGCTGAGGCAGGAGGATCACTGCAAATTGAAGGCCAGCCTGGGCTATATAGTGAGTCCTGAACTACATAGCAAGACCCTATCTCCAAATAAATAAAGTAAAATTAAAGGTGTTACTAATAAAAGCACTATAGTACTGGTATAAATACAGGCACATAGACCAATGAAACAAAATAGAGGCCCAAGATATAAATTCACCCATCTTAAGTACTGTCTTGGTTACTTTTTACTTGTTGCTGAGACAAAATTCCTGATGCTCAAAATTAGGGAAGGAAAGGTTTATTCTTACAGTTTCTCAGGAGTTTCAGTCCATACTTAAGTTGGCTCCAAGGCAGCATGGTGTGGCAGGGCTGCTGTTCATGGCAGCCGCAAGCAGCAAAGCACCCTGGCAAGAGAGAAGAGAGAGGCGGAAGAGGAAGACCTGCCTTCCCTTACACTGTATGTCAGCTCCACCTCTGGGCGGATGCAATGCTCACATTGCCATTCCCAGCGCTAGACAACAAACTGAACACAAGCACTAGACTCAGGCCATCAAAAGTATGAGGACTTGGGGGTACATAGCATATCACCCAATACAAGTACTTTCTGCAAAAGTGTGCCAAGAATACATAACAGGAAGAAGTTATGCTCTTTAATGAATGGTGTTGGAAAAATTAGATATCTACATATAAATAATGAAATTGAACCTTCTCTTACACCATTCACAAATATCAGCACATAGTGAATTAAAGACTTACACATAAGACTTAAAATTTTAAAACTCATAGAAGAAAATATAGTAGGGGTAGCTCATTAAGATGGATATTAGCAATGATTTTTTTCAAATCTGACAAAAGCACAAGTACCAACAAAAAATAGGCAACTGAGATACTTCAAACTAACAAGTTTAGGTACAGAAAAGGAAATAACAAAAATGAAAAAGCACCCTACAAAATGGGAGGAAATATTTATATAACACATATCCAAAAGGAGTTAGTATACTAAATGAATAATAAATCCATGCATCTCAAAAGTGAAAGGAAATTAAAGATGGGCAAAAGACCTGAACAGACATTTTATCAATGAAGATGGCAATTGCAAACAGGTCTATGAAAGGATGTTCAATATTACTAATCATCAGAGGAATGCAAATCAAAACTACAATGAGACATCCCCTCATATCTATTGTTGGAATGGCTATTATGAAAAAAATCAAAAGATAACAAGTATTGGCAAGAATATGGAGAACTGGAAAAACTTGTATCTTCTTGATGGGAATGTAAACTGGTACAGCCACTGGAGAAAATAGAATGAATTTTTCTCAAAAAGTTAAACTGGAACTACCACAGGATCCAGGATTCCTTCTGTTGAATATATACTGAAAGGAAATTAAATCAGTCCCTTATAGAGCTATATTCACCCTTATGTTCATTACAACATTATCAACAATTCTTAAGATGTGGAAACAACCTTAGTGTTGATGAATGAGTTGGTTAGGAAAATGTGAATAGAATATGAAAATGTTAGACTTTAAGAAAGGAGATAATGGTCATGCATGGGCTGCTGGGTGGAGAGCCAGGCACCAGCCTTTTCCTGTGAGTCAGTTTCATTCATGGACTGCAGGAGAAAAGGACAAGAAGTGAACAAGAATCAAGCCCTTCCTGTGAGTCGACACCACGCAGGGGCCAGTGGGGCTAGAGCCAGATGCCATCCCCTTCCAGCATGGGGGCTGGGAGATAAGAAGTGCTAACTGCCTCCCCACACACACACATTGTAAGCAACCTGCTGATCCAGCAAAACACAGGCTGAGATGACGCTTACTGAGGTAGAATACAATTTAATGCTTGTAGTGTTTAGTGTTTCACTGACTTTGCATGTCTGAAGCCAGTGGTCTGATCATTTATTCAGAGGATAATAATACGCAATGTAGCATCTATGGGGGATCTGTTTCTGAAGGTGGAAACCATTGTTAATTCCCTATTATCTTGTCATTCTCAGGTTGAAGTCCTGTATCATTTTCATTGTTTTGTTGGGTTGGGTTTTATTCTGTTTTGTCTTGTTTGATTTTATTATATCCAATGGCATGGGCAGCTATTTCAAAAATAACAAGATATATTGTGGTAGCCATTTTGGATTTGCTGTTATCTTGTTTTGAAGTCCTTTATTGTGTTAATTGTTTTGTTTTTATTGCTTCTATTCTGTTCTGTTTTGTTTGATTTTTACTATATTTGAAGGTATGGGCAGCTATTTTGAAGAGGCATTATGGTAATGATTGTTGATTTCCTGTTACCTTGTTTTGAAGTCCTGTATCACACTATTTTGTTTTGATTGGCTTTATTCTGTTTTAGTTTGCTTGGTTTTATTCTCTTTAAAATAAAAGACAATAAAGGAAAAGAAAGGCAATACTGTCATTTGTTTCAAAACCTGAGAAATAAATAAATCAGACAGAAATATAAATACACAATCTTATATGTGGAACCTGAAAAAGATCAAACTGAAAGTTTGAGGAAGAGGAAATATATTGGTTAAAGAGTTTAAACCTCAGTTGTAGAATGAATGACTGTTGCAGACCTAATGTACAGCCTAGTAGATATAGCTAATAGCAATATATTGTATACTTCAGATTTGTTAAGAAAATAGATCACAAATGATCTTACTATACAAATGCACACAAAATATAACTATGTGAGATGATATATTAATTAGCTTAACTGTGATAGATCTAGACAGAGCATCATAATATACAGAATCCTAAATATATGGAAGTTTTATTTGTCATCATAGTTCAATAGAATTAATATTTCTTAACTTAAAAATAAGTGATTTCACCCTCTTTTTTCTAGGGGAAGAATATGGAAGTTGAAATTTCTCATTTGTTCTTATCTTTAACTCAGTAGGTCTTACTAAACCTACTGTTTCTGCTTTCCTCATCCATACTACCCGTTCAGTGCTTGTATAATTCAAGATAGGAGTTATTTAGTGCTTTCCCCATGTACATCTTCTTTAATCTTTCTCTTTTCCTTCTCTGTCTTTACATATCACCAAATCTTCTTGATTTTACACATTTTGTTACTTGAACAAGTTACTATCTAATTTCTTCATACTTACTCTAATATGTGTAATGAGTCCATTATAAAATGTGGATGAAACAAAAGTGTTATTTATTGCCTCCATTTACTTTTAATCCTTATAAAATGTGTCACTATCTATAGTACTCTGATTCTTATTCTCAAAAAGTCATTTGGATTTGGTGAAATCTCACCAGACATATAGGTCTTTTATAATCTGTGTCCTCTCTGATATATCGACAGTTAAACTCTTCTGAACATTTGTAAGACTGAACTGTAGTAGATGTCTCCCTACATGTGTGCTTAATGTTTAACAACTCTAGCTTCTATGCAGCCCACTCGAGTGTAGGTGTTCTTTAAAGTTTAACCTTTGATCTTGTGTTCTTTCCTGTTTAAAGATGTTTTCTCTGGGAATTCATGCATTCTCATGAGTTCTAATCTCTTCTTAATGTTTAACTTCTTGCCTTTATTTTCAAATTCCTCTCTTAAATCCTCAAATCTAAACAAAAGTCATTGATGAATGTGTATTTACATTCTTATAGTCATTTTAAATTACTCAATTCCTCCCTCAACTGATTCACTTTTATAATTTTCCTATTATCATTCATAACAGTAACCTCTTAGTTACCTCATGTCACCAAATTTTCTGATTTTTCTTTTTAAAAACTATCCTCCATACTATTGTAATTTTGTAGTATTTCTTGGATATGTGGCTCTTACTGGGTTACTAGTACCACTGCCATAATAAATTCTCATCGTTTTGAGGAGATTCTTGAAATTATTATTGTATATGGTCTATCTGCATTCTTTAATCTGTACTACTACCAAAAACAATACACTAAAACACTTTGTTAATCAGAAATTTCTCAATAAATTACATGGCTACCTATTTTTGCTCTGTAGTAATGCCAAGTTACTGAGACCTTTTAGGCAGGTACTTGACAACTGCAGAGCAATACTATGAGAAGGTTAATATGTCTATGCTTCATAAGATGCATGGAATGCAGGGGGAATCGAAGTTCAGGAAATAATTATATTCTAGGCAATGAATAAGGTATTACAGACCAGAACGGTATGATTGAGAGTGAAAAGGAAACAACACATTTGAAAGAGTGATGTTACCACATTGTGTTTCTGAGATTTTGTAAAAAATTTCAGAAATGAGAGATCTTTCAATATTTCAATACTATAAAAGATTTTTACTTTTATAATACCAATCTTATATACTATGAATATTACTACTAGAACACATCATCATGAGACACATTTTACACAGTGTATACATTCTCTTAATTTTAAAAATACATTACTTATTTTCAAATAATACATAAGCAAGTTACCCTTAACAACTAAAGCAAAATCTTTAGTTGTTGCTATTCCTAATTAGTGGCTTTTGAATAGTTTATCTTGAAGTATCCTCTACTGTCACTAGTAAAGTTTGAAAGGAATTGGTGTTGGAAGAAAAAAATCTCGGGAAGAATAACTTTTCTCTGTATATAACTACTCCAAGAGTTTTTCCTTCTGGTCCTACCCCTTCTATTTAGTGTCTGTTGTAGAAGAGCATTCTCAGAATGTGTTCAAGTGCAGAACCTTTGTAAATACATTGTCAGGTGTTATGGTTTATATCTGAATGTTCCCCGAAAGTCTCATGTACTCATAGTTGTGTATTTGGGGAGGCAACTGAACCATAAGGGTGTGATAGCAATTAGTGGACTGGCTAATGGCTAAGTGTGATGTTGGAAGGTAAAGCATGGTCAGAAGAGATGAGTCACTGGAAACGTGGTCTGGAAGGGTCTGTCTCACTCCTTTTTTCCTTGATCTCAGTCTGCTTCTTGAATCTCATGCCATGAGCTGTTTTTCCTCTGCAGTGTCCCTTTGCCACACAACTCTGCCTTGGAGCCAGCACATTATAGGATAAAATCTGAACAAACTCTGAGTCAAATAAACCTTTCCTCCTTTGACACTACCTGACCTTGTGGGGCTCAGTAACCTTTGCAACTGGCTTGTGGGAGGCGTTTGGAAAGGTTTAGAGATGCCTGCTGAAGAAGCAGCCCTAGAATGCTGTAAACCGACCTTAATGGGAAATTCTGTTCAGAACTCAGAAGACTAGAAGGCTAACAGTAGTGCAGCAGAAAAAGATATTGCAGGAGGCTGAGATTAAGGGCAGAGAACTAAATAGCCTGGTGGAAGAAATTTCAAGAAAGTCTAATGTTAAGGTGGTGGCATAGCTACTGTTGGGGCCTTTTAGCCAGATCTATTCTGAGAATCAAGAGCAAAAGACACAGCTGAATGTCTTAAAAAGTTTTGATTTTTACCAGAAAGGAAGCTCTGGTAAAGTTGGAGTCTGCAAAGTTGGAGCAGAGGAGAGCTTTGTTGCTAAGAAAAAGCTAAGTACTGTACAACAGGACAGTAGGCCATGTGCAAAACTCCCCTTCCCTGACATTTGCAGGCACAAGAGTTTTGCTTAGCAAAGAGAGCCCCAGGGCATCGTGATCAGAATGGCGGCAGCCTAGGAAAAGATAATTGATTTTCCAGGATACAGTTCATCATGCTCAGGCACCAGGTACTCACAGGCAACCTCCAGTAAGATTCAAATGGGCTCATCTATTGCTCAGCTGGTGTCAGAGATTTGCAGTCACTTACGTGGTGCTGTCAAAAGTTGTGGAGTCAGGAAGGCTTCCACTCAGGTTTCAAAAAAACGTCCCAGGATGCCAGGAAGTGACCTCTGATGTGTGTGAAGCTATGAGAGTGAAGCCAAAAGTGAAGTGGAGACCCAAGAAAGTTGGAGAAACCAAAAACTCGGATCATTTGAGGAAAGTTTCAAGGAGTGAGTAAATCCAGCCCACAAGAGGGGCCATAAGGGCTATAACCACCTGCAGTGCGATCAGGTTGGAGCCACCCATGCTCCGTGGAGTTCACATCTTGCAACAGATTACCCCAGGTGCTGCACATGGAAGTAAAGGACTTAATGTTCTCTCTTCTGGACTTTGGTCTTGCTTTGTCCCATTTCTTTCTATCCCCTTATATTCCAGTCTCTGTTGAAGTGGTAATGTTCACCCTATATCTTTATATGTTGGCAGTGTTTAACTTTCTTTTTAATTTTTACAGGGTCTCACAGCTAAGACTTTGCCTTAAATCTCACAGAATATTTTGGACTTCCCATCAATGTTGAAACTGCTAGGACTTTGCCATCTCTTAGAAATGGATTAAACATATTTTGCATAAAGGAATGCACTTGAATCTTTTCAGGACCAGGGTCAGAATGTTATGGTTAATACCTGGGTGACCTCCCAAAGCCTCATGCATTCATAGGTGGGGCTTTTGGGAGGTTAAGGGACAATAAATAAATTTATGGCTAAATGTGATATTGGGAGGGTAGCCTGATCAGAGATGTGTCACTGGTCTGGCAGGGTCTTGCTCTCTTTCCTGTTTCCCTTAATCTCCGTATGCTTCCTGACTGCAGTGCCAGGAGTTCTTTCTTCTCTTTTGTGCCTCTTTGCCATGCTGCCCTGCCTTAGAGTCAGTGGACTGTGGGCTGAAACCTCTATAAACTGTGAATCAAAATAAACCTTTTCTTCTTTAAGTTTTGGTTGTTGGGTATTGTGTTTTATCAAAGAGAAAATAACTAAAACATCAAGAATTCCTAGAAATAAAACATACATGATTAACAGAGTTAATGTATGGTTCAACTTTGCCACAAGTTCCAAGTTGTTCTTGTTTTCATCACAGATAAACTTTTCTAGCTTTGTAAATATTTACTAGT